>RXPK01000467.1:0-326782 GCA_004143645.1 Protaetia brevitarsis | reverse complement strand
AATTAATAGTAGATAGATTTTGGGCATGCGTTTTCCCACTACTATTAGACGCTTGCTGCAGCATTTGAGGGGATTAGCTGCACGCACAGCAATGACGTGTTCATCCGCGTATTGGCAGACGCCTCCGCATTCTCCGAACATTGGTTGGAAGATCGTTAACATAAACTAGAAAGAGGAGAGGCTCAGGATAGACCGTGAGGAACGCCGTTATCTCTTCGAGGAACGATTCGTTATGTTCCAGTCCGTTAATGCACCCTGCCAGCAACGGTAAGATTCTCAGAAGGTCAATTGGAGTGCCCCAATGCATTAACTCTTAGCTTCTTTTGTGCAAGATATTATGATTCACGGAATCGAAGGCCTTCGACAGGTCTAAAAGCGTCATATGGGTCGATGCGCCTGTATCGAAGGCGTCGTGAATCTGCCGAATTATCTCTAATATCCTGCTAGTGGTGGTTGAGCACGTTCTCCTATAGCCATATTGTTTAGGGTGACAGGTAGTTGTTGTTCCTCAAGATATTGCTCATCTTCGTCGCCATTTGCTTGCCCAAAAATCTTCGACAGTGATGGTAGTATGCTAATGGGCCGATAGTTTTTACACTCGTTTCTGTTTCCCTTTGTGTGTACTGGAGTAACTTTTGTTAGTTTGAGTTCTTTAGGAAATACTCCTTGTTGCACACACATATTAAATATTATTGCCAGTGGTTCACATAGCTCTCCGTTTAAACATTTCAGCAAATTTGTTGATATTCCATATACGTCTCTTGCATTTTCGCTTTTTAAGTTTTTTATAATGGTGTATACCTCCTCTGGTGTAATTGAGGTAAAGAAAAACGATTTTGTGGTTTCTCGGTGGTGATTACTTAAAAGGTCTCGATATAACGGGCTCACTATATGTTCCAGATGTCACGTCCTCTCCAATTTCACAAAAATATTTGTTCAAATCATCAGCCGACCAGAGGGAATTGGGATCGCTGTTATTTGACTGATATTTTGCTTCTTGTTGATAACTGACCATGTAGCTTTAATTTTGTTGTTGGATTTTTCTACAAACGCTGCATTGGACTTTTGTTTTGAGTATGTTATTTCCTTAAGATATTCTATTTTCATTGAACGATATATCTGGTAACAGTCATCACTCTTTGTAATTTTTGTGGCTATAACCCACGCATCTAGATTGTTTCTCAGATTGACGGTATCATCATTAACAATTTTATGACCTTTTCTTGTTCTATTATTAATTGTGATTTTTGTTTCAGGAAAGCAACCATCGAAGCAAGTCATGAAAGACAGACGGAAGGTAGTAAACAATTCCTTGGCATCGGTAATATAAGGAAGTTGATAGTCGGTTTTAAGCCAATTTTTAAATACATCGGTTCCCTGCACATTAATATTTCTGATCATTTTCGCCAGGGAAAGCATACAACGGCCCTCCAGGCAGAGGTATTCGCCCTTGCAGCCTATGCAGAAATGATTATAAAGGGAGGCTACATGAGGCGGGAAATAAATACAATGACTGACAGCCAGGCTGCTATCAAGGCAGTCTCGAACCCTGTAACTAGGTCAAAACTAGTTAGAAACGTTAAACAATCCCTCAATACACTGCCACGAGACTACACGATGTCTCTGATCGAGACATGAGGATATAAATATAATGTAATAGCCGACGAACTAGCCAAGCAGGGCTTTAAAAGACACTTCATAGCTCCAGAGCCCATATGTGGGATTACTAAGAACTCCACAATAAAGGAGATCTGGATCTGGTTAGATAAAGAAAGTACAAAAAATTGGAGGTCTAGTGAAGGTCAACTCCATACTAAAACGCTAATAGGGGATGGGGGTGCTAGACTCTCTGATAACCTACTCAGACGTAGCAAGAAAGAAGTTAAGACCATTACTGGGTTGGTAACTGGACACTGTCCCCTGAAAAACCATCTATACAACACAGGTCGAGTACACGAACCGTTGTGCAGAAAATGCGGACTACAGAAAGAAACAAGTTTACATGAGAGCACCACGCTGCTCGAATGGAAGTAAGAGATTTAATAGGAACGGTACAATGAGCACCCAGCTCAAGTGCCTGGACTGTAAGTGCTCACCCTAACGTAATGAATGAATGAAAGTTTTGGTACACTTTTAGTTAGGGTATGAAAATACACCTTTAATTGTATAGGTACCATTTCTAAACCATGTTTGTGTTTTAGGCATATACTATACTATTTATTGACAAAACTACAAATCTGATAGTATGTACAGGGTGGGCCAAATTCGACACTTTTAATAGGGAACTTATATTTCTAAAGGAATTAGACAAAATATGACCTATGCTCGACCAAATCGAGCTCCAGAAGATTTTAAAGAGAAATCGATTAGTGAAATCCGTATTTTTATATCTTTCATAGTATAAGAGATAGAGAGCGTTTTCGTAAAACATGCAATTTTTAAAAGCTTTTGTAACTTTTTAATTTATGAAAATGCTTAATTTGTATAAGAACTTTATTAGGGCACTTTTTGACGCAGAATTTAATGCTCTAATTTTTTGTTTTTTTAACTTGTATTTTCGACTTGTGTTTTTTTTTTATATATGGCACACCCTATATATTTTTATACTATTGAAAAGCACATAAAAGTACCTTTAACATGATATAACACACTTGATATTTTATTTAAACAGTGTTTAAATTATTTGACTTTTTTTTTGCAATTTCACAGTATTTTAAGATGGCTATGAATGACATACTGAACGGTGAACAATTCGAACACTTGCCATAATTTATAATGTTTAGGAATTTTTCTTGGCGTATATAGTAAACATTTCGTTTAAATATGTAAGAATTTTACAGCGTATTTTAGGTCTAACCATGATTAATTTAAACTTTTTAATACATTATGAATGTTTACAGAATAAACCTTCTTAATTGTAGCTATGGTATCAGCAACGCTATTAATGGTTTCTTTAATTTAGTTTGTTGGAATTGTTATTTGTAACAACAACATTTTAATTTATATTAAAATTCTTGTATTTGCTTATCCACCACCATCCATAGCCATCTTAAAATACTGTGAAATTGCAAATAGAAAATCAGATATTTTAAGAACTGATTAAATAAAATATCAAGTGTGATATATCATTTAAAGGTAATTTTATGTGCTTTTGAATAATGTAAAAATATATAGGGTGTTCCATATAAAAAAACACAAGTCGATAATATATCAAAAAATACGAGTTAAAAAAAAACAAAAAATTAGAGCATTAAATTCTGCGTCAAAAAGTGCCCTAATAAAGTTCTTATACAAATCAAGCATTTTCATAAATTAAAAAGTTACAAAGGCTTTTAAAAATTGCATATTTTACGAAAACGCTCTCTATCTCTTATATATGAAAGATATAAAAATACGGATTTCACCAATCGTTTTCTCTTTAAAATCGAGGTCTAGAAGCATAGGTCAGATTTTGTCTAATTCCTTTAGAAATATAAGTTCCCTATTAAAAGTGTCGAATTTGGCCCACCCTGTACATTGTCAAAAAGACTGTATCACCGATAGGTGTTTTTCCTACAGCCTCCCGGGTTAAATTTATCTTCACTCTTCGTGGTCAACGTAAGGTATTGGGGCTTGAGAGATTATTGTTGTATAGATTTTAGCTGAATTTATTTGTTAATTACTGAGAATTTTAATGACACTTTTGACGTGTGTCAAATTAATTTTGTAACAAAACTAATGAGGTATTTGCAAAAATGATGTTATAGAAGAAAGAACATTAGAATGTTTATAAACACATATTTTGAAGATCGTTTCGTTTAAGTTCACAAAACTAGCCTTAACGATTTTTGTAAACTTTGTAAAACTGTGGGTGTAAGTCTCTTACACCTACATTTCAGATTGTTTTAAATGCATTATACAAGGAAATAATATTTGTTTATACTATTTATTTTCTTTCAAAATTAAAACCGAAAAAAAGTGGTCTATTTCATTTAGACCGTGATTGTAGGTAAGCAACAGAATGCGTGTCAGAAAATAACAGCGACTTATCTGGGTGGCAGATGTGATTCATAACCAAAAACATCCGGCTTTTCCAGACTAAATCTATACCGCAGACTCACAGACGTTCCCTAATAACCATTACGAAATCGTACGATGACAATAGCACTCCTGCATACATAGTATTAAAAGACATTAACTGCGTTAATGGAACTGTTTAAGTGAAAGAGAGAAGGTGCCGAGAGCTTGTCCTTGGAGAAACACGCGTACGACTATTGTGGCTGTGCTCAAATGTTGCGGGCGTCACAAATGTATATAACATAAAGACAATAAGTGTCAGGCGTCGAGCGAAGGCGCGGGCAAAATATAGAACAGAAAGTAATTTTGGTTATCGCTGTTCAGTTTCTTTGGTGTTCAGTGTGGCAATTCGTTTGGATACTGAAACAGTGGAGTACCTAACTAGTTTGTTTTCGGATGCACAACATACACATATTGAAAATTATAATATAAAGTAAAAAGTAATTAGTAAAAGGAATTCCAAATTCAAAATTTTGGAATCAGCTACAACTTTTAGTATTCCATTTTTAGTAATGTTTTGGCAAAGTTATTCCATAGAGTGTAAAGGCCCCTTTACAGTTCGCAATTTTTTGTATTGCGTGCAATAAAATTGCGCGCAATGAAATATTAGAATAAGTTCTATTCCGTGCAATACCAATAAATTTGCACACAGTTGATCAAAATCCATTGAATGCGCATACGCTATTTGTATTGCACGCAATTTTATTGCACATAATACAAAAAATTGCGAACTGTAAAACGGCCTTAATAACTTCCATTAACAACACAACGTCCAAAGATTTTGAACTTTATGAAAAATCGTGTGAATGTGGAAATAATCGTGTTAAAACGATACATTTTCTGTACCTTGTACATCAGGTACACCTACATTTTGACTCACTAACAGCTGATACGTAAAACGATAGGCTTGATTTTGTTGCTGCGCAAATAATTTGCAGACTTTTACGGAAGCTATTAATTTGTCAGTGTTTGCAATATCTTCTTCTGGTAGTGGCGTAGTGAAAAGCATAAGAATAGTTCTTAATCTGTGGAGGGTTGTGGGTTGTGCATTTCTTGTCAGTGGTACTGACATCTACAGATCTTTCTGCCTTAATGCATCAGCCAAATATTTTTCTGCTGAGGCCAAGGCAATCGTAGAGGCCTTAAAAATATATAAAACGCTGTAACGTTGAAAGGGTTGCATTATGAGAGACTTCCTTATTTTTTTACAAGGTATTCGTAATAGGAAATGGTTTACCAAAGGTTGTACCAGAAAAAGTTGGTGATTATGTTGCCAACAAGGGATGAACTCCTTTAGTGCGCATGCTTCGGTTTGAAACAATCCCAAACTTGTACTTTGTTAGAACTAGTTGGAAACGCACATTAATATATACAATAACCGATAGGTGACGCTGAGTTAAAGGTCGGCATAGGTTATATGGCTATAAAGTTAACATGCGCATGCGTTGGTAACAGTACATATCGGTTTGAGAAAAATCCGCAAATCGTTCTGACTGTCAGCAATCCATTACAAACCATGTTGGAGCACATAACTACTAGTCGAGGATTTTAAGTTTAGCTTTCTTGGAACGCATATTTGTCACTGCGCATGGGCCGCACGATCAGTGATGGGTTTCAGGCTTTCTTGGAACAAACCTCAAAGTGCATCCTTTACTGTTGGATTATCTGTTGTGTTATGCGGAATTGGAGGGCCAACGTACTGCTGTGTACTGATAGAATTGAAAATACAAAATAAATTTTAAAATGAAAAAGAAAAATTAAAATTAGCTAGTTCAACGGAAAAAAAATCTTTAAATGAACGCAAAAGAACTATTAACCTCAGAGTTACCCTCGCGAATTAAAACTTGAATCTAACCACGAAAAGCAAAAAGTGAGTGAATGAAATCAAACTTTCTTCATTACCCGAAAAATTGAAAAGGTTTAAAAATAAAAATAAAAGAACAGAATTTTCAACCCAAAGATGCTAATTAACAATCAAATTTATTAATCAAAAAGGGTTTAATTACAGATTGTGCAGAAAAAACCGTGAACTGAAGGTTCTGGCCTAAAATAAAAACTGCACTTGATTCTATATTACAACAGGACAATGCTATTTCCTATGCAAAGCAAAAGATTTGTTTGTTCAGGAAGATAATCCTAAATCTTACAATTTCAATCCACGTGGTTTCAACAAAAAGAACTGAGCGTGGACAATTTCTAGAAAATTACTAGAAATAACTAAAAGCAAGAACAATGCTTCTACTCACCCAAACGAGGTGATTGATAAAATAAAAATGAATAAGCAAAATTTAATAACGGAAAAATTAACCCTTTAAAACAAAAATGAGAGAAAAATAACTAAAAAATATCTTCCCGAACAAAAATAATAATTGATCTTATATCTATAATGTGCACACTTCAATATACTAACAACTGTTACGAAAAGAATTCCTTGATTGGCTATATTTTTAACAGAAATCAAATCGCAATATCAAATGAATTACAAAATGACAACAATGATTTACAAAAATACGTCTACTCACGTTAATAGTCGAACAAGGAACTGCCTGATAAAACTCTACAATCGTTTTTCTTACGAAAACCCGCTCTCAAAAACGTACAAAACAACGTACGCAAACGCACAATTCACCGACAAAATGAAGTAGAATAAGCATTAAATCAAACTAGCAAACGCTAGACAAATAAATGAATGGTACTAATTTAAAAAAAACTTAACACTTAATTAAATAAAGCATACAATAAACTCTTTAACTAAAATTTTTACAAAATAAACATTATTGTGAAAATTCTCGGAACATTGATTAATGGCTGAACGGAGTAAACAAAACAAAATATGCAACTCAAAATACACTCAGCAAACATGGGTTGCTTGTCCATAGCAGTACGTAACATTGATCTTTGAATTTGTACCATTTCGATGAAACATGTTGCTTTATAATTTGGTTCTCTCTTTAAAATTTTAGTGTTGTTGACATTAAATTGATAACCTGTGCTGTAAAATGTTATTTTTTTAAGCTGTAATATTACTGGAAATAAATATAACAGTACAGACACAGGTCATCAATTTAATTTCAACAACACTAAGAACAACAACTAAAGAAAGAACCAAATTATAAAGCAAGATGTTTCAATGTACAAATGGTACAAATTCAAAGACAAAAAAATGCTATTAATGATAGGATAGAAATTCAAAACCCATCCAAAATTTATTTTCCGGTAATCAAACATTTGTAAATTCATAACATAATTTCATGCTCAAGATTGTTTTAAATTGTTTTTTTTTTTTATTTAGTTAAAAAAACAATACTTAAATATAATCATACATAATTACATCACTACCTATTTCCAAAAATTTAATTGCCGATAATCAAACATTTGTAAACTTCATAACATATTTTATTTTTCAAGGTTGTTTAAATGGTTTTTCGTAGAACGCTAGAAGGCTTACAGCCACTAGTGGTAGGAGGCGAAAGCATTCCATATGTCAAAGAGGCGAAATACCTGGGGGTATGGTTTGATCAAAGGCATACATGGAATTCACATATCCAGAAATTAACCAGCAAAGCTACCATCACCCCTGGTAGGTGCAGGAGGCTGTGTGGAAAGAATGGAGACTTGAGCCCCAAATGACTTTTGGTTTTACCACAAGGTAATAGACCATGATGTGACCCCTCTTTCGGCACTACCAAAACAAAATTAAAAAAATCCATCAATGAATGGATACATAATCAGTCCAGAGAGTGGGGAAAATCACCGGACAACCGACAGGCACCGAGTTCTTGAAGGGGTAGATGCCTGAATACACGAAAGATCTACTGAATAAAGACAGGAGGACTGTCAAAATGATTGTAGGTTTGCTGACTGGTTATTGTAGACTGAATAGGCTATGTTTAACATAGGCTGGCAGGCGATGCAACCTGCAGATCATAACAGCAAGAGAGCGAAGAAACACCAGTTCATGTGCTGTGAAGGCCTGGCGAGGACAAGGTTTCTAATATTGGGGGGAGGAGAACCCCACAGCTAGTAGCTACAAAAAGAAGCCGCTCTCAAAGATGATGGGCGTAATTAAGAGGCCAAAATTAGAGAGCGTCCTCTAGGAAAAAAGGGGATTACAATAGAACTAAAAAGGTCGCGGTGAAACAGGTCCATAGGCTACCCCAATTCTAATCTAATCTAATCTAATGGTTTCATCTAAAAAGATAGACTTTCACAGACTAGCACCATATGTTACATTAAGTATGTATAAGGATTTTAGTTGTATGGTGACGACGATTTTAAAATGTATGTTTGTCCTAATTTGTTTGTTTTTTTTAAAAATCGAACTAAAAGTGTTGTTAAATATGTGACTCAATTAAGAATAATATATTTTTAATTGTATAAAGTTTGGGATATGGAAATAATATGAAATACTAAATAGAGTAAGCTTTTTGCATTTGTTAATTTTACTTTAATGTAATAATAATTAAATGATTGTAGGGAAAAAAATACCTTTGAGAAAGGCGGAATTCCGTTAAAACGTCAGCAACAATGAAAATGAATTAAAAGGATTTTTAAAAAAAAAATTGCTACTAATCTCAAGTGTTTTATTTAAAATTATAACCCTGTTGGCCAAGAAAGCAAGATTATTAATTTCTTACATTTTTAATTTTCTGAAAATCCATTTTTTTCATTATTTAAAATCACTATCTTTGAACAAACACGCATGGCCCAATTCTTATGCTAGCAGACTTTTTCTTGAAGCTGACTGCTTACAAATTACTCTGGTGGTTGGAAGTAAATACACACAACCTATATATATATCAATATTTCGTATCTGGAAATACCCAAATGCAATAAATATGGCTTGAATCTCCATTAAATCATAACTCACACATGAACATCTGCTTGCATAGAATTAAAATACGTCCGAAGGTATACATCAAAACATAGAAGGATAATATATGCATCCTCCAAGACATTTTATTATAATTAGATCAACGTGGGAGGAATACAATATATAAAGGTATACAAAGATGCTGTTGTAGGTGGCACCATTCGCTTTTGATGATGAAGATATGTCTGACGTAACACGATTTTATTCATAGCACGCTTAAAGATGGACGTAACGTCACATTAACGCGTTTCTAAATGTCAAACAAGGCACGAATAAAATCTCATTCCGAATAAGATTCGAATTGTTCCTGAAAGTACTAGTAAGTGTATGTTATAAAACGTCATCCGAGGTCCTAAGGTTATATTCTATGTAATAAATTGTTACGTATACGATTGTACTTGTTGCAATAAACATGCTTACAACATTGAGGACGCGCACAATTCTAGCTTTTACAAGCTATATTTTATTAGACTTATACGGCATTTAGTGTCTATTTCTATATACAGGTATGGTTTAAATGTAATATTTATGATATTAATCAAGCAACAGACATGGGTTTTATACGATTCACTTTCCCAGTTACTGTGGACATAAAAGTATGAGCGCATCTGCATTGCTGCACTTCCAATTATAGCAATGTGACTGGCATGTAATGGTTTTTGCAACAGAAAGCTTGACCAACCACGTAATATATTCGACAAAATGTTAGAATAGAAAGTATAATTAAATGGGGAACGTAAAAACAGTTGATTTTGTGAAAGAGTTCATGTTTCTTACTTTTAGTCGCAAAATGAAAAACAATAGTAGTTATTGTTAGGCTGGAATATTTGTACTTTACCTCCTAATACTCTCATGGGTTAACTTTGTTTAGTCTTTATAAGTTCGTAATTTGTATTCGTTAGTAGTTGTAACGCACAGTATATTAAAATTGAACTGTTTTCCAAATTTCAACAATTTATTTGTATACAATTCTTATAAATTCGTATTTTGTATTAGTATAGTCATGACAGAAATACTCCAAACTGTGGCACTGGTAATACTGCAAAATTCTTCTAGACTTCTCACCACAAACTGCACTAAACTGGACGTACAGTTGACGAAAATAAAAAATAGGACAACTTTTATAACGCATTTTGACTAAAATTAAGCGTCTTAAATGCGACTTTCATTTTTATGGTATGTCTGTCAGTTTGACATATAAATTCATATATTTGTCATAAAGTTGAAATGCCGCAGCTAAGTCTTTTATCGAAAGCAAGGATAATTAGCAAAGCAGAAAATGGTTGGTCTATAAGAAGAATTGCAGAATTGTATATATTAATCGTAATACGGTGCATAAATTCTCAAGAAATGGAGAAAACGAACAAACTCTTAATAGACAGCCCGGTTCGGGAAGACCTAAAAATTCTACACCCTTGCAAGATGATGCTTTGGTAATGCACTTGAGGGAAAATCCTTTCGATAGCGTAGTTGATGCAGTTGCAGCTAGTAATTACCCTGGGTCTTTACGCACAGCTCAGAGTCGTGTAAGAAAATCGGAGTTGCGTTGTCGTTATGCTGCTCGCAAGCTAATTCTCAAACAAGAACATAGGAAGCACGTCTAGGTTTTGCTTTGGATTTTTTGTTTGTGATATAGATTTTGGAGAAATGTCATTTTTACTGATGAGAAAATATTTCAATCAATGAATTGTGGCCGAGTTAGAGTGTATCGTCCCACAAACACACGCTTTGAAGAAAAATACATTAGTAATAATGATAAAAGTGGGACGATTTTCGGTAATATTGTGGGCGTTGGATATCTATACACGGACCAGGTGTTTTGTGGCATATTGAAGGCAGATTTAACGCCAATTCTTACATACAGATACTTGAAAATGTGATGCTACCTTCCGTCGCCCATTTCTTTCCGCAACAGGATTACATATATCAGCAAGACAATTGTCCAATCCACAAAGCCAATAATGTCACCAACTGGTTTACAGAAAATAATATAAATGTTCTAGACTGGCCAAGTCGAAGTCCAGACTTAAATATAATAGAAAATGTTTGGGTTTTTAGTAAAAGTCATTGAAAAGCGCAATGTTAGACCCAGAAATTCAGAAGAATTATTAAATGTGCTAAATGATGCATGGGAAACTATCTCTGAAGAGTACTGTATCAATTTATACAATTCATTGCCTAGAAGATTTAACGAACTTATACGCAAAAACGGCGCCATTATTAAATATTAATTTTTAAATGTTTCTATTATTTGGTTGTATTGTTGAAACTTTAATTTAATTTAAAGATGTTTTACAGATGTTCTTTTTTGGAAAAATAAATGAACTACTCTATTCTTTTTATCAATCTTTCGGAAACTTTTCGTAAACTAATATTTCCTCGTGAATTTGCACGCAGTGTATTTACCTGTTATCCTGTCATAAATCAAATTGACATAAGTTACAATTACATTAGAGTAATAAAGTTGTCCTATTTTTTATTTTCGTCAACTGTACGTTTCAATAGCAAAGCTATCATCATCAGCAGACACACTGAGCTGAATAATAACTACACTAAAACTACTCTAACTACCTAAAAAAAGTCACGGTATAATGATCACGGTCATGGCTGACTGCCGTCATGTTTAACTAGTCACTAATCCTAACTCCATCTGATTTACTACTTTTACTTAATAAACTATAAAGATAAGAATTTAAGGGTCCTAAATCTGAATTCATTAAATTATATTTGTTTTTATTTATTTCCATACCCTCATAAGAATTTAATTGCACAATAGTTGGTTTTATGGTTTTCTTCAAGCATACTCAAGGGCCACACTAGATTTGTCAAACCTTCTAAATTTAAGGTGAGCCAAATGCTACTTGTAAAGCGTTTTAATTGATCTTTTAGTTTGCCCAATATATACATGATCACAATCTTTACCAGATATTTTATAAATACCTGATTTATACAAGTTATCTAATTTAATTATCAATTTTCAGTTATCAACTGTTTTTTAAATTTCAACAGTTTATTTGAGCCACTTCCGATACTTCAACATTTTTTAATAGAACTGCAATCCGGATTCGAATGATTTTCGATTCGGGTAATTTACTATCCGAATATTCGGTTCCAGATGTTATGGGGATCCACTATCCGATAACTAGGATTCGGATTCGGATAGTGAATTCTAGCATTCGGATATCCGGATCTTCAATTTGGTAGCGTTTCGGAATTTTATATTATCCAAAATTAAGAAGGATGGTGGAAGAATTAAATATTGTCTAATTCCTCGCAAATTCATTAATAATTTTCAGGCGACCGATTTCGTCCTCAACAAGACATCATCAGGCCAACTAAGAAAACCATCGTAAAAAAAATGTGCAATTATAAAGATAATAATAAGTGATATAAGATTAAACACTATAAATGAAAATTATTTTAAGTGTAGGCACCTTAAATGTAAAAAATATTATTAATTACGGAAACTGTTTTAACAAAGTTAAATCTACTACATTCTGATATAGAAAAAAATTAATTGCCAATCTCAACTGCATAAAAATAAAAAATTAAATGAAATAAATTATATAATTAAAGATTTGTGTCAATTTATATATTTAAAAGTTGAAATGAAACCTTTCATATGTGGTAACAATTTTTAGCAGATAAAATGGTCAAAATTTACAATTAATTGAGCTGTACGACTGCTTAAAAACATTTAAAATTCGTAAATAACAGAATTTAATACAACAGCATCAACATATTCAAATTTTAGTAAGTTATAGTAAGTAATACGTATAAAAAATTTAAAACTTCAGTTTATTATAATTTATTATTTGAAAACCAGTACGACCAAGATTTTTTAGTACCGGGAGTTGTAATACAGTGCAATCCGTGTAACGTATCATTTCAAAGTTTTCTGAATTTCCTTATATACAGAGTGTCTCCCCGTTGAGTTGCATAACTTCATAGGGTTATTCCTTGTATCAAAATTAGCAAAACACTTCCAGTCAGCATAAGTCCAATTCTCAACCGTTTTCGAGATATGGGTGGTCAAAAGCGCTGAAGGTCACTGGTTACGATAACTAATTTAGATGAATCATGGACGCATTTCGCTCGACTGGTAACTTAAAATATTTAGATCCGATGCACTTGACAGTTGTCATGTAAGCAATTTTGTTGTATTTTTGACCGTTTTGAATTTCGCTCGTAGAACCTTTAAAAATGCCTCTTTTTACGAAGGAAGAGTACGCCGACATGATATTTTTGTATGGCTATTGTGGAGGAAACGCTTCAGCAGCTGTAAGAGAGTACGCAGAACGCTACCCAAACCGAAGACATCCTTGTCGGACGACCATCATGAACTGAATGAATTATATCGCTCCGGCAAACAGGATCCTTCCTGAAAAAGACTAATGAGCGAGAGCCTACGCGAAGAAACCACACTGAAGCTGTTCTTCATGAAGTTTCTGAGAATCGGAGAACCAGCATAAGAACAATGGTTGCCACCCCAGGACAGAAAAGAGCGTCGATTCACAGAACTTTACGTGAAAATGGGCTGCATCCTTACCACGTACACAGATAAAAATACGGAGTTGAATCTAACACCGTTTTAACTCTTTTCCGGTGTTCCCTCGCGACCATCCGTTCAAGGAGCCTCCATTTCGGAGTTAAATGTTTTGCTACTAAACGGATGGAATACAGAGATAATTTTGCTTTTCATAGGGGAAAAAACATCTTTAACCGAGGCAACCTAATCCGTTGAGGACCAATTTGTCTCTCTTATGCAGTTTTACTATTTTGCAATAAATGTAAAAGTTTCCGAATGGAGAAATTTTAACTCCTACTGCTGTTATTAAAATGAAATAACGGATGTTGTTTCCGCCATATGTATGCAATACTACTATCGTATCAGATAAAATTATCTCCGTTGCTAATGCAAGTAACTCCACTTGGAAATAATTACATCCGCAATAAACAAACGTTAACTCCGTTTCGGAATGTATTTCATCCTTTACACATGAATTTATTTCCGTTAAGAAGGTACCTGCCACAGAGAGAGAAGAGAATATCTCTCTAGTGAGAAGGTTTTTAACTCTATTTTTATGTTACCTAGCTCCATAGTAGCTAAGTTTAACATCATATTGGAGTTAATCAATGAGGGCTTCTATGTGGACAGAAGACCCTTGCTCAGTGCATTTATTCTATTATTTATCATTAAAAATGCATCAAAAATGTCGTCGAACCTCAAGTTCTTGAATTATTTTTGATATATTCCTAATGATACTAGGATAGACACTCTAAGCACGTCCTCTTCTGCGGTCACAGAGCAGCCGTCATTGGAATTGTTTTAATTATCCATAATATAGTCGCTTCTTCGAGTTGGTACCGACCGTGGGTTGAAGGCACGACACAGTTGAAACACCACGGATTCAGCTAAGATAAATGTGCTTTTATTCAGGAGCTAACACCTAGAATGTAGTGGGGGCCAATTAAAATTGGTACATCGTAGATTGAAAATTAAATAAGGATGCACAAGTTTCTTACCTGCTTTATCTACATCTCCCTGGTGATGTTTGCTCCCATAACTCTTACCCATTTTTACGGTTTTCGTACTTTACTCTGATGTGTATTTATAAATTTCAGGTACAGTGCATTCCGCCATATCCTTCTCCATTCTCGAACTATTGCAAAGTGACTACGTCCAGACTTGTTGCACATGCGCTGCACTAATATCGCTTTAATAAATGCGCATGCCCTATGCAAACTTGCAATTTTCAATATTTTAGGGAAACAGTTACGATTTGGAGAACAAATGTTCCCAATCGGAGGTATCCTTTCCCTTTTTGGCGTTGAGGTATTAGAAATAGAAACATCTGTTAAGTAAACAAATTATCACCTCCGTGAAGGGGAAAATATAATGCAATGTTAGGGATATTTGTTCACATTTAGGGCTTAAATACGGTAGTGTAGATGCGGAGAGGAAGCGGAGATTATTTCTTCTTGAAAATCGTGTTAGAAAGCGGAGTAATTCAATCTCTCCGTTTTGGTTGAGATTTTGTACAAAAACCGAGGAAATACTTTCTGTTTTTAGCTATGGCAACTCCTTTTTGGAACAAAATATTTCCAAAACGGAGACTCCCTATTTCACTCCCTCAAATTTTTACCTGTGTACAACAAGTACAAAATCTCTTACCTTCAGACTATGCGAAACGGGAAGAATTTTGCTCGTGGATCCTAGAGAACCAGGATCTCCTCCCAATTACTTTGTTCGCTGATGAGTCTACCTTCACTCGCGATGGGATTAACAACTCCTTGAACGTCCGTAATAGGATGTGGTTTGTCCATGACGGCACACTATGGAAGGGTGGTAACCGACTTTTTGAACACTACGTTTCCAAACCGCTGGATAGGGCGGAATGGAGCTGTCGCATGGCCCCCGCGCTCGCCGGACTAAACCCCTCTCGACTTTTTCCTCTGGGACAATGTTAAGACCATCGTTTATGGACAAGAGAAGCCGGCTACCAAAGAAGAATTGGTAGGTAAAATCCATCGAGCATTCCAGGAAGTTCGTGGAAACATGGAAAATGTCAACTGTATAGGAGGACTGAGTCAAAGAGCAGAGTTGTGTTTGGCAATCCAGGGTGGCCATTTTGAGCAGCTTTAAATGTTTACGGCATTATTTGTTTATTAAAATC
Source organism: Protaetia brevitarsis (assembly GCA_004143645.1). Lineage (NCBI taxonomy): Eukaryota > Metazoa > Arthropoda > Insecta > Coleoptera > Scarabaeidae > Protaetia > Protaetia brevitarsis. The sequence continues at coordinate 311,176 of RXPK01000467.1, read as the reverse complement.
ATTAAAACTTAACCATTTCTGCTTATTATTGTAGAAGTAAGACTGTAATTTAAGTTAATCGTTCCTTAGCAACCATTTCATGCCGAAATTCGAGCCAAATGCGTCCATGATTCATCTAAATTAGTTACCGTAACCAGTGACTTTCAGCGCTTTTGACCACCCATATCTCGAAAACGGTTGTGAATTGGATCTATGCTGACTGGAAGTGTTTTGCTAATTTTGATACAAGGAATAACCCTATGAAGTTATACAACTCAACGAGGAGACACCCTGTATATTAGCGGCAAATACATTCCCTTAATTGCATTGAATTCTCTATAAGTTCTTCCTGCAATTCTTTGACATTCTCAGAGAATTTAAATAAATTTTAAGTATCCAGATTAAAATTAATTTCTTCAAGATTTTTCATTATTTGAAAATCAAGTTCCACAATAATATGCACTCATCTGACCAGAAGACGCGTATCAAGCAATGATTAGCTATAACAATAATATTTACTAACAATAATAAATTGTTGTGATTTTGAAATCATGGCCCTCTAGATAGAAATTATTCGACTGTTTGAAAACGGTAATAAGCAAAACAAATAATTTAAAAGAAAACTACTAAAGGTGGGAATAGGGAATGTTACAGCAAATCATTGTAGGATTTCATTCTACATCCAAAATACAAAAATATAGAGGATGTTCTATTTGAAAAAAATAAGTTTTGCAACATTCAAAATTCTTTGACACTAATTTTTAAACACCCTGTATAACACAACCGGAATTTTTTATTGCGTTTTAGCAAAACGATGTTAGCACTTGTTAATTTTAAAACGGGAGACTTCTGACACTTAAACCAAGTGAGTATTAATCAATTACATACAACAATGTAAATGTGAAAATTTTAACAAAAATCGTAATATCTTAAAAGCAGTTGAAGATAGGATAAAAAGGTGTTCCATTAAAAATAACAAAGTTCATGTCGACTTCCGGTTAAACGGAAGTGTAAACAAGGTGAAAAAATTTTAGAAATACCCGAATTTTAAAAGCTAAGGAACTTCTTTAAGCCGGAAAATGTCTAGCTAGCCACTTCCGTGGAAAGCCCTGTTGTATACTTAATTTTTAAAAAATAAGAATTGAGGTAATTTATATCGCTTTTATTTATTGTTTACTGAATTTGCATATTTAAGGAAATTTCCCTGAATGTACTTTTATTATAGTTTTTTTTTTGATATTAATAATTTTAGTTTCATTAAATTTAAACTTATGATTATTATTTATTGGGTGTTTTACTAATTTTAAGGCTGTGGAGTTAAGTGGTGACATAATAATAATAATAGACTTAAAGAAGAATTTATAAAAAAAAAATGTAACACAATAACATTATATCTCGACGCTTTTTTTTACTGTCTATTTAAAAATCTACCATCACAGAGAGCACCACCTATTTTACTATTTTATACCAACAGCACGCTGTTAGTATTTAATCTAGCCACAACACGCATCTGAACCTTTCTTCGGGAGAAGTTTCAAAGCTTTAAACCGCTTTAAAACTCTCCAGACACCTCCACTATTTTAATAATTTATCATAGCAGCTTGCACTATTTATTATCATACGCGGATTCGACGGACCTCTTGCCGTTATTTTTGACAGAAATGTATCGTAAACTCCCTTCGCGGCTGCAACCGTATAACGTCAAATAAAATATACAAATAACGCGCCAAACAACGCCTCCGGGGAAGTTAATTGTGTCTGTTCTCACGTCACGGTGTAAATAACGAGGCTCAGACGTAACAGATACTTCGGTACCCTTCTCTATTTACACGTCAAATTTAGAACATCATTCGATGATTAGAACCAGACTCGGAGGAACGTTTCCCTCGTCATCCGTCAGCGATTATCAACGCGTCTGCGACTCGATCCGGGTACCGCATGGGTAGATATCCAGGCCAATATAGTTTGTAATAAATCGGCAAGTAAATACTAAAATTTATTTTACATTGGCAGTGAGTAGAGTAATTATCCAATAAATAATCTATTTTAATAATGTAACGATTCAATAACATTGATTGACGTTTAAATTTATATTGTTAAACTAAATAGTTTGGAGTTAGGTTAAAGATACTAATCGTGTATTTATCCTCCAAAAACGCATCATCAGATTGATATTCAGCTTACCTTGTCGGGCGTCCTGTAGGCAATTATTTAGAACTAATAGCATATTAAGTTTCACGTCAATTTTCTTGTATAAACTTTTCACTTATATTTTTCAAAACAAAGATCGTTTTTCAACACGCATCGGTACTAATCGTCATCATATAAAGAATTGTTCTAATTTATCCTATAATGTCAAGCTAAATTATTATTTTTTTTCTAAAATCACCATTTTACGTTGGCTCTAAACTTTTTTTAACAAGCTTCCTGAAGATATCCGCGGAAGCACTTCTTTAGGTGTTTTCAAGACTAAAATCTTTTTTGGTAAATAGGTGTTTGAACAATATGGCGGAGTTTAATGTCGTTTTTATGTGACAAATTCTCAAATCTGTAATATGTTAACTGTTAATCACGAGGTCAATTTCATGTATAAATGATACTAAGACCTAAAGAAATTTGAATTTGAATTTAAACCATTAATCGAAACATACACTAAACTTCACTAAACAGCCACCGAAACGCAAGCTATTCAGGGAAGAAGAGGCAGCACTTACAAATTTGAAAGCTGAAGAAGACATCGTTATCCTCAAAGTAGACAAAGGGAATGCAAAAGTACTACTAAATAAAGAAGATTACCGGAAAAAGATGAATGAACTACTTGACGAGAACACCTACAAGGAAATAAGAAAAGATCCAACGGAGAAGATCACAAAAACAGTAAGGGAGAGCATAAAGATTCATCGATACCTAAAGAGATGCAGAAACAGATTGCTACAAGAGCCGCTAGACCACCCAGGCTGTATGGAATACCAAAAATACATAAAGAAGGAGTGCCATTAAGACCGATTGTAAGCAACATTGGATCACCGACCTACGATTTGTCGAAATATTTCTTACTAAAGCCATATACCGGACAAACTGTAACGTATGTGAAGAATTCGAAACATTTCGTGGATATTCTGTCTACGCTAAAGACTGAACCTACAGACATTTTTAGTACGTTTCGACATTATATCGCTATCACTAACATACCCACGAATTCCAGCGTATGAAACCAAGGTTGGCTGCCGATTATGTCGACGATACTTTGTAATATGGCAACACGGAGAAGAAAACTACAACAGTTCTTGGAACACATAAACTCACAGCACCCAGCCATCAATTACCATGGAGAAGAACAAAATGAAAATTCTCCCTTCCTGGATGTTATGGTTAAGAAAACAAAAAGAGGAATGCTACAGCACGCAATATTTAGAAAGAGACGCACACCATAGATATCTGCATGCAAGATCTCACCATCATCCGATGCAGAAGAACATTAATACAAACATTGCTATCCAGAGCGAAACCATCAGTGACGAACAACATCTTACCAGTGAAAAGATACATTTGGAGAAAGCACTAAAGAAGAATGGTTACACTGACATCGACATAAGGAGAGCCACTAAGAAGAAGACGACACTGAAGACACTACAGAACCACGAAGAGGGATGGCGTGTTTACCTTACATAGCAGAAGTCACCAAAAAATAGGCCGAATTTTGAAGAAAACGTAACGTACAAGTACGCTTCGGGACTGCAACTTGATCAGTAGTATCTACCGACCGCAAAGGATAAGATACCCAAGGGCGCGACAAAAGGTATCTACAAGATAACATGCCAATGCGGACATGCTACGTCGAACAAACAGGAAGAGCCATCGACATAGACTAAAAGAACACGAGAGGACGCAAGATAAGAAGGACCGAGCAATCAGCGGTGGCAGAAAACAATGCACGACACTGGACACAAAATGGATTTCAAGAATGTAAAAGTAATAACTACCACCAAGAACTACGGAAAAGACTCATCAGGGAAGCCATAGAAATAGAGAATAAAACCGTTAACAGAGAAGAAGGGTACCACCTTAGCAATACGTGGAAGAGCCTACTACGAACCTCACGGTCAATGGAGCGAAACTACACGGTTGGATGCACCAGGGGCGTATAATAGAAGAATGTCGACCATGCGAGAATCAGTTCAGTTATCCTGAAGAAGCTGTCAGTATAAACAGCGAAACGTCGAGCGAAAGTTTTGACACACGGCGAAACCCGCAAGAAGCTGTTAGTTATACTTCACTAAACTTCTTTTTAAAAAAAATACTAATTTATACACGGTAAAAAGTGTAAAAATGATACAATAATAACATACAGACTACAATAGGATATTAATGTGCAGCAATTACTTATATATACTTACACAAGAGGGTAAACAAAAGACTTTTGGGAAGTCAGTAAAAAACAACATTTGGAACAAGAATAACTGTTCGAAATTTGCAGAAAGAAAATTAAACCAAAACTGAGAAACAAAAAAGAAAGCAATATATAGACAAGGCAATACTAAAGGGGAAAGAGATAAAGCAGTGTGCTTCTGATTGAAAGATCGTGGCATATTTTCTGGTGAAAGGGTAATAATTGTTTTTCTCACATCACTGTAGATTTTATCTCCAATCCGTCTATAAACTAAGGCAAAAAATCGAGACGACGGTTAGGGTAGCGAACATGTATTAATCTATTTTGACAGACGCGGCGTGCATTATTTCGCGTATTCTACCAGAAGATTTACGTTTGAGGGAACTCAAATTTCGTAGGGACGTGAATAAAATAGGGTTTGAGGGTTTGATTACGGCAACGGGAATTAGATTAGAACCGGGCGATTTAGAAAGGCGAGTAGATACAGGGAGTCGAATTCATGCTGTGGAATTAAAAAGTATTCCTTATAAATACTTTTGCAGAAGGTTTAGAAATGTTTACGGATGAGTCAAAGGGTGAAGGTGGTACAGCAGCGGCTTTTGTTGTTTACAATAGGGGTAGTAAAATATATAATCAAAAGTTTAAATTAGGGAATCCCTGTAATAATTTTCAAGAGGAATTAGTTGCAATAAATCAGACAGTAAGTTATATTAGGCGCGAGTGGGAATTTACACGGCACATGCGGGTTATAACTGATAGCTTATGCTTTTACAAATAACTGGTATTAAGGAATTGATACTTGAGATATGTTACGTGAGGGGGAGTCTAAAACTTTTTTAGACTAGGGCTTACGCAGGTACAATCGATAATGAAAGGTCGGATCAATTAGCAAGAGAGGCTGCCGGTATCTAGAAGGGATAGCGCCATAATTACTTATGGGTTAATTTCGGCTAGCGCAGTTAGAAAACATTTTGGCATAAACTTGATAGTGATTAGCAGGATAGGTAGCATAAAAACGACTTAATGTACTTCATTTTTGTGTTATACGATAACGAATTACTAAACAATTCAACATTTGGGTGTCATATTTATGAGTCATTTCAAAAAATGTAAAATTTCAAATTAAGTCCTAAGACGTCACAACGGTTTTGGCTAATAAAAACTGCCAATTTTTACGTTAGACTAGTGTTACATGTGTCAGCCATTATTTAATGGTTTTTGGTTAGTGTTTAAGTGACATTTAGTATGGTTATTTAATAATTGCGTGATATTACAATTATTAAGTGTGAAAAAGTCTGCAAAATGCTAAACTAAGTTTTATAAGACTATTGTTATTATAAGTTTTATACAAATCAAATAGATTATTTTACACATACAACTTACATTAGATCCTGTATTTTAAATAGTTAAGGACTAAAATTTACCACCTCGTGATGACTTTATGATTATAGAATATTTTTCCAACAAATCTAGATTTTAAGGATGATATCTTTCTAAAAACAACACTGACTATAAACATAATTCCAGTCAAACAAAATGTCACAATTGAGAATTTGACACATTAACTGACAGCGGAGATGGAGATACAGATTGTACAATCGCCAACCCGCTAACATTTTTTTATTGGCCGAAAACAGAATCTCTAATTCTTTGTTGGGCGGAACAATTGTGACGTACTAAAATTTTTCAAAAATATACATTTTCAAACTTCTTTTCCTTTAAAAATACTAATCTCATAAACAAAAAACCTGTAAATTCATATGTAATTTGAAACTTTTCTTTCGAATAATAAAAAAAAAATGGTTCCCGACCCTATTGACACTCGAATATGACACATTATTTTCAAAATGTATGTGAAATGTCACATTATAAGTACAAGTATAAAAATTAATTCAAGATTAATGTATTAGTGAAAGTGGCCTTAAAATATTTCTGTAGATTGGATACTTTGATGGATACATTTTTTGAGCAGTAATACTGCATGATATACAAAAAAATAAAATTATTAGTAAGAAGAAATAAAATTTAAGATAAATATTAAAAAAAAAACATATTTATTATCGTGTATTGGACTAAATATTGTCATTATACAATACATAAATACATGTATATAATATCTACAATAAATATAATAACAATAACTATACAAATATAAAAATATGTGTGACATGAAGCTTAAGATATATCTATTCCATTATTCACATAAAATAATAACTGCAAATTAATATGCGCTTACCAAACACAGAACACAATAATTGTCTGTATAAAAGCAAGAAACACACATAAAATCGCAGCATCGGTAGACAACAAACTCGGGTAAACACATGGACCAACACGGACCACACCACGACCACACGTCAATTTGTGAAAACTGATAGCGCAGTCGTAGTTCTTATGTATCTGATATTCACGTCGCCATCTATCGCGAACTTTTAAATACATTGCGTTCAGAACACTAACGCCAAAACAACGGCGTCACAAATTAAAATACCGAAGCACCTCGCGCATTTAACCAAACAGGGCCTGGTAGGATATTACTTTAAGTGGGAGGTGGACTAGGTCGGTAACGTTACACGCTTTAACGAAATGAGGGTTAATTTGTCGTAATAGGCGGTAGAATTAATAACGTGTCACAGTAATCTTAAATCGTTTTCGTGTAGAATTGGGAGGGTTAATGATTCGCATTGTGAATGTGGTGGGCTAGATACAGCGAGGCATGTTTTATTTGAATGTCCACTGACTGATAGACAATTAGAATAATTACTGCTGCACGTAATATCAAATGACACAGTAATAATTACAGCGAGTACAACTAAATACAATACCCCCACTATTATTGCATTTTTAAAAACGCCATTAAATTAAAAAAAAAATAAGATATAACATACTTTACTGCTAAACTCATTAATTTCCAAGATATCTTTGATTTTCTAAAAAAATCGCTAATAAATGTCGCTTGCATTGTTTGAGAAACGTGATTGTAATTTAATTACCACTTTAGAATAAGTGAATCAAATTTTGAAATATCTTAGTAGAGACCTACTTATGCCTGCAGATGTGTTTATAGTTGTATTTTAATATAGAGTAAACTCAATCAACTTGCGATCATATTTCTAATCTTAGTAGGCAGCGATTGTAGAAATGAAGGCCAGAAAATAAATATTTAATATGAAAATTACAAAAATATCGAAAAATAAGCGAATCAATATAAGTAACGTTCATTGTTGAAAATCTCCAACTTGTTCCTTTAATACATCTTAAGATAATAATTCTATACCCTAGAATTTCCACGATCACAAAATGCTTGCGGTTTATTGTTGAGAACTGTCCGAATACATATTTTCTTAACTGTACTTATTATCTATTGCAGACACATAGTATGTTGACACATGTATTTACATCTCTTGTTGTTGGTTTTTAAAACCGTAATTTGTATCTACCACTAGAATCTGGTACATAAAAATGTGTATACTCCGTATGCACATACCTTATGTTTAAAACGATTGTGCGTGTAGATTTCACTTTAGCACACCAAAGAATGCGCGTAAACATAATTTTAGCACGATATTTCTTTTACGCTTCGTCTGCTACCTTAAATAGTTGACAGCAACATGTCATTTGCTTCATTACCGATGCATGTAAAGGGGAATGTTTGCATTGAAAGGAAATGCACGGTATTCTAACCGATAGTTTCTCTGTGAAATTATTAGTTTTCTTAATGTAACTGCAGAAATAAGAAATATGGTCTCGCAAATGGAAACAACTTTTGACGAAGAAAAAAAACAAGTTGAATAATAAATTCTAATGAGGTGATTACACTGTAATAAGTCGACAAGAATGTATATCCCGTATCTTGTTGTAGTATGATAGTACTAATTATTTATCTACGAAAATTAGGGTATTTAAGAAAAGTAACAACGGAATTTAAGAAAAATAACAAACTCTTATATACACAAACGTTTTGAAATTAAATATATCAGACAGCAAATCCAAATAATTTTACATTGAAAGTACAAAAGATCATCACCGACACACTTTAAAATAGCTTGCCATAATTTTCATTATACTTTATTCACGAAAAGCTAATAATTACTGTTTAAGCCAGTTCATCATTTTCTGTCTGATTCTTTAGTTCGCATCTTTTGATTCTTTTTTGTTTTATCGGAAATGTAGCCATACGCCACATTGGTTATTCGGCTGTCCCGCAGAGTAGTAGTTGTCTTGCCGTACAGTAACAGTTAGTGCTTCGCCGCCTCTAGAATCTTCGCATTTTCCCAGTTTTCGCCATATATCTCCCCTTACCTTAAGTTCCTTTTTTGCACAAGTGGACAGACGGGCGGGACACTTAGGTTAAATCGCTTTCTTTATTTTTTTGGTAGTTAAGGTACTATACGAGACTACCTATTCTAAGTACTACATATATGGGTTCGGTCATGGTTGACTCCCGTCGTACTTAACTAATCACTAATCTATACTTCTGCCTAATCTATTTCATTGTAATAAATAATATATGTTAGAATTCCTAGATCTGAATTACTTAAAAAAAAATCTACATAAGAATGAAGAAATAGAGCTGTCAAAGGTAGTAAAACATATTGGTGTCATTTTTTAACATCAAGCTTTCTTGGAAACGACAGTTTCAGAGCACAAAAACCTGGACGAAAGCTATACTCATGTTGGCTAGCAGAGCCCATGAAGAAACATGGAGGTTAAGCCCAAATATAAGCAGCACATTCAAGTATAATAATATATGTATGCATATATAACATCTGCATGTGAGTGAAAAAATCGTAGAGCACACTTTGGTTTAAGAAAAAAGAAAACTCTTACCAATCATGCACTAAACCCTAGCCAAAAGCAAAATACGGTAAACAAAATTTGATAATTTACTGAGCACACATCACGGTGTCAGACTCACTGCATCTCTGATGTGGTGGACAAAGATGCAGCAGAGAAAGCTGTAGAGAAATAATTGAAACCAAAAAAAAAAATAACCCTGCATTATAGGACAACTACTTTTGTTAGGTTTCATGCGGATAAGTTTGAGGCATTTAGGACGGTGCATCAGCAAAATACAAGGCAAACAGATTGGATTACTATTCCGAAATATAGATTATCACTGACAAAGAAATCACCAGTATTATTAAATTCGAGGCTGTACAATGGGCTGCCGAACTAGATCAGGTCTGTTGACTACTTTAAGGCCTTTAAACGGCGTGTTAAAGACTTTCTATCGCTGTCTATACTATTAATGAACTTATAAATCCTGCAGTATTTAGTTGACATTTCATATCACGACTTGATTAAAGATTTTCTAAAAATAACTATAGAATTTTAATTAACTATAGCAGTACAAAGTATGGTATCTTTTCAGGTGAAAACTGCATGCGGTGAAAAGTTAGTCTGAGCTGATTGCATTTGGACGGGATGGAAATGAACGACTTCAACTGTAGGCGTAGCTACGCATGAAGCCGCAGAACAGATTTATTAAAGTTCGGCGAATTGTTATAGTTCAGCCGAATTAAATTGAGCCTGGTATTCTTTTTCTCGCTTTATTTATAAAGCTTGTAAAAGTAATATTAAATCCAACATTACATCTGTATTAGTGAAAAGGGAAATAATAAGACAATACTTATTCGATAACTAAAATCTATTCATGCTTCTTTTCTACTCATACTTATTTTTATATAAAGCATCGATAATGTAAACTATAAATTTCAGTACAGAGCTCATAAACAACATCAAAACAAAAAAAAAAGAATGAAAAGCAGTTTTAAAAGTCAGTAATCAAATAAAATAACAAACATAAATTCTAAAAAACATAAAAATAGTAAATAAGTTACCCATTCGTCGGTTACTAGTGTATTATTGAAAAAAATATTGATGTTCGGGATATCTATTAATCAATAATTCATAAAATTCCAGAGGACAATAATAATCGTCGAGCAAAAGTTCTTGGGATGTGCTAATTTTGTACGATTGATACTTATTTTTATGTAAAATGTCTAAAACTTTTGCACTATTATTAAATCCGCAAGCAACTTGTTTAAATATAATACTAGGATTTTATTCCACGAATGCACAAACTTATTTCGATAAATATTTCTTATTTATTAATGTAGACGTTGTTTCAAAACGTCGGACTGTATTACGGATAGTAGTCGCGCTAAGAATTGATCTTTTGGGATAATTTACTGCAAATAAATCGGGTGTAACTTCTGCTGAATTGCCACCGTAAAATTGTTTCACAATAAGAAGCTTTCCCTCGGGCGTATAATATTCCATTTTTTTTTATAGAATAACTGACCACGATCGAAACTTACTAACCGTTATAAAATTCGAAGACCGAACCCTTGCCCTCATATCCTATACAAATCGAACAACGGCGCCGCTTTCTGAAGAACAACGAATCTAGAATTTAAATTTAAAAACGATAAAATTAAATTTTACATTTTGATAAGTTTTATTATCTTTTAATTACTTTTAATATTTGTAGTTCTCCATCGAGCTTTATATTTTTTGCCTCTGCTATTACACAGCTGTGAAGATGGCTAGTCAGCCGAAACATGTCAGCCAATAACTGGTAACTTTGATTGAATTTTCTTACCTACTGATTTCTTTATCATTAAATATTACTCAATTTGGACATAACCATGCAAAAAGGAATATACCTGCAGCTTATAGTCAAAATAATTTTCCAAAAATTAAAATAAGATTTTCAACGTGACTTATTTGAAAAAAAAAAATATTGTTGCCAAAAGCAGCAATACCAAATTTCATGCCAACTTACAGTAATTAAGCACAAAAGAAAAATGACTTAATGTTTTGAATATTCCAAAACAATAAACACAACTCAAAAAAAAAGCCGGAAAACATTTCATTCTATTTTTTTTCTCTCTCTCAGTTTGAAGACTGTGAATAACTTCTCCGTTGACACAAACGTATTTACGTTACACTTGGCACGGTTCCTAAGACTTTCATTTTCAAAGCATGTCGCATGAAATGATGTATGGACTATTACTTATGCATACAGATTCCGAAGTAGGCACTAGAGAGAACGATACGATTACAGAGAACTCGCAACGCCTTTATTTATAGCCGGTAATAAATTCCACCGTAAATCCAGACCGAATTAATTTTGAAATATTCCCGGATTCGCGGTTCATATTTCAATTAAGTCTTTGATATACTAACGATGTCGTTTCGGTTGGGAAGTAAATATCTCCTCGAGTAAGAAGGCTGATAGAGCAACAAGTATTCTTGACTTCTGGCTTAACATTTGGCGGATTCTCCTAGTTGGTTTCAGCTATATATTTAGCAAACAGTCTAGTAATTTTCTACTAGGTGTTATACGATAAGCAGAGCAAGGCGCTCTTCATCCTGAGCGAATACACACACACAAAGGGGTGTCCATAAAAAAATTGTGACATTGCCCATATAAATCCTGTAGTGGTTTTCACCGAGTAAAAATAACATATCCAGAGTATAAAGCCGTAAATCATATGGAATATTTCAATGCGAAGCAACGGCACAAACATTCTTTAATTTGTTTAATCGATACGGACCACAGCTGTGTTTTCGCAATATTCTACACATTGGTGGCGTTCTCAGATGTATTTATTTATTCGTATTGTATAGCACTAAAATATTTCCGTTCAGAGTTTCATTAAAAAGTACGACTTGCTAAAATAATTTATGTTTTGAATACATTTTAAGCGCTATAACAAGGTAAAATTTACCGTATGGTCAAATATTTCTACTCTCTATAGGTCAGTGGTTCTCAAACTTATTTAGACACTGTACCCCTTTTTACCCACAAAACATTTTAGGTACCCCTCCTCAGTTACCGGTACTAAGTAAACTATAATTAAAATATTAAACAAATCTTAAAGCCTTCTATGTAGCATAGAAGTATAGTGTTAACCTTTGAAACTGAATTACGTAAATAAAAACAAAGAGATATTGTTTACAAACATTTTTATTACATTAAAAACAAACACACACAAAATTTAAAGAACAAAAAGCGCTTACTTTCAAAGAGATTAGTGAGAAGGGTGAGCTTGTTTCCCTTTGCACAGTTTATCAAAATTGGGTTTTAACTTGGTTAAATACAATCTTAAATCATCTTCAACATTTAATTTGTTTCTAGATTTATTTTAAGATAGTTAAACTTGAGAAACTCTTTCACATAAATAGTGGTGGAAAACCAACAAGAAATTTAACAGCAGTGCTTGACAGTTCTTTGTATTCCTTCCCAATACCGATCCAGAAATCTAACAATGTAGTACCAGCAGTCAAATATTTGTTTTTCAACGTGGATCACATTCTACTTCAATGTGGTGTTCCTTTTGAAAGATAGTCAGGTTAGTGTCCATAGCATCAGCATTAAAGGGATCACGTATCCAGTTATACTGTTTCTCCAAAGGTGGAAAGTACTCTCTTATGCGGATCTTCAATGCATTCAAATGCTGGCCCATTTGAGTCTTGAGTTCAGTGAATCAGATATGTTTTCTCTTTATCTTGCAAAAATGTAAGTAATCTTTCAAACGGCTCGCAGTTGTTATTTTCTATTTGTTTTTCCCAGAGAATGATCTTTTTTACCATTGCATCAGTTTTCTTTTCTATATTAAAAATATCAGAAACACTGCCTTGCATGGATAAATTCCAGATGTTGAGTTTTCCAAAAATATCACTTAAATAAGCCAACTTCAAAAGCCAATCAAAATCAGTAAGTACAGAAGACAGATGAGATTTGTGTTCGGTAAAAAAATTATGTAATTCTTTGTGGAGTTCAAATACACGGGACAAAACATTTCCCCGAGAAAGCCATCGTACCTCAGTATGTAGCAATAAGTTCTCATGGAGGCTCCCCAAATCCTGGCATAGAATTTTAAAGTAACGAGATTTTAGGGGCCTAGTTTTTATGAAGTTCACAATTTTCACATTCTGATCAAGGACATCTTTAAGTTCATCAGGGAGGTGCTTAGCCACCAAAGCCTCTAGGTGAAGGACACAATGAGTGAACTTAGACTCAGTTGAAACCGTTTTAATATGGCCTACCAGCCCTGTGATGTGACCGCTCATAGCCTTAGCACCATCCATACACACTGACACACAGTTTTTCCACTCGAGCTGGTTTTCGGAAAAAAAAGAATCTAACAAATTGAAAATATCTTCACCTTTTGTCGATGTTTTAAGTGTCTTACAAAATAAATATCATCTTCAAATATTCATCTTGAAAAATGCCACGTACAAAACGATCAGTTGGGCTAGGCCAGCGACATCCGTGGTTTCATCGAGTTGTATACCAAAGCAAGGACTAGCTCGAATTGCTCCAACAAGTTGTTCTTTTGTGTCATACGCCATATCACTAATTCTCCTTGAAACTGTATCATTTGATAATGGAATTGCTGTAATTCTTTTTGCCTCGTTTTCTCCAAACATACAAGAAACAATTTCTGCTGCGGCAGGGAGGATTAGGTTTTCGCCAATAGTATGGTTTTTACCAGACTTCGCAATTAAATGACTAACTTTGTAAGAAGCTTTTAGAGCACTTTCATTTTGTTCTGCACCAGAAAAGTGTTTTATCGTGTTTTTCCTACTTTTCAAATCTTCCAAAAGACGTTCAAAGTACCGTAACTCCTTTTTGACTAAGTTCTCATGTTTGCTTTCAAAATGGCGTTTTAAAAGAGAAGGTTTCATAGAATTGTTTGATAAATTTCTGAACAAACAACGCATTGTGGATTAGGCTCGTCTGAGCTTCCAGTCCAAGTAAAACCTAATTTTAAGTACAACTCGTCATATTTTCTCTTTTTACTTTTATATTCATTTGCCAGTTTTTCGGGTTTTTTTATTTTTTCCTTGAGCTGCTCATTAGTAACAAGACGTTCAGGTCTACTTTCATTTTGTGAAGTTGATGGCCCAGAATTTTGATGCAGATCTTCATGAGGCCTTTTCTTTAGGAGCCATTTATCCATTGTTAATTTTTATTGTAAAATTCACTTACGTGGTACCTGACTCAGTTTTCAAACAGATGTCCGTAAACGTGTTTCAACAGGATTGAGTGTCCGCAGAATAACACAACACACCACAAAAATAACACAATACTGAGAGCGAGCTTGTAATAACAGGCAATGCTACTGCAGTGCAGTGACACGAGTGATTGGCCGGCCACACAGCCCCACTCTGATGACTAAGCCCTTAGTGGCGCGCGCACGTCAACGTGTCCATACGTGTCCCGGGTTGTTTTATTTTATTGTTGGCCGGCCGCGTACCCCCTAAAAATTTTCGCGTACCCCCGAGGCGTACCACAGTTTGAGAACCACTGCTCTAGGTCTAGGTGATGCAATTTTTCTTCCTTAAAATTAAGTTGGCAGTACAATTTTAAAAATGTGTAAGTTGATTTACTCTGTGGCGTGTGCGTGGTACAGGTTATATTTTACCGTTTACAGATTAGGTTTTTTCGCTTTGGCAAATAGCTACATACAAACGTTTCAGTTGAAAAAATAATAAGTTTAATAATAAAAAACCTGAAATAAATTAGTTCATTATTATAACAAATTATTGTACATTGGTCCATGAATAATATTTGTTGTGGTAACTATATTGTCATACAACATAAATCTTATTAATACATAATATGAATATACAGTATGTCCCCGGATCGACTTTAAAAGAGGAAAGAAAAATTATTTCTGATTTCTCAGAAAATTTCACTCTTGTTGATTTGCCCTGCTTGTTTTCAAACCCTCAAAACACAAATTACTTTTTATTTAACTCGAACGGTTCTCGAGATAATATCATTTTCTTGCTAGAAAATATTCAAATTGGGTAAATTTAAAGGGTAAACTGAAATAAAATTATCAAAAAGCTAAAATATTAATTTTCTATTCAAATAATGCTCCTCCTTTTTCTGCACCGATTTCAATGCGAGCTCCAAATTCATTGAAACTGCGTCTTATTTCTAAAATTGATAAGGACTGGACTGCATTTTGTATACTATTTTTTAATTGCTCTACATCATTGTCTAGTGGCTCACTCTACACAAGTTGTTTTAAACGACCCCATAGATAAAAGTCCATTATTGTGAGATCAGAACTTCTCGGTGGCCATAAAATGGTACCATCTCTCCCTATCCAGTTATCATGGAACTCTGTAATGAGCCACTGGTGAACATTTCTGGGATAATAAGCAGGGCAAACTCCTTTCTGGAAAAAACATTTCCATTCGGTAATTTAACGGCAATCCCCGTCCAGTTTATCAGCGAGAAAAATTTGCAACATT
Organism: Protaetia brevitarsis; assembly: GCA_004143645.1. NCBI lineage: Eukaryota > Metazoa > Arthropoda > Insecta > Coleoptera > Scarabaeidae > Protaetia > Protaetia brevitarsis. The sequence goes on along the minus strand of RXPK01000467.1, from coordinate 295,524 downwards.
TCCAAATATGAATTACGGTTTAAATTTTGATCAAAAAAATCTGGGCCAATAATGCCATAGTACGAAACCGCACACCACACATTAACTTTTTTAAAACATTGTCTTCGACAAGAAATTCTGAAGTTTGGATTCGTCTCACTATAATACCGGCAATGTTGAGATGAAGCGACTCCGTTAGTTGAAAAGGTTGATTCATCGGAGAACATAATTTGTTCATGAAAATATGAATCATCCATAACTCTGTTACCTATTTCCAAACAAAAAGTTAGACGTTTGGCATCATCACCATTTTCTAAAGTTTGCCTAAATTGCGGTTTAAATGGTAAAATTTTGTTCTCCTTGAAGATTCTTTGTAAATGAGATTTACTTATTCCAATTTGTATTGCCCTCCTTCTTAAAGACAACCTTGGAGCTTCTCTTACGGAATGAACGTCAAGAAACTGAAGCAGCATCGTCTTCATCGAACAACTTGCTTGACTTCTTAATGTTTAAAACCGAACCTGTTTTAAGGAATTTGGTCACCAAGTTTTTTGTTCCGGAATTTAAAATGGTAACTTACGGGTATTTTTGGTTGGATTTTTCGATAACAACTCGGTAGCACTCTTCCCCAGGGAATTTATCAAGAATAGCCCTAGTGCTCGGAGGATTGAAATGTTGTGCTGGATGGGTGTAAAGTGACTCCATAATCACGATTGGGTGTTTTTTTTTTGTCGCTGACCATGTTTTCTACACTTTTTTCTCAAAAAAGGATGCGATTTTTAGGTTATGTCACCACACAAAACACGCCGAAATCTTGAAAAAAAACGCATTTATCAACCAATAGCTGTAATTACCGAGTACTAAATTGTTTAAACTACTTAATTTTCATGAAATAACACCTTTTCATGTAATTTTTTTGTCCAAAAAAGAATACATTTAAATTCGCAATAAGTGTCCTTAGACTAGGGTTTTTATGTTGGTACGTTGGTCATCACAAAGGTGTCACAGGATCACGGTTGTTGTCTGTAACTGTGCCTTGATAACTGAAGTATTATATGCAGGTTATGGTATTAGTTTAAATGTAAAAAATAAAAAAAGATTAACAAAAATGGCACTGCAACATTATTCTCTCGTCCGATCACTGAAAGTCCAACAGTATCGAGCGCAATTACCCTTAAATGAGTTCCCACTCAGAAACACAGCGTGTTTTATTAACGCACAGTTCAGATAACCCAGACAACAACCGTGAACCTGTGACTTTTGTGATGACCAACGTTCCAACGTACCAACATAAAAGAAAACAAGGGCACTTATTGCGAATTCAAACGTATTCTTTTTTTGACAAAAATATTACATGAAAAGGTGTTATTTCAAGAAAATAAGTTAGTTGAAATATTTTAGGACTCGGTTATAACAGTTATTGGTTGATAAATACGGTTTTTTTTCGAGATTTCGACGTGTTTTGTGTGGTGACATAACCTGAAAATCGCATCTTTTTTAAAGAAAAAGTGTAAAAAATACGGTCAGCGACAAAAAAAAACACCCAATCGTGATTATGGAGTCACTTTACACCCATCCAGCACAACATTTCGATCCTCCGAGCACTAGGGCTATTCTTGATATTACCCTTCCCCAGTTCCGTAACATTGAATTAAATAAATTCTTTGTGGTAGTCAACATTATAGCATAAACACTATTCAAATTAGCGAAGATTTAATTTGCAGTTATACCAATTTGTCAACAACTGTCAAACTTATTAGATTTGTAAACAACTGTCAGCAGTGGTATTTTTAAATGAAATCCGCCTACTACAGTTATTTCTAAAACAAATCCAAATTTTGAAGAAAAATGATATTATCTCGAGAGCCGTTGAGTTAAATAAAAAGTAATTTGTGTTTTGAGGGTTTGAAAACAAGCAGGGCAAATCAACAAGAGTGAAATTTTCTGAGAAATCAAATGTATTTTTTTTCCTCTTTTAAAGTCGATCCGGGGACATACTGTATATTATTATTTTTACGTACAACTTTCATGAAATTATTCACGATATGAACGCAATAAAATATTAAATGATAACTTCTTCGTTAGTTCAATGGTTTGCAATTAACTGCAAGAATGAGCAGATAGCATACCTTAATGAAAGATATAGAGCAGTGATTGAATTATCGACTTATGCCGGGGTCGATGACTAAGTGGGAGTTTGGTGTGTGGTCCCTAGACCGCGCGCGAATCTAACATACACGATACCGATAAAAGTGAATTTGCTCTTGGACGAATGCTAAAGCATGGTACGCAGAAACTCACATTTCTATTCCTTTTTCTGCTTGTGTGGTGAATTTGATGAAGTCTTTCTTTGGATCAATTTTTATGCATTATTTTATGTGGACAATCATTTCTTTCATTATTTCAGGATCCATTTTTAGTTCAATGTATGAGATAAGGGATAAATGCTTGAACACTAAAAATGTTGAGGAAAGGGCTTTCTTTTTCTCAAAAAGAAACAATATTTAAGCGTATTGTATAGAATTTTTTAAACACGGAAATACATAAAGCTTTGAAATTTTGGTTAACGTTGAAAAATTCAAAAACTTGACGTATTCTCACATATTTTTCTAAGGTAAAATCACATGCAATCAGTAATTAGAGTAATTACTTTAGATCGCATGGTCTGATTCGTAAACTACCTGTTGAAATACCACTATTACAACTACTGCAAAAATATCCTACCATAAATAATTACCAAAAAAAAAGTAGTAACTGTAAATGGAAAAAAATCCAAATACGTAGAAAAGTGTCTAGCTTTTGTTATACAGGCTATTCCACGTAAGTGGTTCATTAAAAGTTTATGATGTTCTATTATTTACTTATATTTGAGATTTTGGCACCATTATCTGTTCGATTGGAACTATAAATGTGAAATACTTTAACCAAAATATCACTTCCGGTTGACCGGAATGGACGTCAACTTTGTTATTTTAAATAAAATGATATGTTTTTATTCATTTTTGAATTCTACGACCATAAATACGTCAGTTTTCATTAGCTATTCCTATAGCTACATGTTGCCGTTTTTTGAGTTATTTAAGTTTTCCTTTTTTTTTTAGTCATTATCATTGCATCATTGAGAAATTAATATCTCGGTTATTACTGCAAGTAAAGACTCCAAATTTGCTATGTTATTAATGTAGATATAGCCCTAAGAAACGGTACACACACATTACATTCTAACATACAGGGTGTTCAAAACTGAGGAACAAGGTGACATATTTTCAAATGCAGAAAACTCGATTTTTTTTAAATAGAACACCTGTATTTGAATTCGAAATTACGAAGTAAATATCATCCCCCATCACTTTATATCAGCATTCCCTATACCTATCTTTAATAGATTCTGAGATATGAGCGACTTTTTGTTAAACAGACTAAGTAGTCGTATCTTTAAATGTTTGTAGCTGGCTCTGAATGGGATTAACGTCAAATTCATTGACTAACCATAAGTGTTTATGCAATATATCATCGTAATTACACTTTAGTACAACGCAATATTAATAGAAATGATTATTCTAACAGCGACATTCTTGTATGGTTATTCGAAGAATAATACATGAATTTGACATTAATCCCATTCAGACCCAGCTACAAGCATTTAAAGATAAGGTTAGTTAATCGGTTTAACAAATGGTTCATATCTCAAAATCTATTAAAGGTATAGGGAATGCTGATATAAAATGATAGCGGATGATATTTACTTCCTAAGTTTGAATTAAAGTACTATTTAAAATTAAAAATTGAGTTTTCTGCATTTAAAAATATGTCACTTTGTTCCTCAGTTTTGAACACCCTGTATGTTAGAATGTAAAATGTGCGTACCGTTTCTTAGAGTTATCTACATTCATAACATTGCAAATTTGGAGTCTCTACTTGCAGTATTAATCGAGATATTAATTTCTCAATGATGCAATTGAGAAAAACTTAAATAACTCAAAAACGGCAACATGCAGCTATAGGAATAACTAATGAATTCTGACATATTTATGGTCGTAGAATTCAAAAATGAATAAAGAATTAGATCATTCTATTTAAAATAACAAAGTCGACATCCATTTCCGTTCAACCGGAAGTGATATATTGGTTAAAGTATTTTACATTTATAGTTCCAATCGAACAGATAATGTTGCCAAAATCTCAAATATAAGTAAATAATAGAACATCATAAACTTTTAATGAACCACTTACGTGGAAATACCCTGTATATTCAATGAGTTTATAGAACATTTTGAAAATTTACTATGCTATTAATTATACAAATACATTTAACCAATGATATACAAAGGAAAAATATTTCTTGTATTAATAACGCTAGGAACAAAATATAAACTATTTTCGTATGCAAAATAAATAGTTTTATTGTTGCTACAAAGATGCTCCCCATTATTTTCCCAGAAACTTAACCTTCGAAACTCTCACCAAATATGAGTATACAACCATTCTCTTGCTGCATATTATTTCGTACCTATTAATTAAAATATTAAAATGAAGACATTTACAACAACGCCTCTAAACACGAAATATTGTCTGTTAATTAGCATGGTCTAAACTTTCGTGATTACGTAATAATTTGCTGCATCCATTAACGCGAAAACTCTTAAGAAATTGCCGTATTAAATTGGCAGAATACGAGTTTCATTTTACATACCTATCATAATTATATAATTATCTGTGTCTATTCTAAGATGTTATCTAATTCTAAGTGCAATTCATGTACACAAAAGAGATATACTCAATTACAAAAGAACTTTATTACTTACATTACATACGCACACTTAAAAGTCATCTTTAACTGTTAAGAAAAGGAAAAGGTTGATACGTATACGTAATGCTATGTATGTAGATACATACTTGCATAATTCCCTCTGATATCGCAAACTTTGTCGTGTTTTATTCAACAGGTTTAAGAAGATGCAAAGTGTATTCAAGGAAAACAGGATATGTATACCTGACTAAATATTATTACATAAATTTCTAAAGTAAAAGGCAATTAGAATAGAAATAAGTACCTAGTACTGATATGTGTAAAAGGGTATTTATGGACGATGTTTCTAAATACGAAGCCCGCAGCTTAATTCTATTAATATTATGTAAATGTCAATTGCTAAAAATAACAACATATCACTTGTCAAAAAAAAAGTATACGGCATTTTGCATCTTGCTATTTCGTTGCCATTGTGAAAGTTTTTAGTAATAGCTTGACACTATAAAAAAATACATCCATACACGAAGAAAGAATCTTTCAATAAAGAGAGAAAAACTGAAGTATAATATAAGTTTTTTCTATACAGGGTATTCCACGTAAGTGGTTCATTAAAAGTTTATGATGTTCTACTATTTACTTATATTTGAGATTTTGGCACCATTATACGTTCGATTGGAACTATAAATGTAAAATACTTTAACCAAAATATCACTTCCGGTTGACCGGAAATGGACGTCAACTTTGTTATTTTAAATAGAATGATATAATTTTTGTTCATTTTTGGATTCTACGACCATAAATGCGTCAGTTTTCATTAGCTATTCCTATAGCTACATGTTGCCGTTTTTGAGTTATTTAAGGTTTTCTTTTTTTTTTAGTCAGAATCATTGCATCATTGAGAAATTAATATCTCGGTTAATACTGCAAGTAAAGACTCCAAATTTGCTATGTTATGAATGTAGATATAACTCTAAGAAATGGTACCCACACTTCGCATTATAATATACAGGGTGTTCAAAATTGAGAAATCAAGTGACATATTTTCAAATGCAGAAAACTCAATTTTTTTAAATAAAATACCTTTATTTATTTTAATTCGAAATTAGAAAGTAAATATCATCCCCTCTCATTTTATATCAGCACTCCCTATACCTATCTTTAATAGATTTTGAGATATGAAGAACTCTTTGTTGAACAATCTAAGTAGCTCTAGGTTTAAATGTTCGCAGATGGCTCTGAATGGGATTAATGTCAAATTCATTGTCTAACCATAAGTGTGTGTGTATGTCATCGTAATTAGACTTTTGAATAACGCAATATGAATAGAGACGACTATTCGAGCCGCGACATTTTGAATTTATTCCACATTCATGGAAAATGTAATAAAGTATTAAATAGAACATGTCGTGTATTTAATGACAGATATCCACACCTTCCACCGATGACAACATGATGCAAAATGATAGGAGATGATATTTACTTCCCAATTTCGAATTAAAATACAGGGTGTTCTATTTAAGAAAATTGAGTTTTCTGTATTCGAAAATATGTCACTTTGTTTCTCAGTTTTGAACACTCTGTATATTAGCATGCGAAGTGTGCGTACCATTTCTTAGAGTTACATCGACATTCATAACATAGCAAATTTGGAGTCTCTACTTGCAGTATTAACCGAGATATTAATTTCTGAATAAGGCAATGATGGAAAAGAAAAACTGAAATAACTCAAAAACGGCAACATGTAGCTATAGGAATAGCTAATAAAGACTGACGTATTTATGGCCGTAGAATCCAAAAATGTAAAGAAAATTATATCATTCTATTTAAAATAACAAAGTTGACGTCCATTTCCGGTCAACCGGAAGTGATATTTCGGTTAAGGTATTTCACATTTATAGTTCCAATCGAACAGATAATGGTGCCGAAGTCTCAAATATAAGTAAACAGTAGAACATCATAAAACTTTTAATGAACCACTTACGTGGAATACCCTGTATAGTAATAAATAGTGAACTTTTCAAAATTTACCCATGCCAAAGTTAAGTGTCTTAAATGTTTTAATTTCCCGTGTACACTAAATACCGTCTTTCACAAAATAAGTTATTGCTTTTACAATTAAGAAGGGCCTTTTAAAGGCATGAAGAATAGATGGCGCCGTCGGTTAAATTCACAAACAACATAAGTCATAATAATAATAATAAAACTATTGCATAAAACTATAAAACATAGACAAAACACTTCATGAAACTATCTCGAAATTAGATTGCTGTCAACCAAAAATTCGTCATAAGAATAATAGCACTTGGCTATCAAGAGATTCCTAACGGCAATTTTTATATCAGTCATGTTTCTCACTGACAGAGGCAATCTAGCATACAGCTTGGAAAAGCAATACAAAGGCGATCTCTCTAAACCCAACTGTTCTAGAGTGGTCGGACGTGTCTGCTTACATGGGCCGCACTCGCCTCGCATTAGGCAGAACATTTAGCCATAGTATAGCCCCGATTCGTGTATCTAGTATCTAGTATCAGTGTTAGTTGAGTCTTGGTTCGAGATAGTACAATTCTCCGTTAACGTTTTACGCAGTGTAAAAGTAATACAATGTCAGGCGTAGAAAATCCCAGAAAACGACCATTGTTTCATAAAGCAGAAAAGTATATTGGTGAACCCCAGGATTTACATTATGATGGTGCCAAAAATAGTTTGTATAGTGTGCGACAAACAGTTATTGCGCTGACACAAATCTGAGTACACAATGGTGGTGCATTTGATCCATTATCCACCTATAAAGATTATTTTAATTATGCGTGGGTTACATCCGTAGATGTTGAGCGATCTTTTTCAAAATATTAAAATGTTTTATCAGCACAACGAAAGCGGTTTAGTGAGAAAAATCTTGAAACACTTAATGCTACAATCTTTTCAGTAATCTTATACCATTTGTGCTACTTACTATACTTATATATGATATTTATAGTTAAATAAATAATTTTGCTCTTTCCGGACATATACTTGTGTTAAACGTTAAAGTCGCATATATGAAACCTAGTATTGACCTGGCGCGCAGAGGAAAGTTGACCACTCTATTTATGAGATTTCATAAAACTAATTGGACTTTACTCTAGAAGAAAAATCTAGATAAGTATCTTAAATTGTTTTCAAGGTCGCCTTCACTGCAATTTATATGCAAAGTAGTATGCAGATTAATAAATTAAGTATAGATTAAATCTCAACGTAACAGTTGCCGGCACATGTTTTTTTAATTGCACCTTGCAGGATTAGTCACCAGGTAATGATTAAAAGAACCAAATCCGCCTAATTGTGACTGTATAGCATATAAATATCAGTTTTGGTTCGAGTTTCGTCAGGTAACTATAGTGATACCTCCATACCTTGGAGTACTTCTAGAAAATATTAGCCATAGATGGTGAGCCATTTATTTTTTAAGGTGCTAAATAGTTTAGGGTATGGGACATAGATCAGAATTTACGAAACATTTTAGAAGTACCGCAACAACCTAAAAATAGCTCGTAATCTAAAGATTATTGTCCTAATTTCTGTTAGTGCAAGATTGCAATTATGACTAAAAGAACCGAAAATTTGACTGTGTGGATCAGGGCATTTTGATGTAGAAACTGGAACTGTACGGTGTGTGTGGTACGGTTTGTGAAAATTTCATATAAAACTTCTGATAATTTTATGTTGCATAACGCTAAATCATTGCATCTACCTGTCATGATGGGAGTTCCACAGAGCTCAATATTTGGCCCTGTTCTGTTTTTACTGTTCATTAATGATATATATAGCTGCTAACAATTTTCCAACGTTATACATACCAGGTGAAAAGCTGCAAGCTGTTGATTGCTGGATTGATGACTGGAAATGGGAAGAACTTAGCTGTAGGCGTATGTACATCATTTTCCATATTTACAAAATATTTGACAAATACTTATGAAAGTTATGAGGTATAATTATAAATTCAAATATAAAGTTTCAAATCAAGTATCAAATTAAAAATCAACTGTTAGTGCTAGAAACCCATCAAATAAAAAAAGAATATTAATTTAAAATAAAAAAAAAAAAATGAGCTAAAATTGATAATTACACCGAAATAGAAAAAAAAAATAGTGTAAAAAACTCGTTTAATAAAAGCGTTTTGTCAGACTACTATATGCTATGTGTCATTTGGTTTATGTCATTTGTCGAATACTGTTTGTAATGTATTTATAAATGTATACGATACATTTTGAACAATATATTTTCTTAATTGCAATTACCGGCATATTGGAAATACTTATTATTGGCTATCGCTACGCGTCACCGCTTTAGAAAGATTTAGTACTTTGCCGCGTGAAGTTATGCCGAGGGTTTCCACATACATAAGTAATATATAGAGTTGGGCAAATTTTCCGGCGCGCCAGGTACGTATTGAGAACGTGCGCTCCAACTCATGTACTCCAATAAAGCACGCCTGTTTATCTATATATGTAAAAATATTTATTTTATCTAAATATGTAGTGATATAAAATGCGAATGCATGGCAAGCTGGTCCGTTTATTCGCCCGCCTTGTCCGATTTTATCCTCAAGGAAGATTCACACAACTCTATTAATATGACTTAGGATTTATAAACACATACTAAATTACAATAATACGATTGATCTGCTTTATTTATATTACATTATTTGAGGCCCGCGTCGCAATACGTATCTGCTCCGCCGGATAATTGCCCAACTCTAGTAATATATTATACTGAAATACATGTTAAGGTCCTATATTATCGACGTCGGCATTAGCAAATGCACAAACCCATGGACTTCAGCGCTGGCGGCGTCCGTCCGCCTATATTATTTTTTTCGCAGGAAATTTAAATGGAGATTATTTCAGAAATCCGCTTGGTCTATGTTGAAGCCAATATAATTTGCATTTCTTTCCACAATTATATTGGTTTATATTATTTTATATTAGTTTACATTATTTTGTGTAATTTAACTTAGGTTGGAGTTATTGAAATTGGTGAAATTTTGACTTCTGTGGTTGTGTTAAATTCTGCCTCACACACACCATAATTCTCTATACGTTTTAGAATTTTCTTTACAATCAATCCTATCCCATGTGTTTTCGAATAGAGTGATTACAGGCTCACTTTCAAGTTGTTCTGTATTGTCTGCTTCAAAAAAGGCTTAAGTATTTAAGCAATTACTACAACTCTTCTCACAATTCATAAACTGCGACTGGGACGACATATTTGAAAAATGCAAGCGACTTTGCAACATAGAATAAATGATAATTGTAATGGCATACTTGCGCCTAAATTATATGCAATCTTATTAACATATTTTCGGAAAATTATTTTCAACAACTTTATGTACTTGCATGTTGACTCCAGCGCCTGTGATGATTGATACCTAAACTACTTCCCCTCTGGAGGGAAAAGCGTCAAAATTTATCTAATTCACACTGGACAGGGATGTTATCTACATTGAATGTTTTATCTATGATTAGGGTTGGACTCCTATAAACCAATAAATATATTGTCGATATTTTTTAATACCTTTTGTACCATAATTAAGAGGGTCACTACACATCTTTATCCATATGGGAAAACCGCCATTACATATGCCCCTTTTTCTCAGAAACGCCGTGTCTGATCTTATTGATTTTTTTTTGCACACGTTATCTAGCATTGTCCCAACAGTTTAAGTTAAAGATTTCATAAAATTTCTAAGGAAAAAAAATATATCGCGATACTTTCAACAGGTTGCGAGAAAACGGGACAAGTATGTAAAAAAGCACAAGAGAAGAAAATAAGAAGAAAGAAATAAGAAAATTTTGCAAAACTCAAAAAGAAAAACGTCTTTAGAAATTTTATGAAATCTTTCATTTAAACCGTTGAGACAATACTAGATAACGCGTATAAAAAAAAATCAATGAGATCAGCATAGGGATTCAGAACTTCTGTCGATTCGACATCGACAAAATATGAATTGACTGATTTAGAAGCTATGTCGAATGCGAATATCTTTTGAGAACTGGCAACATCGATATCTTAAACAAGTTTTGTAATTTTGAGGTTGTTGACACTGTTACAAATTAGTAAGTGAAATTAAGTAAATAGTATAACAGTAAATAATGGTGAATAGGAGGTGTTGTGGGTGTCACTTGTTGCACGCACGTTGCAATACTCAAAAAACCATGGTCATAATTACATGAATAAAAATTTTTTATTCTAAGAATGTGGAGCTAATACGTGATGCAAATCTTCGGATACTTAATGTTAATGCAAGACGTGCTGAGGGAATATTTTTATTTGTTATATTTTCATCCACATATGTACGTCGAAATATAATACGCGCATGTCAAAATTGCCGAGAGTTACCTCGAATTCTCGACTCAACCGATTTAACGATATAGTTATTAGTGGAGACCGGATTATATCCAAAGTGCATATATTTTATTTTTTGCATATCTTTAATTATAGTAGACCTATTACACTAATTGAACTTAATTAACGCTAATTAGTGATTGCATATATTGCATATTTAGGCATTTCTATGCATATTTTTACAAAAGTTACATATATTGCATATTTAAGCTTTTTCTTATCCTTTCTATTAGTAAAAATTCCTAGTAATTCCTAATGTAGATCGACAACCGACAATTCTCAGAACGATAAATCTTTTACATTGGTTAATACTTTTTTCCAAAAACTGCACGTGTTTAATTTCGCCTAGCAGAAGGGATGTGGTAAATACGTTTTATTATTATTAATTCACAAATAAACTAGTTCTTTCATTGAATATCTTTGAGCGAAACAGCATGTAATTGTGATACGTTTTTAAAGACTGTGCGTACATACAATGAGTATAGCGAACAAAATTTCTTTATGGATTAAGTCATATCCTGAACTGCTAAAGGATGGCGACAAAATATTTTGTCGACCCTGCAGTAAACTGGTAAGTTTAATTTTACTAAAAACTTTACAATTGTTTTTAAATTCTTTAACTTTTGATATAAAATGACAATTGTGGTTGTAGGTGTCTTTTGAGAGAAAATACCTGATTAGTCAACACGCTAAAACTCCATCACATATTGGAAAATGTGAAAAACTAAAGCGATCCGCATGTGCAGCAATCTATATACGATAAATTTGATAAAAAATGCGGGGTATTTGAAATTGAAGAAAGTTAAGTTAATTTTGGAAGGTGAAACAGTAAACGATTTCGACTTTAATTTTAGTTTAGAATGTATTGCAAAGTTAAAAAATGCACCAATTACATCTGTCGATATCACGTGATTGTTTATTCGATTCGACTAATGTCTGAATACCGTGATTGCTACCCGTTCGACATGTCGCCAAAATTTTTGACGATTGGACACGAATCGTAAGGTTCTGAATCCTGCTGCGATGTGTTTTTACAATGGCCGTGTTCAGAGTACGTAGCTGCTCCCAAACGGTTTGTAAACTGTTGACAGTTCATCTCAAAATACAACACTACATTTGCGCTAAATCCATAACATACTATGGAGAGGTCGCCATTTTGTGTAGTGGAAACCGCTACTGATATGTATCATATTCGTACTCTGAACGCGGCCAATGATTTTACGTTTTAATGATTCATGTTAGCTGTCAAATAGATGACACGAAAACAGTTATTTGTCAGTTGTGATCTGGTTGTGATTAAGTGCGCACGATTTTCTGATATTAACATAGCAGAAAGCCTCACGTTTACTTAAAACTGGAATGTGCAATGATGGTGTTTCATTATAACTTTTGCAACGAGCACGACTAGAATTTGATTTGTTAATTATCATAACGTTTACTTCAGAAAACTAGAGTAAACTCTGCTCTTCCTTTGTACGTTTTACCAGTGTTCTCTATCTCGCATCATCACTAATTTGTTTTGGTCGGCAAATATCTCTAGGTGCAGAATGTTTAGCGCCATAAAACTATATTGGTTATTATCGGCAATATCATTGGGATCCGCCCAGATCACAATCAACCTGACAGATTTGCCAGGGATTATAGAATTGCCCAAGTATTGAGGATTTGATTCCTGGAATCAAAGCGAATATAGAAGACTACCCGTTTCTAGTCCACTTAAGTATCGACATTACCCTGACCGATCACATCGAATTCATGGACATTTTCAAGTTTCTCATGTGCGTGGGCAGCCTCATAAGCCCTACGTGGGTGATGTCGGCCGCTTGCTGCCTGAATACCAATTTCTTATTTCCGACTATAGAGCCTCAGATCGTCTCGAACGACAAGGTCCATTGCAGGGTGCGAGTGAAGAAAGGTACGCCTGTTGAAATCGCTAAGGAGGCCGCGATAACCGCGGCTGAAGTGCTCGTGCATCCCGAATATGCCATCCAGAATTTCAAATCCATTCACAATTTCGCCCTAATCCGGCTTCAGAAGGCGTTCGACTTGTTGCCGAAAACAGGAGTGGTCGATATTCCGGACAACGCCATCGATTATGACAGTGACGTGACTGCCGTGGGCTACAATAACTTCATGTGGACTCAGGTGATCATGGCGAACAAGACAGATGATCTGATGAAATTAGACACAGGTTTGCAAAAGCTGTCGGGTAAGGTGTGGCCACAAGAAAACTGCCGCGAGAAAGCGAACAACCCTGCAGCCATCTGTATAGGAAAGAAGGGAAAGGTGCCGTGGATATTGGATATGGGAGGACCACTGATCCATAACAACAAAGTGGTCGGGATAGCTTCGGGTTCGGACGCGCCAACTGAGTACGGAGCATACGAAGATGTATACCTTCATAGAGAATGGATACAGTCTAAAGTTAATGTTGGTAGTAATGCTACTGGGGACGTGGGGAGCGGAATCTGGAGTTCAACGCCATAGAGGTGTTCCAACCATTTATTTTGATTTTGCTATCGTATATTTAATTAAATATACATGCTTATAAAAAAAAAGTCATTCAAAGAAATACTCCTTTGTAGCAAGTAGCAATCTGTTATATTATTCTCGTTCAATTGTAGGAAAGCATTTCTGATACGTCGCAGCATGCTTTCTGCCATTGTAAAGGTGTCTATATTTCTTTAATACACACTAAAAAAAATTAGGTCATTTTTCTTGGTAGAAATCACTTTTTTGTTAATTTTCCGCACTGAATGGGAGTAAATGTACATACAGCAACTTAAGGAAAATGTCGAAATATTATAAATTTTCGCATAATACAACTATTTTACATGAATATTATAGGAAAAGTTCTGTTTCTTAGAAAGAAATTTCCAACATTGTAATATTAACAAGAAAGATATTAGGAAAAACTTAAAATTTCTTACAATTTGGAAAATTAGTCATAAATATAGTAATTTTCAAGTGAAAAGGAAATAAGTAAGACGCGCATGCGTTAACTTTCGAATGTTTTGGTTCAAGTCAGACGTAGGCAGAAATGACATGATGTTCGGCCACACGTGGTTTTGTTTTCTTGTTATTTTAGAACTATTGTACTGATTATTAGTCGGTGGTATTAATTAATATCCATTGGGGGTAAATGTACAAAATGTTTTACGCGAATATTAATGGAAAAAAAATCTGTTTCTTAGAAAAAAATGAGGAACTGTTATCACAACAGCTACCCCATTGCATACGGTGGCCCTCGATTTTTGCGGGTTAATCGCCAATGTGGAGAGGCAACGGGTAACTGTCGTGTAGTGGTTTTGGATAACCATTAGAAATTTTCATATTTTGTTTGCCTTTTATGCATTAAATTCTAATTAAATACACTCTACCTCTAGGGCGTTTTCATTTCGACGATATTTTCCTTTTTGTTACGAAAAAAATCAAAAACACTGACCTTTTCTTTGTAATTTTACTTTAGTAAAACTTCTATGGAAATTATCACTACTTTAGATTTACTTGGGAGTATTCCAGACTACATGAAAAGATTTTGAAAAAGTTACCTACATTTCGAAATTTTACCATGAATATTCCAGGTTACATGAAAACGTTCGAAAAAATACTTATAGTCAGAAATATTACTTCTAAAAGTAAAATGCCTGTACAAGAGACAAAATTGCCCCAAAATCGTAGAAGAATTTTACCAAAAATTAGGCTATAAAACCACAGGAGTGATATCGTGGTGGCCAGCTTATTACACCTTCTCTTCCAATCCATCTATTAATAAGTTTGGGATATTATTAATAATATTGTGCTGATTTATTTAATTTGTAAATTTCCTTCGAATTTGCTTATCATTTCGTTAGGTAATCCTTCGCGAACGGTAAATGAAGTTTGAATTGATTGCCTAATTGTTGTTATTTTGCTAGTTAATCAGATGATCAGCTGTTAGAAACGAAAATGGAGTACATTTACAGAAAATCGAGAGATAAAAACAATATACCGGGCTCTCTTTTCAAAACTAGCCACCCCGAATAACTTTTAAAAGGTGTTCAATAGTATATTTTAAACCAAGGGAGGAGAGTGCTCTATTGCAGGCCGTGGGTAAATATTACAAACCGAGCCGAAGCCGAGGTTTGTAATTTCTCAAGACCTGCAATAGCACTTTCCTCACGTGGTTTGAATACGATTTTTTTCACAGCCAGTCCAATTTTAACCAATTAAATGTCTAAAAATAATAAATACATACATCATGTCACTCATGATAGATAGTAAGCTTATGCCCGGTAACATAAACAATAGTTAACCAATTTGTCAAAGTTAATCAATGGATAACAGCAAAAATCAGTAACATAAAGGTTTGTTAGATAATCATTTGTTAAATCAGTTGTTAACTTAACCACCGCTATTCCGGTAGTTACACATTTGTTAAAGGTGCATCCACACGCTCGGAGTTCGCCGAACTCCGAGCACTAGTTTGGCGAACTCCTAGTCGTGTGGACGGGCAGTTCGGAGTTCGGCGAACTAGTCGGCAAACTGTTTGCCTATTCCCGATCTGCAATGGAAAATGGCGCACGAATGTTCGGCTAGACGGAGTTCGTGCACCCGTCCACACATTCGGGAAGGTATTTAGAGTGAGAGGGAAAGCTGTTGACAGCTGTCTAGTGAGGTCGTCTCTTACTAGTCATACTATTATTACTTACAGTTAATAACTGTTACATATGACAGCGGGTAACAGATACAAATTTATTTACTGAAACAACTATGTCGTATGCTGAAAATGCTTGGCCAAAGATAATAAACAATTCAACGTGTTTTTTTTGACATTGATATGAGTGTAATTCTAGTATTCATTATTACATTAAATTGATGCATTTCAAGTAAATTAAAAATCTTAAGTTTTATAAAAATTAATCTTTAAAACTAATGTTGAGATAAAGTAATTAAATAATTGCAACGTTATCCTAAATATTAAAAAGCTTACCACTCTTTTCATAATTCATCAAATTTCTTGAATTTTACTGAAGAGGGTCGAAATGTATATTGTTGTGTGATGATCTGGTTTAAATGCGTATATGATTTTTTGTCTATAAAGAGGCAAATAAATTAAAAAATTAGATGATATTTATTAAAATATATAATCATTTAAAAGAAACCATCCTCCTTCCTCACGGCCCTCAATTTGAAGCGACAAAGAATCCATACATACCCAGTGGACCGTGTTTGTGCAAACATATTTGCCTCATTGTAAATATTACTACAGGTGTATGATACTCGTAGATAATTGGAACAAATTTGAGCAAAAAATATTTCTTTGATTAACCTATAATTTTTAACGACGAACGTTTCAATGATAACAATCACGTTAGAAGGTCAATAAAACTAATGTATACGTAATTACCCATACATTTATCATCGTAAACTTGAAAAATAACAGAAATCAAATAGCATGAGTAATTGTAGTTGTCAATATTTTCATAACCTAAAGATGAATTACTGGTGTCCGTGATTCATATTGAGTTTCTGTCATGCTCAACCAAAATGACAGAACTTCAAATATTTATGATTTGCCGGGTTTCCCGCGAAACCAAAAAAGAGTTTCAGTTATGCAGTGACAGCAATGGTTCATAACCAGTCATAATTTCTGTACCAACACCAACCTAATTCATGCAATCACTCAATGCTACCACACTAAACTCTCATACCGAACATTCGGCGTTTTCCCGTATCTGCTCGGAGTTCGGCGAACCCCGAGCGTGTGGACGGTCGCGTCCACACGATTCGGTAGTTGCCGAACATTCGTAGTTCGGCGAACCCCGAGCGTGCGGATGCGCCTTAAGATTTACCAAAGCACGAAATGTGCCGAACGTCCAACGAAAGTTGCCGTGCATGATTGCATCAATAGATGGCGGAACATGTGAAGTTAGACGGAAAATCTATTTGACATTTTGACAGAATTTTTATTTTTCATTCAATTTGATCACTGATCAATTAATTTGGAATAAGATAGCAGCAGTAAGTTTAAAATATATACGTTTAGTGATTATTACATTACATTTCTATAATTATGGAGGCTAGGTGGTGTAATTTCAACATTTGATTTCTGACAATATTATCACTAAATTTGACACTATGCATCATAATGAGTAGGAAAATGCAGGATGCCGTGAGAAGAGCCAGAAATTTTACGGTACAAGAGAAGCACACATTGTTAGCGATCATTGAAAATTATAAATGAGTAGTTGAAAATAAAAAAAAATGGATGGAGTATCTATTAAACAAAAAAAAAAAAAAAACGAAGTATGAGCAGAAATTACATCTGAATGTAATAGTACTACTGGGTTAAGGATGAAAGAGCAGTTATTTACATTATACAACTTTATGAAAAAGAACAATCAACACAACCAAATCATTGTTTTATTTGCCTTTTTTCTTATATTTTCATGATTCTTCTCTGAGCAGTCGTGGTCTATGACGTCTATCATATATGTTGTCTAGTATATCGAATAGTTCTTCACTGGGGGACGATGATTAATCATTCCATATATCCGTTTTGGTTATAATCGCTATAACAATCTTGATATAAGCCAGAAGCAAAACCTGAATTACTGAATTTCTAGGTAAAAACGTCAAAGTTTCAAGTTGGCTCTCTATCGGAACCAAAATGAACTATCAATTTTAATAAATTTACAGTTAACTAGTTTACAATAACCATTAATCAGTTGTTAACTAATTACTCGACATTTAACAAACGGTTAAGTTTATGTTACGCAACTTTTACTTAACAATTTGTTAGTGCTAACAAATTATTAACTAATCACTTGGTTGCACACGCTTTATGTTACCGGGCATTAATCTATCAAATATTTTTTTAAAACTGTCAAGTCAGCGTCGTTTTTCAAAAAGTGTTCAATAATAGTAAATAAAACTAATTTAATTAAAATTTAAGATCATAAATATTTATTATAAACATTTATATACAATATGTCGAATAACATCAGAGACAATGATAATCTGTTGTGCACACCGCCTGAAATTCGTAAAGCAACACTTGCCACTGTTCGGAGTTTATTATGTAAATTACCTTTACATGACGTAATTATAGGCTGTTTTAATCATGGGCGTTGCGGGTACTTGTAGAACTGACGAATTAACAAGAATGACTATCTCTGACGTAGATAACAGAGATGATCTTATTATTGGTAAATATTCCCGAAACAAAAACTGGAGTTTCAAGAAATTTTGTACTGGTGGAACCACACTAGATTACATTTATCCGGAAATATCTACAAATGAGCCCTGCAGGTCAATCACGATTATTTTTAAGTCTGCGTAATGGTAAAATAACGAAGCAGCCAGTTGGGCATAATCCCTTAGGAGTGTGCCTAAGAAAATCGCTGAATTTTTAAATTTAGAAAACCCTCATATGTATACGGGTCATTGCTTCCGCAGAATCTCTGCCACTGCACTTACTTCACAAGGCGGTGGAGTATTAGATGTAAAACTTCACGGCAGTTGGCGATCTTCCAACATCGCTGAAGGTTATGCGGAAAATATCCTTGAAATCGAAAAAAATTACAAAAATGGTACAGATATCTGAATCACAACATGAGCCATGCGCCAGCACTTCTACAAATTTCTCGACATCTGTTCCTGCTGATATACCTACCACAAGTTTTTAATAGAACAAACCAATCGGAATATTTCCTCCGTTATTTTATTAGCTATTTTTTTTATCATCAAAGGTATGCGCCGCCGTCAAGACAACACGTGCTTATTTACTACAATGGCACAGTTCATAGTTGGTCTATAACTTTCTCTCTTTATTTAAATCCCGCTCTAAATCTGATGCAAGACTTTTGCCTTATATAGTACCTTCTGCCTAAAAAGTTTATTTAGTTGTATACACGCCGGTTTTGGTTGATACACTGAGAAAAGAGATTGCATTAAATGAAAAGTTTTATATAACTTTTAACTTAACTTTAACTTAAATATAAAACTTAATTTGAAAATAAATAACTTTTGGTTTTTATCATGTTCAACGAAAAGAATACCTTTTCTCAGAAAAGTATTTATTTTAATTGAAAGTAGCGTGCTGTTTTGCCGGAAGACTATTTTCTTCTTAAGTACATGCTTTACAATGAAAAGTAACCGTAATTAAATGAAGTGCACCTTAGTTTTGATTAATATTTTATAATGTCTTTATAACTTCTGTTTAAGTAAGACAATACACATTACATATTATAGTGTTATTATTATGTACATATTTAACAACATATTTTAGTTTCTTTTAAGTATTATTGAATTATAAACAGTATTTTAAACACAAAACCCGGACGTTTTGGTGTATTTGCGTGGACACGCATGTGTACATTGATTTAAAACTCTTGCCTTTTAACGGAAAATGCAAGCACCTGTATTCAAGCTGAGTGCTTTTTTACACGGAAGTATTTTAGTTTTATTCATGTTCCCACGTGCATAAGTCTCAGATACACAAACAATAATGAATAAAAGTGAATATTTTTCGCGCGAGGTTAAAGATATTTCAGAGATAATTGGAATCTTTTCAGTTAATGCTGATTTACTTATAAGCCAAAGAACTTTACAGTAGTATATAGTGTTTGAAGGTTTTAAAACTGTTATACACAGGAAAAAAGATCTTGTTTTCAACCATTTTTCATATATTTGGTTACAGTATTTATTAATTTAAATATTTACATGGAAGTGAAAATAAATATCGCATTTTATTTTCGTATAGCAGTTTTCTCCCCATATAGTACAGCAGATGAGCAGATATACTTTTGTGTAGTAGAGAAATTGTCGCACAGATGGCGCATCTCCTATTTCATTCCAGTAACAGATAATATTTCGCACAAAATAGGCTGGAAACTACGATCGTAACATATTAATCTGGTATATTTACTACAACAACATCTGATAGGAGTCATCGCCATTAAAAGGACGATTTCTTTTAACGGCACACTTAAGGTGCTAGAGTCGTCACTACGACCATCTCTCCTAATACTACTAGGATTTACAACATTCTAACGGCAAGTAGTTCCCTCCTTAGTGCATGGGTTTTCGGAGATAATTTATTTTCATTTCGATTGAAAAATGATCACGGCATTTTGTTGTGTTTACGCTTAAGTCTAAAATGAATAAATGTTATAAGAAAAGGAGAAACCTCTTGAATCAACATGCTTACGGTTTTCTACCAATCTGCATAGTTTTCAAGTTCAAAATAAAGAGGACTTGAATCAACTATCAATATCCTTTCACTTAAAAGAATAAACTGTTTCAACGAAAAATATATTATTTCCGAAGAAATGCGTGAATTTAAAATTATATTCCTTTTCAAAGAAACACCAAATCATGTTGGCCATATAGAAAACGCAAAAACTTTTGGTTTAATGCAATTCCTTTTAAATGAAAAGGATATGTCTCTCTATGTATGAATACCAAAGCTTATGTCTGAATTTTCTAAAGAAAATGAAATTAGTTTCTATCTTGAAAATGCTTTAAGGTTGGTATAGGAACGCAAAGAGGGAAATACTATAAAATGCAATAAGGCCTTAGGTTATAAAAAACTGATAAAAGTTCTTCCATTTCTAATCTATCTTCACAAGGTAGAACCAGCAATACCACATTTCTGAAAATACTTTAGGAACACAACTCGCTCTGAATAACTTATGGTACTTGCACAAACAAAATATTTGAATTCATTCCAAACGCTTGGTCTTCCATATGCCATCCACATCGGAGTACCCCGTATATACTATGAGATTCAAAAAGATTGTCAATTCCGCTCCTATAGATAGTAACAGGGTGTAGGTATATGCCGCGTGTTTGTAATGAAGGTTTAAACTAAGTCAGTGTTGGAACACAAGAACGTAAACGGATCTGTCATAAATAAGGAAAACGTAACCTATATTTGAACTCGCATTATATAAACGACTGTGGATTGGTGTTTTTGATTGTAAAAATGAAATGTAATTAATTTAACTTTACTAAATTATGATTTTATAATTCAGTACTTAATGGTGTTTATCTAAATTTATTTATTACTTTAAATTATAACATACAATTAGTATAATTATTAAGTGACAAAACTGCATCTATCAGTTCTTCTATGGTATGTATGCGGTTTCTATAGATCCTATTTTTTAGTAGCCAAACATGAAGTAATCTAATGGGGTTACATCAGGCGATCTTGGTGGCCATCTTTGTGCTCTAACGACCCTGTCAGCAAAAAACTGTTGAAGATATTGGCAGGTTTGTCGAGCAGTATGTGCTGGAGCATTACCGTGCTGAAAATAACCTGCTTCAAGCTCATTTTCTTGTAACTCTGCAATAAACAATTCCAACATCTGTTGGTAACGTTGGGCTGTTACAGTTTCCTCGAAGAAAATTGGCACTATTATTCGTTGCCTGGACATAGCTAACCAAACTCCAACTTTTATGGGATGCAATTGCGTTTCTCGAAATTCGTGTGGATTTTCTGCCACCAGGTACAATAGTTTTGTAAATTGATATAGCCTGTTAGATAAAACCAGGCTTCATCCGAGAAAAATGATTTGTTTAGCAAGTCATCGTCCCTTAAATTGTTATTAAACCAATGACAATATTCCAATCGCCTATCGTGACCTAATGATAATAATTCCTGTACCGTAGAAACTTTATAGGGATGAAAATGTTCTTTTGACAGCTCATTGCGCTGAAGTGTATGATAAGCCTATAAAATTATAAAATGTAATAAACTATTTCACTTAATGTTAATATTGATTTTTTACCTGTTTGTTGAGCTAATTACCACAGATAAATTCCCTTATTTTCTTGCAGTATTCAGAAATACTATTGTTGGTGATATTAGATGTAAATATAAACGATTTGAAAAAAAATAATAAGATAAATAATCGAAAGATACTACAGCACGAACGCCAATGTCGCTAAATGTCAAGAAAATTCATTTAATGTATGAAATTTGTATGTAGCTAACTTCGCTCATTAAATTGGTAATAAGTATAGATAAATTTTTCCGGAAAACAGTTTTTTTCTTACGACAATCATTTTGAATCTCATAGTATATTACTAGCAGTATATTTACTGCCTACCATCTATAGTAAATAACGCATGAATCTCATTCATAAATTAAGCAAATCGTCATCACCAGAATAGAAACAACACGCAGCGGACCTCGAAACCTCTACACCAAATCGAGAATTCGAAAGTTGTTTGCGGTCGATAAAAATCGTGACACATCTTCCAATACAAAACAACCGACACATCTGCGAAGATGAGCACCGCCATACCAACATACATACACTACACGACTCACACACCAAACAGTCCGCCGCGCAACGTGCATACGGACATCGAAACTATGAAAAGAAACACAAAAGACAGTGATATAGTGTAAACTTACCGAATATTTTACATCCGATATTTAATCACAGTATCTCAAGGCACTAAGACACCCACGCACAGTTATTTTTTTCGTATAATCAACGCACAGTTTCATAGATGAATTTAGATGAGTACTAATCAAACACGCGGATAAACTATGCAACGCACACGAGCTGATCGAAACGAAACAGACACCGATTCGCTGTCTTACCACCGCCGTTCGAATAACAACAATTCTTCGCCAAATCCGGTCGGGGTATTGGACGGAGGCCGGTCTCGAAACGACGTGCGTTTGGCCGAGGTGCGCAAGCGCGACCGGTGCAACTGGTTCTTGAAATTGCATTTTTCTTGCGGCCGTATACATGTGTGTTCTCAGGGGAGCGTAGCAGACGTGGATAGAAAAAAAAAGAACGCTTTTTATTCGGATCTCGTTCATACCCTAGAGGCGAGTGATAATAGCATTTCTTTCGTAAGATTTGCGAAGTTCACATTTCCGCGTTAGTTGAAGTAGTACCTGCAATAACTACATCTATCGAGTTGTTTTTATACAGGATGTTTGAATGTCACTTTATTTATGAAGAGCTAAATAATTACAATTCATCCTAAACCTGGTGCTCCGAATTCACTCAAGAGATCAGGAAAAATGTAGATTTCTCCAGAACCAAACGCGCCAAATATAATTATGCGCGCGACCGAAGACGAGTCAGTTTTGTATTGGGAAAGCCGAAGCGAGAGTTACGACCGAGGTAAGCAAACGGTGAAAATAAATAGTAGCGAATATAAATAACTAGTAGCAGTGGCAGCTCGTGAGTTACGAAAGAGGGTGGGCACAAAATAAGAACTTGCCTATTTTTTGTACATAAAATCCATTCTCCTATTTTTCATGATGGAAAAGACATTTCCCAGATAGCACACATACATTCAATGGACGTACACCAGACGTCCAGTTGTGTACAAATCAACGTACAGTGTACGTCCTGTGATGGTACGGTGGATGTCTTGTGGACGTACAATAGACGTCCAAAGTTCACAAAGTTGTATGTACACTGGATGTACATTGTATACGTCCAATGTACGTTGATCCAAGTACATTCACACAACACGTGGACGTTCAGTGGACGTAACGTGGATGTACAGTGAACATCCATATTTGGAACTTATTTTAGATTGCAGTTTAAAATATTGTCGCTTGGTTAATAAATTTAAAAAAAATACCTAAGAGTGTGATTATTTACATTAATTATAAAGACAAAAGTATGTTTAAACATAAATATAAGATCTACATAACACCTTCTGTTGCTCTTATATGGGGTACAAATGGAGCCTACTTTTGATTGATGTAAATCAGTTATCATATCGCTTATTTTATATAAACTTCAAGGCTATATCAGTCGATAAGATGGAATTAATTAATTAAAAGAGAAATACTTGAGATATATATTTATTATTGAAGTTCAGGTAATAATTATATTTATTATAATTATTTATTTAGTTCCTTTTCCCTCTTTCGCTGCAGCGACGTAGCCATCTGGCTATTTCGGTTTCCATCTACTTATTCGTAGCGGTGGGAAAACACTTTTGCGCACTTTCTGAAAATCGAAAGTTTAATTAGAAGTTACTTTAAAAAACCTAAAGAATCATGAATGCTTCATACATGCAGATTACGCAAACAGTCCTTTTATACAAGCATTAATAAAATTTCATACCGCTAATATCGTTTATAAAAATAAAAATTGTTGATTTATTTTTAACTCACCCAATAATAAGATTGCTAATTTCAGTTCCCAAAAACTTTTCTTTACTTTCCATCCCAAAAAAACTGTACTCCGCTCCAGCAAATTTATTTGTGATCAATTTCCCTGCTGATCGGTACACAAAATCGTAAATATTGTTTCCTCCTGGCCTGGATATTTCCCTTACCTATAAATTTATACATATAGTCATAATATATAGGGTATTAGGAAACGTAATAATAAATCAAGCAATAATTACAATCGAGAATATTGCAATACACTTGCGCAAAACAAATTTCACTTCACCAATTCCAAGTGAAGTAAATATTTATAGAAGGTATTACTACAATATAATTTTGGCAGTACTTGCTGATCAAAAAATCGAAAAGACCGTTTAAAAAAATAGATAAAACTAGATGTGTCGATTAAATGTTCTTTAAAGGTTGTCACATTATGATTAGATTAAATCATTGAGAATTCAAACATAAGTTGAATTGTCGAGAATCATCAAGTTCTCTTATAATGCGCATTCGATTCTCATCGGCTAAGCTAGGTATATAGTTTCGTTGAGGTGTACACAAAATTATGCGTGAAGTTATTATTTCATAAATAATTCATAATTTATTTTGATAATACAACCTATATAGATCACAAACAAGAGTAACCGGTACCTAAATACGACTATACTACATTGAAGCTGATTTTTATTTGCCTCCGTAGCCCGCGCTAGTTACGCGTATTTTAACCGGCACTGATACCAAATTTTAATATAAATAATAATTAAAAAATATAAATATAGATACTAATATGTTTAAAACTGTTTGGGATACCCTCGAAGTGTTTAAAACTGTTTGGAATACCTTCGAAATGTTTAAAACTTTTTGGAAGGGTTTCACTCTCACCAAAAATGCATAGGTTATGTTTTATTTCTTCGCCGGTAACAAACTTATATTGCCGGCTAAGGGCATAAGAAACGGTGCCGGCACCAAAAATTTTAAAAAGCCGGCGCTGGTTACAATATGTCTAAAAATTAAAAGCCGGCGCTGGCTATGGAGATACTTCCTTTCTTAAGCTGGTTTTACACTTGTCAATTTCTAGATCAATAACTAGGACTTGGAGGACTTGATGTCAATAATGGTTTTACACTTGTCAACTTCTAGTTCGATTTTAAGTTCAATTTCTAGTTAAAGTTCTGTTCAAGTTTAAGATGACATCCAACTGTTTTACATCTGTCAAGAAATTGATTGATTTCAAGAACTTGATCAAGTTCTATAAAGCTGGTTTTACATTTGTCAATTTATTGATCAATTTCTAGATCTTAAAATTGATCAATTTGTAGTTCTTGAACTAGAACTTGTTGCCGTTTTTATACTTGTCAATAAATATTAGGATCTTCATAGAGATCAATATCTATTTCTTAAAATAGAACTTGCTGCTGTATTACATTTGTCAATTAATAGAACTTGAAATCGGGAATATTAGAATCGGTTAGTTTCTTTTGTAACGTTCGGGGTGGTAGCGCTCTGTCACAACAGGGATATTATTATTTCTTGGAGTGATGTTGCATACTTAAAACAAAGGCGGGTAAAGGTTTGAGGTTAAGCAATATATATTATATGTATATTATTCATCTGTATTGGTATAACTCAATTTCGCGTGCTACAATTTTCTACAAGGGCTTTTATACAAAACAAAAAATTCATGTACAATTAAGATACCTTTTCAGAAGAATCAAATAATCACTGCCAATAAATTATTAAATATACAAATAGTAAATATCGACTGAAATATTGACAAGTGTAACCAGCTTGAGTCAATTATTTCACGAGTACCAATTATTACGGAAATTCCTACAGAATTGAAGATAATTTGATACAAAAATAGAACATGTTCTAAGTATGTTAGTTTCTAGAACTTGATCAAGTTCTTGAAATCAATCAATTTCTTGACAGATGTAAAACAGTTGGATGTCATCTTAAACTTGAACAGAACTTTAACTAGAAATTGAACTTAAAATCGAACTAGAAGTTGACAAGTGTAAAACCATTATTGACATCAAGTCCTCCAAGTCCTAGTTATTGATCTAGAAATTGACAAGTGTAAAACCAGCTTAAGAAACTAACATACTTAGAACATGTTCTATTTTTGTATCAAATTATCTTCAATTCTGTAGGAATTTCCGTAATAATTGGTACTCGTGAAATAATTGACTCAAGCATTGTCAATATTTCAGTCGATATTTACTATTTGTATATTTAATAATTTATTGGCAGTGATTATTTGATTCTTCTGAAAAGGTATCTAAATTGTACATGAATTTTTTGTTTTGTATAAAAGCCCTTGTAGAAAATTGTAGCACGCGAAATTGAGTTATACCAATACAGATGAATAATATACAGTTGACGAAAATAAAAAATAGGACAACTTTATTACTCTAATGTAATTGTAACTTATGTCAATTTGATTTATGACAGGATAACAGGTAAATACACTGCGTGCAAATTCACGAGGAAATATTAGTTTTCGAAAGATTGACAAAAAGAATAGAGTAGTTCATTTATTTTTCCAAAAAAGAACATCTGTAAAACATCTTTAAATTAAAGTTTCAACAATACAACCAAATAATAGAAACATTTAAAAATTAATATTTAATAATGGCGCCGTTTTTGCGTATAAGTTCGTTAAATCTTCTAGACAATGAATTGTATAAATTGATACAGTATTCTTCAGAGATAGTTTCCCATGCATCATTTAGCACATTTAATAATTCTTCTGAATTTCTGGGTCTAACATAGCGCTTTTCAATGACTTTTACTAAAAACCCCCAAACATTTTCTATTATATTTAAGTCTGGACTTCGACTTGGCCAGTCTAGAACATTTATATTATTTTCTGTAAACCAGTTGGTGACATTATTGGCTTTGTGGATTGGACAATTGTCTTGCTGATATATGTAATCCTGTTGCGGAAAGAAATGGGCGACGGAAGGTAGCATCACATTTTCAAGTATCTGTATGTAAGAATTGGCGTTAAATCTGCCTTCAATATGCCACAAAACACCTGGTCCGTGTATAGATATCCACGCCCACATATTTACCGAAAATCGTCCACTTTTATCATTATTACTAATGTATTTTTCTTCAAAGCGTGTGTTTGTGGGACGATACACTCTAACTCGGCCACAATTCATTGATTGAAATATTTTCTCATCAGTAAAAATGACATTTCTCCAAAAATCTATATCACAAACAAAAAATTCCAAAGCAAAACCTAGACGTGCTTCCTTATGTTCTTGTTTGAGAATTAGCTTGCGAGCAGCATAACGACAACGCAACTCCGATTTTCTTACACGACTCTGAGCTGTGCGTAAAGACCCAGGGTAATTACTAGCTGCAACTGCATCAACTACGCTATCGAAAGGATTTTCCCTCAAGTGCATTACCAAAGCATCATCTTGCAAGGGTGTAGAATTTTTAGGTCTTCCCGAACCGGGCTGTCTATTAAGAGTTTGTTCGTTTCTCCATTTCTTGAGAATTTTATGCACCGTATTACGATTAATATTATACAATTCTGCAATTCTTCTTATAGACCAACCATTTTCTGCTTTGCTAATTATCCTTGCTTTCGATAAAAGACTTAGCTGCGGCATTTCAACTTTATGACAAATATATGAATTTATATGTCAAACTGACAGACATACCATAAAAATGAAAGTCGCATTTAAGACGCTTAATTTTAGTCAAAATGCGTTATAAAAGTTGTCCTATTTTTTATTTTCGTCAACTGTACATACAGTGTTCGTATATACCTTGATCGGCAATTCCCGGCGCCGACATGAAAAATTCCCGTTTTGACACTGCAATTCCCTTTTTTTGCGGCAAATACAAACTTATTAACTTTTTTCAATAAATTACTTACGAAATTAAAATAAATGTACCGATACAATGACAGATTCATTTTAACTAAAGCAAATGAATAACAAAATACAAAAATAATAAAAATTTAAATTTATTTTTATCAATGCAATAGTAATATTTTATCCAATAATTCCCTCTAAAACAAAACTTTTTCCCTCTAACGTTCAAAATTCCCTCTAAAAAGGGAATTTCCCTCCCATATACGAACACTGTGTACATATAATATATAATGCTTAACCTCAAACCTTTACCCGCCTTTGTTTTAAGTATGCAACATCACTCCAAGAAATAATAATATCCCTGTTGTGACAGAGCGCTACTACCCCGAACGTTACAAAAGAAACTAACCGATTCTAATATTCCCGATTTCAAGTTATATCGTTATATTAATTGACAAAATGTAATACAGCAGCAAGTTCTATTTTAAGAAATAGATATTGATCTCTATGAAGATCCTAATATTTATTGACAAGTATAAAACGGCAACAAGTTCTAGTTCAAGAACTACAAATTGATCAATTTTAAGATCTAGAAATTGATCAATAAATTGACAAATGTAAAACCAGCTTAACAGGTAAATACACTGCGTGCAAATTCACGAGGAAATATTAGTTTTCGAAAGATTGACAAAAAGAATAGAGTAGTTCATTTATTTTTCCAAAAAAGAACATCTGTAAAACATCTTTAAATTAAAGTTTCAACAATACAACCAAATAATAGAAACATTTAAAAATTAATATTTAATAATGGCGCCGTTTTTGCGTATAAGTTCGTTAAATCTTCTAGGCAATGAATTGTATAAATTGATACAGTACTCTTCAGAGATAGTTTCCCATGCATCATTTAGCACATTTAATAATTCTTCTGAATTTCTGGGTCTAACATTGCGCTTTTCAATGACTTTTACTAAAAACCCCCAAACATTTTCTATTATATTTAAGTCTGGACTTCGACTTGGCCAGTCTAGAACATTTATATTATTTTCTGTAAACCAGTTGGTGACATTATTGGCTTTGTGGATTGGACAATTGTCTTGCTGATATATGTAATCCTGTTGCGGAAAGAAATGGGCGACGGAAGGTAGCATCACATTTTCAAGTATCTGTATGTAAGAATTGGCGTTAAATCTGCCTTCAATATGCCACAAAACACCTGGTCCGTGTATAGATATCCACGCCCACATATTTACCGAAAATCGTCCACTTTTATCATTATTACTAATGTATTTTTCTTCAAAGCGTGTGTTTGTGGGACGATACACTCTAACTCGGCCACAATTCATTGATTGAAAATATTTTCTCATCAGTAAAAATGACATTTCTCCAAAAATCTATATCACAAACAAAAAATTCCAAAGCAAAACCTAGACGTGCTTCCTTATGTTCTTGTTTGAGAATTAGCTTGCGAGCAGCATAACGACAACGCAACTCCGATTTTCTTACACGACTCTGAGCTGTGCGTAAAGACCCAGGGTAATTACTAGCTGCAACTGCATCAACTACGCTATCGAAAGGATTTTCCCTCAAGTGCATTACCAAAGCATCATCTTGCAAGGGTGTAGAATTTTTGGTCTTCCCGAACCGGGCTGTCTATTAAGAGTTTGTTCGTTTCTCAATTTTATGCACCGTATTACGATTAATATTATACAATCTGCAATTCTTCTTATAGACCACCCATTTTCTGCTTTGCTAATTATCCTTGCTTTCGATAAAAGACTTAGCTGCGCATTTCAACTTTATGACAAATATATGAATTTATATGTCAAACTGACAGACATACCATAAAAATGAAAGTCGCATTTAAGACGCTTAATTTTAGTCAAAATGCGTTATAAAAGTTGTCCTATTTTTTATTTTCGTCAACTGTACATATAATATATAATGCTTAACCTCAAACCTTTACCCGCCTTTGTTCTAAGTATGCAACATCACTCCAAGAAATAATAATATCCCTGTTGTGACAGAGCGCTACCACCCCGAACGTTACAAAAGAAACTAACCGATTCTAATATTCCCGATTTCAAGTTATATCGTTATATTAATTGACAAATGTAATACAGCAGCAAGTTCTATTTTAAGAAATAGATATTTGATCTCTATTGAAGATCCGAATATTTATTGACAAGTATAAAACGGCAACAATTCTAGTCAAGAACTACAAATTGATCAATTTTAAGATCTAGAAATTGATCAATAAATTGACAAATGTAAAACCAGCTTTATATAATACCATGTATACCTGCATATAAATTTATTGATATGACAATGACATACAGACTAATTCATACGTGCAAAAATTATCTACAAAACAATTATATTGATGATAGAGATCCTCATACAATGCGAAAATATGTATACATACTTATATTATGTAGATGTAGTCCAATCCACAAATGTTTTCCGAAGCACCACAATGCCGGCCATTTCGGCTTATGGAGGTTGTGATCACAGAACATAACCTATTGTGAGGCATCGGTAAACAATTCGTGAATTGAACTATAATTGTTTATACCCTAAGTACTATAAGCAAAAGTGCGATATATTATAATTACCTTTTTATTAACACACACTCTCACTCTACAAATTAGCCATCGAAAATCGAAATGCTAGAAACTTTATGCTGCTGTTATGCACGCACTTCAAACCAACTTCAAACGTAAGCCGCCTGTTTACGGGACGCTCGATTCAGCTCGGTCCTCATCGTCCTTCCGCGGTTAAAAGTGTGAGTGATTTAAAAATGAAAGAATATTTTAACAATCATGTTAAAATTAAATATTGCTTTATTATTCTGCGTATATTTATTTTTTACCAGGTTAACGTCCATAAAAAAATCAGCGTAGCCCCTATGCAATCGCATGGGACAGAGAAGCTGTTAAAATTTTAAACATTTTTAACATTATTTAGAATATACTTGCGTATAATATGTAAATATTACCACAGCATAGTCCTAATATCAAATTAGTATTAAAGTTATTACTATTATATTTCTCATTAAACATACCTAATAAAAAATATTATTTGTATCTTAACGACAACAATGTCCACCCCTGTTCGTCCATCGTACATAAACTCAAGCTGTCCGCTGTACATACATTCAAGTACATCCAATGTACGTCCACCTTTTGTCCATGTACGTTTGTACCTAAAATGGACTTATATCGGACGTCCATCGGACATTGTGTGCTATATGGGTTATGACTTTGTTGTAAAAATGCGTTCAGTCGATCTTCTGACATTGTGCTTCTTTCTGATTTCTTTCAACGTGAAGCCCTAATTCTGACTATTACAACATCCGTCCAGGAAATGTTGATGGGGAAGAGATTACAATGCTCTTCCCGATCAACGTTTCCATCGATGACACTGCTTGGGTAAGTGTACACAAAAGATAGTCCATATTTAATTTAATAATCCCATTCCAGTGTCTACTGAAGTTTCGATGTACACACATTTTTGCAAGCAGAGACTCTCTCGAGTAAGACATGGGAACCCTCCTGCAACGGGAAAATTGAATTGGCATGGAAGTTGTATGATAATTGTTATTGCGATGGTCAGACAAATTTAGGGTCCCAGAAAAGCAATGGCAAAAGTGGAGGTTTTGCTGAAGAAAGCGAAACTGTGATCATCAGAGTCACGATAAAAATCACTGAATACTTCGGATCGTAGAAAACGATTCTAAGTACTTTAGGACGATATAACACCAATTATATCATGGGATCTTGAAATACATAAAAACAAATATAGGTAATGTGACCGATAACAAAGACATTTTATGATATGTATAGTGTAATTCAAATTAAATGTTTAAAATCAAACAAATTCATTACTTATGTGATTTAAAAGTTTTATTTAATAAAATTGAATAAAACAGTTTGTTCTTTCTATATCGTCTTTTTATCATTCGAATTTAAATATGAAACGAAGCAAAATCAGTCTACATATTAAATCAAAATACGGGATACTTAGTTATTTTGCATATATTATTGTCTTAGGGGCACTAAGAAAGACGAAAGAACTCCACACCTCATTGCATTGACAAGTTATTACTTTTTATTAATGCTTTACTTACGATGCACAAAAAAATAAATTGCTTTTATATAAAATAATTCTGTTATAATTATAATGTCAACTATACAATATTAATTATTGTTCATATGTAAATTTTCTACGAATCATCTATATGAAATATGAATTTATTTCTATCCGATACACCAACCAATAATGAGAAATGTGAAAACTTACAATAATTCTTACAATTATACTGTTCAAAATAAACAAATACTGTAAAACAAACAAATTTCAGGATATTGTACTGAACCGCTGCCTAATTATTAATTTAATTTACAATTGATTCACATTAACTTAACAAATAAGCTTGTTTTATCTAAAATTTGGTCAGTTTTAGTAACTTTTCCTTCCATATCATTGCTACCACATGTTAAATCCGTCAAAAACGCCTCGCACATAACCTCGAAATAACACTTTTCGAACACTGTTTTTAGTACTTTGTTTTCATTTGCTCAAAAAATGAATAGCCATTTTACACTCAGGAACACATGCTATTTCCGCTAGTATGCATAGAAATCGCCAAATCAGTGGTCCTCTTACGGAACTCTTACCTTCTATGTCGCAAAGAAGCACTCTCTAACTATTCACGTATATCCACTTTGCCTAGAGCATTAAAATCCACGCATGCATTCATACTCGGCCGATTCATACTCGAAATGGGTACATTGGAAATAGTGCCCTGGAACATTGTTTTGAGCATTCGCAGTGTCTGTGGTGCGGAAGGAAGCTTCAATACAATAATGCACTGAATTACGTGTGAATTTCTTTCTGTGTTTATCTTGGTGGTTGGGTGGGCACGTGCTCTTGTGCCCTTTAGTACCAGTCGCCACTGACTAATAGTTTGGTGAATTTAATTTAACATGTTTTTAGTAGTATTGCTTTATTTTAATTAGATGTTAAGTGTATAAAATAAATACTTTTTATTAAATACTTCGCCGGTGTTAATAATTGAACCCTGAGAATATTACAGTATGGTATTATTATAGAATAAATTAAAAACAAACGAAAATGTGAACGGAAAAAAATTGTGACGAGAAAGAAATAAACAAAGATAAAAAAAGTAAAAGTTAGTTATTGCCAAAGATATTGTATAGGTAGATACATCATTCTGATATTTCCCGCATTCATTTGCTGGTTTCCAGCATACTCTATTCGTGTATAACCTTGAATACGTAATGTAAATATTATCCACCACCCAACACTGTCGTGCATATCTGTATATTCATTGATCGAAAATAATTGTGAAAACTATAACTTATCTTGCCAATACTATTTGCAAGATAAAAATATTGAGAACCATTAATTACATATTTATGTTATGTTATTACTTTGTTGTTGATAATTTATAAACTACTTACTAAACTTTACAATCAATACAGTAACAATATGTTCAATGTACTACCAAAGACAAAAGTCTTGACTCAAGTTTGACATAAATAGAGGTAGAATCATTGGATTTTTTTCAGTATTTCAATATTGAGTCAGGACTTTTGTCTTCGATGGTACATAACCACTACACTACTGTATTCTCACTCAAATTGTAATCTGTCATAGATAGATTGTTGTTATCAGGCGTGCAACTTTGCTAAACACGTTAACGACAATTGAACCTAGCTAGCAAATAGGTTTTATTCCTTATCTCGTTCTAAACCATAATTATGTAGCTTTGCCGCAGTCTATTAGTAGATGCCTGATTTGTTCTGAACTCAATTGAACATATAAACCCAGTTATTGGAAGTTTGTTTTGATTTTAATATACAGGTATTCCACGTAAGTGGTTCATTAAAAGTTGATGATGTTCTATTATCTACTTATATTTGAGATTTTCGCACCATTATCTATAATGTAAAATACTTTAACCAAAATATCACTTCCGATTGACCGGAAATAGAAAATAATACTGAACTGCAGTTAGAAAAAGTTAGCAAGTTTAAAAATTACATTTCATTCGATTGATTTCAAACAAAAAAGATTGTGAAAAAGATACACCTTTTTATATGACTGACAAGGGAACACCGGCGGGTGTCCCCCTCCGATTTCGATGAAACTTAACAGATCGAAAGAGTACCTTAAAATAAGAGACACGTATTTTTTTTTATCGGCGTATCCGCACGATTTTGGGGTACAGCCCCCTCCAAAGTTTGGACGATTTTTCAATTTTTGCAAATATTTCCTAAATTATAACAGATATTAAATTTTCTTCTTAACATAATTTGCAGCATATTGCATGGCCCTAAGGGTGGCGTGGTCCGTATTCACAAAAAGTTAATAACGGGGACGGGGTACCCCGTACCCCCCATTTCTTTTACATTTTTTCTTTTTCTTATTCATCAAAAGAAGGCCGATTCTACATAGAATACGATGATGTATAACAAGTTTAGAAAATTAATAATTGTAAAAATAGAAAAATAATAATAAAGCTTCAAAATTACTAAACTTGTCTATTGATATAAATCAAAAGAACTATAAAGAAATAAGTTTTTATCCTTAACATAATTTCCAGCGTAATACATGGTCTCAAGGTAGATATCTTCATAAAAAGCTAATAACGGGGGACGGGGTACCCCATACCCCCGCACTTTTTTAATAATAAGTTTATTCATTATTCATCAAAAAAAGATTGTGTTGCCGAACTTCAGCAATTAGTGCCAAAAGACAAAACTTTGAACATTTTAAATATACCAAAAAAACGACAGCGATGGTACAACCTCTAGATGTATATGGTTTTAGACTGTGGAAAATTTTGTTAGAACTTTTTCGGATATAGTGATTCTTATGAACT
Organism: Protaetia brevitarsis; assembly: GCA_004143645.1. Classification (NCBI taxonomy): domain Eukaryota; kingdom Metazoa; phylum Arthropoda; class Insecta; order Coleoptera; family Scarabaeidae; genus Protaetia; species Protaetia brevitarsis. Next base: position 260,524 of record RXPK01000467.1, on the reverse strand, counting down.
ACGACATAGATTTACATCAGAGAAATAATATTATTAAGTTGCAATCCCTAACCCATAATCAGTTTTCTTCCCCAAGATTTTTCGACGTATTCAAGTACTCGTGGTATAAGAGTGGATACGTTGAGGAAAGACCTGGGCCCTTTAAAAATCCTGTAGAGTTTTGTTTTAACAAAGATGCGCAGTCTACACCCTTGTGTAGTATTTGCAATAAACCAGCTATTGTGCGGTGTTCATGGTGCAAACAAAATCTGTGTTTTAAACACTTTTACACAGACTATCACTACTGTAATACTTAATTAATGTATGTATATTAATCTTGTTCGCTATTGCAATACATATATACCAATAATCGCATTGCAGTATGTCATGTATTTAAACATTATAAGCATCATAATGTTTTTCTAATTCTGTTCTATTGTTTCCGAAATGTTATAATCGTTACAAACACATTAGTTATATTTATGCTCCATTGAATACTTACATTGTACACCTACATTGCACGAAAAACTTGAAATAAATTAAAAATATATATGTATGGATTATTTAATCCTTCGTCCGGTGTAGCAAATTTGTTCATATATACGCACTAAAGGATTATGGCATTCTAAGAATGAATAACATTTTATTAAGGAAATATATAAAACGCAGTCACTAACTGCAGTTGATAAAACGATTTATATTGCTACCTCCGATAAAAGTTTCGTATAGTATATAGTATAAGTTAGTAGGCATAGAAAGGTTTGACCATAGCTTGTCGAGTAGATACAATTCTAAATTAAGAAATATTTAAGTAAGGAGGGCAGCGGAGTAAGGATAACAAATATTGTTGTTAATGTACTATATTATTATTATTACAATTATTTTTATTATTAATCCTCCAAATTTATTACCATTGTTTTCTATGTAAAAGCGACCTTTTTTTGATGAATAATGAATAAACTTATTATTAAAAAAATGCGGGGGTATGGGGTACTCCGTTCCCCGTTATTAGCTTTTTGTGAAGATATCTACCATGAGACCATGTATTATGCTGAAAATTATGTTAAGGATAAGAACTTATTTCTGTTATAGTTCTTTTGATTTATATCAATAGACAAGTTTATGAATTTTGAAGCTTTATTATTATTTTTCTATTTTTACAATTATTAATTTTCTAAACTTGTTATACATCATCGTATTCTATGTAAAATCGGCCTTCTTTTGATGAATAAGAAAAAGAAAAAATGTAAAAGAAATGGGGGGTACGGGGTACCCCGTCCCCGTTATTAACTTTTTGTGAATACGGACCACGCCACCCTTAGGGCCATGCAATATGCTGCAAATTATGTTAAGAAGAAAATTTAATATCTGTTATAATTTAGGAAATATTTGCAAAAATTGAAAAATCGTCCAAACTTTGGAGGGGGCTGTATCCCAAAATCGTGCGGATACGCCGATAAAAAAAAAATACGTGTCTCTTATTTTAAGGTAATCTTTCGATCTGTTAAGTTTCATCGAAATCGGAGGAGGACACCCGCTGGTGTTCCCTTGTGAGTATGTGTGTATGTAGATAGAAGGGTGATGTGACACTGCGACCTAAAAGATCTGTTGTGTCCCCTATTCTTGCTGCTTTACAGCTGGCCTTCCAATCCTATTCCTTTCAGAAAGTGTAGGATGTCAGAGGGCCCCAGTCTAGGAAAGTCTCCCTCTTCGATTTCACATGCTCCCAGGTGCAACGCGCTCGAGTTGCACAGTGTTACGCAGTTTGAAAGGAGGTGAATGGTGTTTTATCCTGTTCCCCACAAAATCTACATTCAGATTCCTTTTCCAATCCAAGCTTACTCAGGTGTCCTTTCAGTCTACAGTGGCCTGAAGGTATTCCTGTTAATATGCGAACATTGTTCTTACTCAGGTTGATGCATTATGTAAACCTCTTCTGGGTATAAGTTCCCAGAAGAATTTTACTTGCCTCATTCCCTGGAGATTTCCCAGTAACTGGATTTTCTGTGCTCCATTTCTATTTTTATTATACTGCTACTTAACCCGCAAAAGGGTTCAGGCCCTATAAAGATTGAGGCCTATGCCTAGTCATTCCTTCCTTGACCATTCTGAGTGTGGTTCTTTTTGCCACGCCCTCTACTACAATATGGAGGAGGGTAAGATCCAATACTATTTCGATAGCTGCTGTTGGGCAGGTTCTCATAGCCCCCGTTATGCTACACATGCTAATCTTTGCACTTTCAAGAGGTTAATTCTCGCGGTGGCCAGATTAGTTCTTTTGCTCCGTGCTACTGATGCATAAGTGATGATCGGTCTCACTATCGCTGTATATATACTTCCAAAGTAGTATTTTTGGGTTGCATCCCCAATTTTTCCCTGCAAAGTTTCTGCACACCATCAGAGCTCTTTTGGCCTTATTGGTTACTTCAAGTATATGACTGAGTAAAAAAAATAAATAAATAGAAACTTGATCACACAAAGAACAGTGATAAAATATTTTTTTTTCCCGCGGCACAGATTACGCCACAGAGACCTAATAATAAAAATAAAGAACGTATAACCTAAAAATATATAAAAGAGCATAATAATGAATGCATAGTTCGGAACGGTTCATTGACAGACCGCATCGTCATTACTCCATTTTTAATCAAACAGACAGAATGATTTATCACGCCGGGGACCATAAATCATTGCGTGCATTATCGCCACTACAAAAATGTTTAACATACTAGTAAACACGGGAATATTATAATTTACGAGCATTGGGAAATAGGACATTAACTTCTGCATAGCGGATGCGCATGCATTTTATTAAAACGTTGTGAAATGAAAATAAATGCGAAATAAAAATGGTGTTTTGGACAAAATACCTATTCATACTAAGAATATTTTTGTTAAATGCAATTTACAATGACGAACAAATTGGCAGAAGAAAGGCATAAAAAAGTATTTTTTTTTCTTGTGGGGGCCGTCTCCGGAAACACCTCTTGGTTTTTCTGCATTTAGATATATAGTTTTCCATTTCTTCTACTCATTAAATTATACCTGAACAGGTTTCTGGCTGGTTGATCGGGTAATCCTCTGTTCTTCGTCATCCCATTGCGCAGTCTGTAGTTAGTATATCCAGTCTTGATCCCATATATTTTTTCAATACTTCAACGCTAAGATAATTCCTGCAGAGCTGCAGTAGTTCGTCTTCTTGTTTGATAGTGCCGGAATAAGGTCTTTCCATGAGTTTGCCTAGTTGTATTATTCCAGTGTTCTTTTTGTTTCTCTTTGAGCCAACTGCTTACCTGCTCTCGTACTGCGTTTACAAACACTCCTAAAAAATAGCTTGAATTCGATATTCTTTCTTTTTACCAACTCATCGGCTTTTTTGTTTCCTTCAATTGATCCCAATTGGATACCCAGGCATCCACAGTAAAATGATTTTATTACGGTCCGCTAAACTTTTCGGTTCTCGAACACATTACCGACCCAATCTTTACTTCATCTTAAAGTATACTAGTGCCGTCAGAATTGCTTGGGTATCTATTGCAGTACAGATCCGTTTAATTTTATAAGCCGTATGATTGATTTCTGTTGCACAATTCAAAATTGCTTGAAAGATCGTTGCATATTTTCTATTTGAAACCTAAGCACGCTTAGTCCGACAGATATCCACTGCCCAGTAAACACACATGTGTCTGTTACATCTCTGCTAAGTATCATTTAAGGAACAGTGCTATGTAACGTAGATACGTAAATGCTACATAAACGTATGTATCCTAAATGTTATCTGAACTGAACTGCGATACGTGGCGCTAGCTACATTGTAGTGATGTATCTGAGATGTACCAATAATACATCACATATGCTTGATCTGGTGCTGTTCAAAAACTATTCGTGACATATCTTTGTGTTTCCCGCAGTTTGGAATTTCTGAGCGACTGTGCAAATGGCGTCTCCTACGTTGGTGTCGGTTTGTGACATATATTTACTAGTTTAACTTTAATAAATTTATCGGTGCCAACCGGTATTAAACGTAAGTAAATTTTTACTTTACAAAATAACGTTTTTGAATCTATGTTATTATTTATAAAGACTAAAGACGGTCAATGTTTGTGAAAATATCTGCTCTAACCTCACATTTATTTGTTCAGGAATTATTCACCGCCTTTTATTTTCGACTAAAACATCTCAAGATAGAAGAAGGATCAGCTGCGGACGACGATACTGAGGAAATAGAACAACTACTACCTCTCAATTCTAAACAAAGTTTGAATAATTTCGAGTTTCTTTTAAGCAATGATTTTAATACTCCAAAAATCGTAAGTGAATTACGTGCACGGTTTTCAAATTAAAAATGTTAATTTCGTTTTAGCGATCATTCACAAAAAGAATCGGAGGCCAGAATAGTGAAGATATTTAATACGACTCTTGGAACATTGCTCCACCAGCTTCACTAACGAACTTGCCCAGCATCTAGTTGATTCGGACAAAGAAATAACATAAAAGTTTGTGAACTGAGTAGAAGCATTATATTTCCATTTTTAGGAGTTGTGACGTCATAATTCAAGGATTATAACCACAGGGAGGACAATTTCGGGCAAACTGGCATTACATCATTCACGGCAGAGGCGGACGCCCGTAATGTGCCCGCATCGTGCCGACTAGACTTGCCCTGTGTCGGTACGACGTGTACATGCGTCTGGCCGTTACTGCATTTTGTTTTTTGTTGAGAATTGTTTCATGTACATGTATACATGCATGTAGTATAATGCGGTTACTGTTAGAAAAACAATTATGCCAAAAGAAGAAGCCTTCAGTAACACAAACTTGAAGTTCCTTCACCAAACTTTCAACTACATACATATCACATACAATATTAAAATTACGTTAATATACATAATTCAGCTTGAAAGAATTTTCTATTATTTTTAAATCAATAATAAATGACAGTAATCTTTGTAGTGGTCAGTACTATTCAATGCTCGTGTAATCGTAGTCTTTTGTTGAGAATCGTTGTACGTATATATAGCTTTCATATATTTGGCTATAAAAGAGTTCCTTTTTCCTTGCGATTTGCGAATAATAATATATAGGAATATATATAAATAATAAAGCGATTATTATTTATACATATTTCTAGGCGTTTTTTACCTTTTCTACTTCGTAACATACTTATTCTTTCTGTTTCAAAGTACATTTTCAGTTATAATTTTTTTGCCATCTCCTTCGGCTTTTCTTGCTAAAGGTTTTAAATTTTTATTTTTATATCATATTATATCTGGACGTCAATAGAAACAAATTCACAAGTAAACTCTTCCCTTTTATTAAAATAACGTCTGTAATTATACACGCATGCCTTTAATATTATTTACCTTATTTTAAGTTGCACTATTGCGTAGTCTTAATGAAATACAGCTTTTGCAGTAATTTACTATTATAGAAAATCTAAAATTACCAAAAGTATCACATTACTGCAGCTAGAAATTAAATAAACTGCGTATTGTACGATATATAATTTAATAACAACTTTTTTAATTTTAATATACCACAGCGCTAACAAAGACCTAAGGACGCCATTGTCTTTTGCATATAATTGTATTTCATTGTCTATCGCCCGATAGAACATGCTAAGCCCGCTGCGCTGGTATTGGAGTATCGCCTGTGATGTTCGTCCCCTTCTACCAGCTAGCAGTACAAATAGTCAAGCGCCCGTTTATATATACCTTTATCAATAGAGAAGCATGCTTCCCTTGTATGTCGCCGCCTGAAATCATCCTCGCTGTGATTATAACGAACACACGGACGGAGCGGCAAGTGAGTTCTTTACATCTTGTGAATCCAATAATATTTATATGTATTTACTAATGGATAAATATATAACTTAATGTAGTTTCGAAAATGATTTTTACCTATTCCTAAAGCCCGTTTGACACCTAGCTATTTATTGCGCAATTTATTGACAATTTTAAAATTGTTACGTGTTTAACACGGATTTAATACGTATTATACACGTAACAATTTTAAATTGGCCAATAAATTGTGCAATAAATAGCTAGGTGTTAAACGGCCTTAAAAGAATGTTAGGCATCATACAGAGAACATAATAACCGCTCTGAAATAGAACAGTGTTCATATATCAGAATCATATCTATGTGATGTCTCAGACATATCAAAGACAGCTACTTGATGCGGACATTACGCACCCAATGAAGCCTACGTGTGCCTTACATGTTATGTGTCTGAGAAAGTAGTAAGATCAGATGATACGTATTTGTTACGTGTCTGAGATATAAATGTGTTTACTGGGTGGATGTATCAATCATCAAAACATATCCATATCCATTACCAATGTTGGATATATATCCATGGGATATTCGTTTTGGAGTTATTACAATTTGCCTGTTCTGAAGTTATTGATAAATACGTGAACTTTGTATCAGATATCTTGTGGAGATCTACTGGATGTTATAATAATAGTAATAATAATAGTAATAATAATAATAATAATAATAATAATAGTGCCTTTATTTTGCATTCTTTATAACGAATAAAATACAAATTACAACAAAACAACAAGAAATGAAAGCACAATCCCAGAGCTAGGCTCAGTTACATAATGAATATGTGAACTGCTCTTACCTAACTCTGATAAATTGAACAAACATAAAACGTGACATAGATGCCTATATACTATAACTTAAAATACTAAATTGTGTGTGTGCATGCAAGCCAATAAAGGAAAAAAATATTTATATATAATTAGAATACATAACTATATAAAATTCAACAAAGCTGTACAGAGAGAAAACAAAATAATAACAAAGAGAGAAGGAAGAAGAAACTGCACTAACTAATTATGAATGTAAACGTTTAACTAAATGTAAATGCAGGTGATGGTGTAGCGCACATGAGAGAGAGAACGAGATCACCGAGCTAGACAAAGCATAGATTTTAATTTTGATTTAAATTGGATCACTGTGCACATCTTCAAATCAGAAGGAAGGTCATTATATTTTTTATATATTCCGAATGAAAAAGATCTTTCAAACAGAGCGAGTCTATGTGGTGGCGGAGATATAAGACCTCGGAACCTCGTAGTTATATTGTGCACATCCGTTCTAAAACGTATTTTGTTATACAAGTATGGCGGACATTTGTAGGTAAGAATTTTATGATATAGAGTTAACGTTTGTAATATTCTTCTATTTTTCATATTAAGCCATCCAGTTTCCACTAATTTATGTGAAATATGTTTATATTTTCTAATACCGTGAATATATCTCATACAAGCATTTTGTATCTTTTGGATACGATGACTTGTAACAAGCAATCCAAACAAGCATCATACACTTCGGCGCAATACATAAAACGTGAGAGGACATACGTATCGCAGAGTGATCGTTTGATATTTCTGTTCAGAATCGCGCGGAAGGGATATAGTTTCTTTAGGTTGCAATATGATGACGTAATGTAATTAGCTATGTGTTCGCGAAAACGGAAAGAGTTATCAAGTGTTAATCCCAAACTTCTAGCACTGTTAACAATGGGGATTTTTGTGCCGTTGATATTTACATCCAACATTCCACTCAGTAAGTTGACAACATCTTTATTACCAAAGATTAGAACCTGTGACTTGGAAGGATTAATATTTAGAGAATATGTGGAAGATATGGACTGAATAGTAGATAGCTCTTTATTTATTTTTTTTATAGCTTCAATCCATTCCGATGCTTTAAAAGAAAAATACAATTGCACATCATCCGCGTAAAAGTGAATTTTAGAGTAGTTATAAAAAATAAAAAATCATGTTTGCTTGTTTCTCTTTTTTGTGTATTTTTTCTATACGTTCACAATCATGTTTTTTTGCGATTACAGCGCAATCTGTTACGAATCGAAAAAAAAAGTTTAAACAAAAACTACATACTTGATGGCGTAGAATCAGAATCTGCAATATAAGATGGGAGTTCGCATTTAAGGGCGCGCGAAAAAGCAATATGGCGGACACGTACATCAATACAGTTTACAGCACTACTTATTTGATAGCTTTTTGCAAAATTGAGACAGTACACCTTGCTTTTGCTGATCGCCTTTTCAAGCATGCATATATGCCTTTAATTTGACTATCTCAATATTTTTAATTTGCTCTTGTATTTGTCATAATCCTCTTTTTATTTCTGAACGCAAAGAGAAAAAATAAATTATGCCTAATATAGAAGCAAATTAAGAAAAATCGATATAGCCATATTGAAGGTATACATGTACATTTCAAAACACCATAAGCAAAATCAAAATTTATTATCTCAATTTCGCACAAAGCTACCGAATAAGTCGTGCTGTAAACTGCATTTATATACCTTTCCCGCATATTGCTTTGCTGTACACCCTTAATTACTGTTAGCTGCTGTTGAGAATGATTCATTTCATAACTGGAAACATAATTAAATAATTTAATTGAAGTAGAAACTGACGAAATGAAAAATCTACCCCCTAAGTGGAGTACAGGGTTAGGAGGATTTGTAGTTATTTAGCTTTTCACAAATAAAGTATGCTTATGAAATTTATGCTAATAAGTTGTCAATTTTTTCGTTGCTTTTAGTTGTCTATTTAGTTATTTCTTGTGTTTCTCCTTAAATTATCACTTTATTTAGCATATTGCATTAAAAATAGTTCTTATTACAATTGGATTAATACGATATATTCATTTTTTTTCCGATTTTAATAGCGCAATTATATTTATTACTACCGTCATTATATATCTATCTGATATGACGGAAAGAGAAGACTGTCGAACAACATGATGACCATTTCGCAGGGCCATCAAAAAATCCTCGAGGGAAGCATATTGTTCTACAGTCGTGATAATTGTAGTTATTCAAAGAAAGAATTATTTAAAGTGTCTTATAGAAATTTATTTTACTTATTATTTCTAGATTTTACTTTTAAAATTACCCGCCATTATTTAAACGCGTTGAATTCTGGTAGTGTGATACGCGATACGCGGATTGCAGCGCTATCTACTAGTGGTAGGTTTAATCGAATGATTTCGATAATCATGATATCTAATGATCATTCATTTAGTATGACAATATCGTGTAGGACCTCTTTTTAAGGTCCCGTCGTTTCGTTTCAATACATTATTCCTTTCCTAATCTTCAAATAATGAGCCTTTTTTTTTTGTAGGTGTGTATATTCACATTTCATTCATAATCGAACGATTATTCATAATAAAACCGTTATAATCGAATTATCGAATGATTGTCAATAATCATCAACACACACCTTCTCCATCATACGATTATGTCTACCACTACTACCTACTGTATTCTTGACGCGAATGATAAGTATGATAAACATCTATTCTGTGGTGAATAGACTGTATTGCAGCATTATAGCTACACCAGTTCAGCTAAAAAGAACAAAGTTTTTTTGTTGTAGACTGTATACTCAAAATATTTGCGGCAAACTTGAATTTTGCTTACTTAGATGAAACAATTAGCTTTCCGTTACAGTGGAAAAAATGCCCCTATTTCTTATTCAACCAGTTGCACACCTAGTCAATTTACATTACAAAATAGTAAAATGACAATTTAGATTTTTGTTTATTTAGCACTAGCAAAACATTTAAAATTCATACATAGTTCTATACTGGTACAATAATGTATCTTTATCATGAATGGCTTTTAATTATTGGATTAGATAAACCTGCTTCTAAATACTTGAAAATTAAATCGCAATTGATCTCTATTACGTGAATAAAAAAGAAAGTATTTACGCGTTAAATCGTGCCACACTCGAGGAATCTCAAGCTTAGAAATTAGCTTGTTTAGTGTTTATCAAACCAATTTTAAATATGTTTCATATGTGTACAATTAATCGCTTATTGAGGTGCATAAATCGTTTGAATTGTAATAGAAATTATTCCAGTTACGGCGTGAAACATAACCTTAACAATATCTCCTTACAATTCACACGTTTCAATCAAAACAGCGCGGAATTAAAATGTTGGAAATGTGGTGTGGAAAAGAAAGGTGTGACAGATTTATTTTGCGAGTCCTGTCATACCATTCAAAATCCCCATGAGATAAACAATTACTTCAAAGTATTCAATTTGGATATCACCTATGATGTGAATCAGAAAAAGTTAACCAATTCTTATAGGAAAATGCAAAGTGTTCTACATCCGGATAAATTTTCTAACAAGTATGTATTGTTAGTAATATTGCCATATTACTATTCATCTATCAAAAGAAATCTTTTAGAAGTGAAATAGAAAAGCAAATATCGGCTGAATACTCATCTTTGGTTAATAGAGCTTATAAAACATTACAGACTCCAATCAACAGAGCTATCCACCTATTACGCTTAAATAATGAGACAATATCGGAAGATAATAAATCTGATAATCCGGAATTTTTAATGGAAATGATGGAATTAAATGAAGAGGTAAGATCCAAGCAATTTTTGACTATATGGTAAGAGTATAAGCTATCTCAAAACGTAATAATTTCTTTGTCACTCTTTGTCGTTTTTTGTCATTTTCGCTATATTTATATCTGTTTAGTATATTGCAAATAAATTGACAATGATTGTAATAGAACTGACATTTTATTGGTAAATTATTTGCCATTATTAGCGCTAGGGCAGGTATTTTCCTGACATAAATGGACTTCAGATATCAATGTGCAGGCATTCAATTTGAAACTTTAAACTTGATCTGGTAAAGTAAATGATAAAAAAAGTTTTAATATGGGCTAGATAATTATAAATTATAACAATATTACATTCTAATATTAGTAAATAACTTGGCAGAATAAGTTAATTAATAATTTATAGATAGATGAAGCAGATTCCCTGAAAAATTGAAGATGGTTAAAGACAAAAATAACGAAACCTTGAAGAAATGTTCAGAAGAAATCTCAAATATTTTAAAGATGGTGATGTTAGTAAAGCGAAAGAAGCAGTGATTCGCATGAAATATTATACCACCATATCGAAAAGAATAAATGAATTGATGAGGGACAGAGGCATTGTCGATTAATATAAACTGGATAGCTGCTGTGATATAAGTAATTTTATTTCTTTTCTCCTGTAATTGAACTCAGTAAATTATTGAATGTTTTATGTAAATTTCGAAATGCGAAATAAAATTTATTGAAGTTTATTTTATGATATATTATTATATTATCAATTAACCCTCCTCAGCCAGCTGGTGGTGATGTCACTCATTATATTTTCAATCTCCTTGCCATAACAATTGATACCTCGTATTTTAATCATTCAAAATTCGGACTTTTTTAAAACAATTTGTTTGATATCTAAGTGAGTCGTATTAATAAACCCAATATTGACTAATTTTTCTGTTTAAAGCATATTACAGAAACCGTTTCATAAATTAAAAGGAAATATGCTGCATTTATTTTTATCTTTATACAGGTCCCTACATTCTTTAGTTTATCGAAAATTAAGATAGATAGCAGCACACATTATATAAATATGGAAACAACATAAATTTTAATTTTATAAATATGCGTTTCTATATTTATTAAAATTAAAAAACTTTACAATTATCATTTTAAATAGCACCTCACAAAAACAAACACCAATGCAGAGTTGGTTTCTCTCTCGGCTACCTTCAAAATTTTTGACAACTATCAAGATTTTACAAGCATTATAATTCTTTTACATTAATTCAAGAAACTACAAAATATTGCCCTATTATCATGGCTAAACAAGGTTCAGTAACAGCTATACTTAAGGGAATTTATAACGACGATTTCAAATGGTAAGAATAAAATTTAAATGATTTTAACTTTTGAGGTTATGTTCGCGCGTGTGAACAATTTCCAGGTCCGTAGTCAAAAGTATTGGAATGTTCGCACTGGGCTTGACGATAGCTAAAGAGTGTATGGGTATGGAACTGTTACCGTCCGCAAATTAGACAAGAACAATTAGGGAACTTCATCTTTGAAATGAGGAAACAACAAATTAATCGTACAACTAGCAAAATGAGAACAATAGACCTATTCGAATGTTTAATCTATGTTAATATTAGAGACGTTATCATGTTGTATCTAATATGATTGGAGAAATAAATGATTATTTGTTTTGATACATGCTAAATAATAGTTAATATATTCTGTGTGACTCTGTGTGAGTACATATTTCATGGAAAAAAAATATAAGATATAAATGTGTGAGGATGAGTTAGATTAGTTTTTTCCTGAATAATAGTTATTTTCGTTTTTAATGAGCGGACCTTAAAATAATATGCAATTTCAATATTTATTCTTTGAATAATAGACAGTTATACGCATTTTGAATAGCGTGGTGTAATCATGTATAATGTAAATCTAAAATCTCACTACAGCCGTCCCTGCATTGTGATTAGAGCTTCAGAGAACGTCCATTTATCACAATGTAATCGAGATTTGCGTTTCTTCGATTGCAAAATGTGGTTTTTAACATTAATATTGTGTTTGAAATGTTTTTACGTTTTCTGTTTACCAAATTTTATATTAATTTTAACTGACGATCAAGACACTCTTTTAGGTTCAATGGTTAATATAATAGCAATAAATAATTATTTATAAATATAAATAAGGACTTTTACAGACTCCCATGAATCGGACAATCGACTTAATTGGTAAAGAAGGAACCACATTTACAAATGCCGTGAGTACATATTTTGAAACATACAGTGCGATCATTTATTACGTATATCATTTTATTTACCAATCAAATGCCAGATTATTATTTACGTTCTTAAATGAATAAGCTTTGTTCGTGGAGCACCTAAAACGCAATTACAAATCAGTCTGTCGTAATTTGATTGGTTGTAAGAGATTCACAACTCCATTCTAAGTTACTTGATTGGCTCTGACTGTTCCGCGAACAAAGTTAATATTTCGCTTTCTTTAATCTGCGATTAATAAATCTACATTTACACTTAACCTTATAGTATGTAAATTCTCCAATTTGTTGCCCGAGCCGGAGCACAATCTTGACAGGAAAAAACCTACATAATGTTCATGTTAAAAACAATTCCATTTCGGGAAATTGTTCAAGTATATCTTGGCAGAAGAACCAAGAGCCCTACACCGTAGCAAATATATTGAAAACACAGAAGAACTACAAGACATTTTACGCTGGAAAATATCTAAATCAAGTATGTTGCGGATTCAAAAGTATAAACAAATCACAATTTGCTTGATGACTTGACAACAAACTGTCAAAGCCAGCAAGCAGGACGTAGGACAACTTCATAAATTCTCTATCGTTTTAAGTACGGTGATGAAAAAGTAGGCGGGGTTAATCACGTTCCACCGGGTTATGATTGGTGGATTGGTTTAGTAGGAAATTCAAAATATTACAACTACACTCTTTCAATAAATGGAAGTGGGAGATATTTGAGACGTATATTTAACAGATTTAATAGTAATACTAAAACTTAATTATTGATTGCAATTTTACTTTAATTTTAATTTATTTTAGAAATACTACGCTCTGGATTTTTTAAATCAAGCTTACATAAAGCACGATCCTTTCTTTATGATTGTAAGTCCACCTGCAGCTCATGCACCTTTTACGCCAGCTCCAAGACACAAGGATATATACGCTGATATAAAAGCGCCAAGAACTATTTCATTTAACTTTAGCTCACCTGATGTAGGGTCAATAAACATTCACTTTTATAATTATCTTAATCTTTTCCTTATATAATTCAGAAACATTGGCTTATAACTATGCCACCAAAACATCTTCCTACAAATGTGTCAAGTCTAGATTACATTCACCACTCAAGATTAGAAACCTTATTAGCTGTTGATGAGATGGTGGATGATATTTTCACGAAACTGAAAAGGCTTAACATCCTTAATGATACATATTTGATATTTGCCTCTGACAACGGTTTTCACATAGGTATTAGTAGAACTAGAAGCAGTTAATTTTGGTTAACCAAATACTGTTGAAGGTCAATTTGCACAGCCTTGGGACAAAAGACAACCATACGAAACTGACATAAAGGTTCCTTTGTTAATCAGAGGGCCTGGTTTTGGAAAAAAGATCGAAACAACTCCAGTAACACTTATAGATTTAGCCCCAACTATTTTGTCTTTAGCTGGTACTGAAATTCCTGATAATATGGATGGGAAATCATTCGCAAAATCTGCGATGGGTGGTAAAATTGTTGGAGATACCACAGAAGAAGCAACGTATACATTTATAGAATACCACGGAGAGGGTCAGCCGGAATATATTGATGATGGCTGCCCATATTCAGAAGATTTGTCTGTAAGTTTTGAAATATTTTTTATCCGTTTTAATTGAAAAATAATGTGTGAGTTTCCGCATAATCAAGGAATGCAGTTTGTCCAACTGGTGTAAATGCCAAGATTCCAGGAATAACACTTATACCTGCGTGAAGTTTTTCAAGGAAAATATAGATTTCAAATATTGCAGGTTTTATGATGATCTGGTATATTATATCTTTGTTCTTTTTGCCCCTTTGCGTTAGAAAACAAAACATTGTTATTGTATGACGCAACTAGCTGATGTTTGCGTTAAAAATCTCATATCATCAGTAGAGGTGGATTTTTGCTAAAGACATGTGTAGGTTAATCATGAATACAGTGGCTGTAATAACATTATGTTATTTATATGTATTTTAATATCATCATTTCTCTGTCGCAACTTTGTTTCATAAAACATATTAGGTTTGTTCGTTTTGGCACTCTGCGTTGTAACGCAAAATCTAGCTGCGTGATGCCGCGTAAAGTTTTTCAACGCAAGCTGTGGCCGTAAAACGTCGGAATGACTCCAACTTTAGATTCTCTGATTGCTGTTCGTTTTGCCATCAAATCGAACAGAAATGCTTACGGCTGCGTTTTGCTGACGCTAGTGCTAAAACAAACAAACTTATTGCTTTGCATCGTAAATGTATTCGCGTTACATCATATTTTTTTTGCGTTTTAACGCAAAAGGATACAAAAAGAACAAAGTTTATATTTTGTATTTTTCCGCCGATTTGTGAATTAAATTCATTTGTAGGGATTCAGAGAAGCTTACGATTTAACAAAAGACCCGTTCGAACTTGTAAATATATACAATAAACTAAACGAGGACGTCGTAAAACATTTTGAAGAAGTTATTAACGAATATTTAGCAAGAACATAAGAAATACGTTTTTTGTTTTCTTCAATTACAGATTCTTTTTCGTTTTTAACATAATTTTTCGTTTATATAGTGAGGCATTACTCATGTAATAAACTATATATATACCCACAATAAAATTGTTGAAACATACTGCTATGGAATGGCTCCCCGGTTGTTTGAACTCTATGCTGTTAATTTTCCAAGATCAAGTTTTGGCATTGCCGCGCGCAAATTCTCACTTAGATGTAATTGTAGAAAGGATTTAATAGTTTTGTTTGAGTATTTTATTGTTCAGTGTGTATAGTTAATTTCATTTATTTGTACATTTTGCGTACTCCAGTATTGTATATAGTTTATATGCTAGTTTTTTCTTTGCGATGCGTTGCGCCTTCATCGCACGCAGATGTAAATTTCATATATATGATTGTGTTACCTTGAGACCCGGCAGTTACCAGATAGACGAGCGCGAGTATTGTCTTGTTTTGTTGCTTGGTTACCGTTTTTGGTAATTCGAACTACTTAACGACTAACTTACGAAATTAAAATTTTAAGATGTAGTTCGTTGTTTTGTAATTTTAAAATCGTCCATCTAGCAACTCACTAGTTATTAATAAGTTTATATCGTTGTGCACAAATTACATGTAAGGCTCTTTAATAATTTTCGTTTTAGAAGTGATCGCGTTTAGAGTTTAAATTTTCCGTTTTTTTTGTAGTTTTCAAATTAATTTCGCGTTTAGAGTTTAAATTTTCCGTTTTTTTTTGTAGTTTTCAATTTAATTGAATTTTAATCACCTCGGGGTAGGTGAAGAGAAGCTGTGGGCTTGTATTTAATTTCATTTTGATTTTACTTGGTTCTCCACTTTATTTTATTTAAATTTTAGTTTGCTTTGGATTTTTGAAACCACGTGGATTTTTTGTGGTATATGAAATTCCTTCTAGAACAAATTCACCATTTTGTTTGATAAAGGATTTGCATTGTCCTTTTTAAATTGTAGAGTCATATGCAGGTTTGTTTTTTGCCAGAATCTTATATTCATGGTTTTAATTTTTCCTGTAATTTGTATCAAATGTTTTTTTTTCTTTTTAAATAATAAATTTAATGATTGTAAATATCATTTTAAAATCACAGTTTCTTTTATTTTTGAATCAGCCATTTCTATTTTTGGGGATTTTAAAGAAAGTCAGATTTTACAATCGCCCACTATTACTTTTCATGAAAGTTACTCTGAGATATAAGAATCTCTGGCGCCCTTTTAAATTCATATTTGCTGAGCTAGCTAAATTAATTTTGTCATTTTTAATTTCTTTAAACTTATATGCTTGGACAATCAGTTCACAGCATAATTTATGGCAATCCCAACGTGAGGCACGATATTATTGTAATTGTAATTAGTAAGATTAGGATCCCGTGTTTTGAATTTGTGAGAATTTCGCGTTGCTTTGACAAAACTGATCGTGTGTTTAAAAACTTTTTATATACACCGCTGCGAAAATGAAGATGGACAGGACCACGAAGGATCAGGAAATGGACGTTCCGAAGGACCAGAGTTGGCGGAGCCAAGGAACTCATGGCAGGACAAAAGGGAAGGATGGACGAAAAGGATATCCAGAGAGATGGAGGAAGCAGGACTAACAATAAGGAAAGTATTAAGAGTATGAATGATATGATGGCAATGATAAAAGAGTTATTGATTGCTAATAATAAAGAGTTGATTGCTAAACAAGACAGGCATTTAGAGGAACTTGATGCATGGTGGAGAGAACGAAAAGATATAATCAAATGGGGTTCAGATACTTCTAATGAGGAGAAAGTTGATGAATTGAGTAAAGAAAGGGAAGTTGAAGTTGTTGTTAATTTGAGTAAAGAAAGGGAAGATAAAGTTGATGAAAATGTTGATGTTTTGAATAAAGAAAGGGAAGAGAAGTTGTTGATGATTTAGGTAGAAAAAGGAAGAGATGATGAAAATGTTAATAGTTTAGTAAGAGAAGGGAAAATGTTGATGATGATTTAAGTAGAGAAAAGGAGAATGAAAATGTGATGATGAAAAGGATGATGAAAAAATGAAATATTGTGATGATAGTTTTAAGTTTGAAATACAAGGTTGGGAAAAGTTAGAGGTGATGATATACAAGGTAGCGAAAAGTTGTTGAGATGTTGGATCCGAAGAGGATATCGAGGTTGAGGTTTTTGGTGAGTTAGAGGTAGAGAAAGAAGAAATCAACAATTCCCAAGAAGAATTCCCAGAAGTAGTCAACAATTCCCAAGGAGAATTCCCAGAAGTAGTCAACAATTCCCATGAAGAATTCCCAGAAGTTATCAATTCCCAGAAAGAATCCCCAGATGTCGAAAATCAAAGTGAAATCAATTCTGATGAGAAGAATGAAGCTGAAGTTACTGATATTTCGATCCAGAATGTATCCTTACAAAATAAGTTGCCCATTATTATTATTGGTGCCGAACACTGTCTAAATGAAGTCAAGTCAAACCCTGTCAAGTTTAAGAATCCGTTCCTGAAGCATGTTGGAGCACATTTAAAAGAATTTTTCTGTTTTTTGAGCTATTCTTCTGGAGATACAAGCGAGAGGTACATCCATGGAGTGGAGAAGTTCTTCATGATGCAGACCCACCACTGCCACACCGACTGCCACATCGTCTACCACACCGACTGCTACGCCGATTGCTGTTCGAAACTGCTTTCGATGGATGGTATATGATAACACTTCACCACGACCCAGGGTAGTTGTCAGCACCCGAAGTGACGTTTCACTCCTGTGTGGAGAGATACGGTATTTTCGTTTGTGCGGGAACTTTAGAATATTAATTTTCGTGTGCGTACAATTTTTAAGGAGAAACACTCTATTTTCTCCGAATCTTTCGTTTTCCCCTTAATAATTGGGAGATGTGCTGTGGAATGGCTCCCCGGTTGTTTGAACTCTATGCTGTTAATTTTCCAAGATCAAGTTTTGGCATTGCGCGCGCAAATTCTCACTTAGATGTAATTGTAAGAAGGATTTAATAGTTTTGTTTAGTATTTATTGTTCAGTTGTGCATAGTTAATTTCATTTATTTGTCATTTTGCGTACTCCATATTGTATAGTTATATGCTAGTTTTTCTTTGCGATGCGTTGCGCCTTCATCGCACGCAGATGTAAATTTTCATATATATGAGTGTGTTACCTTGAGGCCGGCAGTTACCAGATAGACGAGCGAGTATTGTCTTGTTTTGTTCTTTTGGTTACCGGTTCTGGTAATTCTTTTTAATTTTAAGATGTAGTTCGTTGTTTTGTAATTTTAAAATCGTCCATCTAGCAACTCACTAGTTATTAATAAGTGTTATATCGTTGTGCACAAATACATGTAAGCTCTTTAATAATTTTCGTTTTAGAAGTGATCGCGTTTAGAGTTTAAATTTTCCGTTTTTTTTGTAGTTTTCAAATTAGTTTTATTTTAATCACCTCGGGGTAGGTGAAAGGAAGCTCTGGGCTTGTATTTTAATTTCATTTTGATTTTACTTGGTTTTCCAAGGTTTCAAAGGATGAGCTTAGAAAAGCCTTATGAAACAAGTTTTTTATCTTATTTTTTTCTAATTTGTACATTAATCGCCTCGTTTTAACTTTAAATATTCTAGTAAAAGTTTTTTATAAACCCATTATAGCAATAGTATGTTAAATAGATATTTATAAATAAACGATTTGAGGAATTAAAAAAAATCGTGGTATGCTATTTCGTAGTTATTGCAAAAAAATGGCAAAATTCAGCAAATCGCATTTTCATAATTTGATCATTATGTAATATTTTTTCAATTATATTTCGAACAACGTAAAACATGTTTCCAAGCTAGCAGCACTAGCAGTGTCCGCGTATTTCGACACCGAATAGCTACTAACGCTACTAATACTGTCACCTGACTACCATCTCTTCGTATGTTATCTGTGGTATATAGGGTTATCTATGGTATATAGTTTGTACCGCAATGTTCGTTTTCATCATTATTTAATATTTATAGCACAGAGTAATATCAATAGGGAATTATCGTAACAAAAGAATTATAATTTAACATGCCGCATTTTCGTTTGGAAACAAATATTCCCCAAGACAAAATCGCCGCAGATCTTCCGAAAAAAATATGTGAAGTACTTGCAAAGTCCTTAGGAAAGCCTATCAACGTAAGTTTTCTCGTTGTATAGGTTATGTTACCATAATTTTTTTTTTCCATAGTATTGCGTTGCAACCATAATTGGAGGTGTAAATATGTCATGGGGCGGTACTTCTGAACCATGTGCCCAAGCAACTCTAATGAGCATTGGCAGTCTTGGAGTTGATAAGAATAAACAACATTCGAAAGCACTCTATGCTCTCGTGTGCAAAGAACTAGATATTCCCCTAGCCAGTAAGTTGAAAATGATGTCTAGTGGGACCACTGGTTTTGATCAATATGCTTTCAGTATGTATATTCATTACATCAACGCACCCAGTGCTGATGTTGGGTTTAACGGATCAACTTTCCATGATATTCTTGGTTGATGAACGGTTATCGAAGCCTTTGAAAGAAAATTGATAATTATTTTTGGTGGAACTATATAGAAAATATATTTTAGACTGATATATTATATACTTATTGGACACTATTGTGAATAACTTTATAATTGGGTTTTTGATTAAATTTTTTATTCATACTATTTGATTTATTTATTAATAAAAACTTAAAGAGCAAATATGAAGTTTCTGTTCTCTTGTAGTGCCTACATTACTAATCTGCTTACACCATAATACTAAAATCTGTTTTTTCAAATTTGTAGCACCTGCTGTGAAATTTTTTTTGTTGTACATCGCGCTCCATGATTGGACACTTGTTTGTTTGGAATTGTTGACAGTTTTTTTAAGTCGAAAATAACTGCTATGACTTTCTAATTTGAACAGAAAGGAAATGATGATTATTGAGAATGAGCTTTTTTAGTACCTATACCTATATTGAACACATAATCTTCTGTTTCTTGCTTCCTCAGGAATAGCATTTTATATATTTATTTTCTTTGCTTCGTCATATTAAAAACAAGTTTTAAGTATACAGTTACCTTGAATATTTCCCTAAATTCTGTCGTTTATAAAAAAAAAAAAAACTTTCAACGAGTCATCCAAATTTTCTAAAAAGAAGCTCTGATTTGAAGTACTCCAAGAATACCCGCCAAAATTCTCAATTTCCCACAATCCTCCACACGTTTGTAAACAATTGATTTTATTTTGACGAAAATGGCATATGTTTGGTATTTTCCTTTGATGCCTTACTTGATATTTCTTGTGGTTATGAATTACGTAAGCCAAATTTTAAATTGTTTCTTCACTGGGCATTTTTTGTTCATCCTGCAATAACTGTTTCATGTGTACAGGTTAGAGGGGAGAATTTTTATTGCAAAGCTGATTGCAATGAAGACCAATATTGTTGCGGAAACAACCAATGCTGCAATAATCCATTGGATCTGTGGTATTTGTGGTGAGCTAATCATATTGCAAAAACAAATAGAATAACTTTTGGTTTTTTTTTCCTTTTTAGGTTAGGGATTGTAATAATTTGCTTTATATTAACTATTGTGATTATAGTTAGGTGTTTAACAAAGAAAACACCTAGAGAAAATAGGTATAATAGGCTGTCAACAGATGAGTGTTAGAGAGATTTTTTTGCTGGGCACACATAATTAAAAGTTTCATTCAAGATATCTGTGATACACATTTTATTTATTATTTATTTATTCATTTACCGTTCTGTGAACTAGACAAAAACAGTATTAAATTAAAACATTTATTTAAAAAATAAAACTAAATATTTAACAATCATGTCTTCTTATTTCTACCATAATAAACTGGAATAAAGAATATCACGATAATATTTAAATAACATGTTTATTTATATTGCAGACTTACTTTCCTATTGTTATTTCGGGCATACCGGGATCCGCTCCTTTTTTGAATCCTGTAATGAAACCGCATTTGTTTAAACAATTGAAATACTTATTACTTTGTTTGATGTTACCTAAATATAAAACTGTGGGCAAGAAACCGTAATGGAAAGGGTTTTTGTAAGGCCTACTACGATTGAGAGACGCTGCTTTGCACCCTCTGATAAAGCCATCGTGTATTCGTTTTGTTTGTAGGTGGAAATAGCGTGAAAATACCGTGTTAAAGAATGAGGTTAAATTATTTAAGGAAGTTATCATTTATCGATCGAGTATATTAAGAAACCTATTGGATAGTAGCAGAATTAGTTAATATTAACGGTTTCTAGGTTGTGAAAATGAGAATTCGTTTTCTAAAACCTTCAAAGTCAGCGTTAACTTATCATTTTTATTGCTGTTAATTTAGTTTTTGTATGGACATGAATCATTCGTTAATGATACTGGGGTAACAATAAGTTCATACAGGTTAGTTATTAGATTATTTATTTGATCTTCATTTGTAAAATTTAATATAAATATAATAGTTGCATGAATTTAAATTGTTTACTAATGCATTCTTAAATTAACGAGATTTCGAATTTCGCGCACAAATTAAAGTGACAGTTGTGTAGAGGACGCCACATTCGCCGATGTAAATGAGTCTCCGGCTATTAAATTATTATTTGGATTTTGTGCCTGTGTGTTCTAAATTTTCGTCAGCCGGTCCCAAATTGGCCGACAAACGAACGTCCGGTGTGTTACAATTCGACAGTTTTAATGAGGTTTTAGTTGCCTAATCGTGACAAAACGGCTTTGCGGACAGTGCGTGATTCAACTTATAGCAATAATCGATGATACCGCTCAAAAGGTGTGCACGATTAGCAGTAGTGTTTTTAACGTTAGTCGGGAATAATGGGATGTCGTGTTAGCAGCGCGAAACCGTCGAAATTTAAGTTAACCGTGTGTTGAAATATGTACGAGAACGGGGATTCTCGACGTAGTAGCCGTGTCACTTCGAAGAATTGTCGGTTAGGTGGGCGAATTCTATCCACTTGCCAAAATGTCATTGCCCAGCACCAACCAGGGCCTGTCCAAATTGAAGAAGAAACACTTCAGGGTGAAACATCAGAAGGTGAAGCTATTTAGGGCTAATGAACCTTTCTTGTCCGTGCTAATGTGGGGCATCAATCATACTGTAAGTTCTTGACAGATGTGATGTTATTGTATTTTGTATACAACGGTGTTTTTGTTTGTCAATGCCGTTCATTCCTAATGCCTTAATAATTCTCGCGTGTTCGCACGTAATAAAATTATATACCCCGCGAAATACGGTGTAATGCAGACAGAATGCGGTAAAATTCGCACAGCAGTGCTCCCTTTTATCTGTTTATTCCATGTATAAATAATCCAATGAATTATGGATGTTGATAAGAAGGAATGAGTATTTTTACAACGGCATAATTATATTAATATTCGTCGCGCTTGTTTTGCTGCACGAATGACACCTATTTTGTGATTCATTGCATCTAAATTAAAAAAAAAATAATATACGCAGTCTATCATTATTTTTTATTCTGAATTATTACGCTGTTACAAATGTCTATTTTCCTCAATCTTTACTTCAAACAATGAATCGTAAACAGTAATGCTAATGTAGGTTGTATGCGTCAGTAACGTGTAATGAGCATTGTCCTTAAAACAATTTCAAATGCAAAATTAAAACTAATGTGTCGAAAGTATTTAAATAATTGTTACGGTGCAATTTTTCCGAATGAATTCATGTATGCTCAAATTGTTTTAAAAAACTATTAAGAAGAATATCTGATTTTGATTTTAGGTAGATAAATTTGAGGATTAATTATTTTATTGCTCCAATATAATTCACATAGTGAGCAAATTATTTCCTCTGGTTGATTATTATTACCAAAAAAGGCTGATTGATCATCTTTGATTAGATTAGTTTCATGCAGTTAGTTTGTCTCTAAACATTATTTATTTACTTAATTGATTTACAATATACCTGCATGAATAATGATGGATATGCGAAGTACACGGTTACACAATTGTGCAAAATTATTTCTGTGATAAGATAAATATTACATCATTGTACTTAATAATGCATGATACATTATACTGGAAATTAAATAGGTACATACACTGGAAGTACCTACTCATATACGGTGATTATTTCAGTTAGTTCGTTGTAAACAGGAAACATACAAGTATTCATTACAAATATTTAATATTGTCCACAATTATATCATTAACTTTTATGCAACATAATATCTATTGTATGTACACGTCCTTTCCTATTTATTAACCCTTCTTTATATTTTTCTATTCGCAAACATTACTTGATAAATTTCAGATACCTGTTGTAAAACAAGTGTAAAGATACCGTTTCCACTTTAAAGGAAAAAGATAGTAGTACTAACCACTTGAATGGAGTCTATCAATCAATTGTGTTTGTATCAAGCACTCGACAAAACTACACGAAATTTGCAGCTTTTATTAATATAATAAAGTGAATAACCACGACACTGATTATGAAATAGGGCCGACAGTGTGTTGCTAAATGTAGAAAACATATTTGAAGCACTTAAAAAGAGTATCCTAGATTAAGGATCATTGAGAGATATTCTTAATGACCGTTATGCTTTCAAACAAGCACCTCGAAAATATGGACTACTATTAAGCAAAGTGCCAGGCGCACACGTCTGCCAGAACTAAGTATAAAGGAAAGTTGCGTAAAGGAGAAGAAAATCAAAAGCATAAATATGATGAATATTATATGTGTAAAATGGCGATAGAAAATAAAACTTCAAAAATGATGTTGAAAATTCCAATAACAAGTAAAAAAATCGCCTGGAGTATAATCAACGAACCTAAGTGTACTGGGAGAGAACACCAGATTAGGTGTAAACACAGTGAATGATAAACTTACAGTTGATCCACATTCCCCATATACTATGAGATTCAAAATGATTGTCGTAATAAAAAAACTTTTCCGGAAAAATTTATCTATGCTTATTACCAATTTAATGAGCCAAGTCAGCTACATACAAATTTCATACATTAAATGAATTTTCTTGACATTTAGCGACATTGGCGTTCGTGTTGTAGTATCTTTCGATTATTTATCTTATATTTTTTTCAAACCGTTTATATTTACATCTAATATCACCAACAATAGTATTTCTGAATACTGTAAGAAAATAAGGGGAATTTATCTGTGGTAATTAGCTCAACAAAAAATCAATATTAACATTAAGGGAAATAGTTTATTACATTTTATAATTTTATAGGCTTATCATACACTTCAACGCAAGGAGCTGCCAAAAGAAAGTTACATTTTCATCCCTATAAAGTTTCTACAGTACAGGAATTATTACCATTAGATCACGATAGGCGATTGGAATATTGTCATTGGTTTAATAACAATTTAAGGGACGATGACTTGCTAAACAAATCATTTTTCTCGGATGAAGCCTGGTTTTATCTAACAGGCTATATCAATTCACAAAACTATCGTATCTGGTTTGCAGAAAATCCACACGAATTTCTAGAAACGCAATTGCATCCCGTAAAAGTTGGAGTTTGGTTAGCTATGTCCAGGCAACGAATAATAGGGCCAATTTTCTTCGAGGAAACTGTAACAGCCCAACGTTACCAACAGATGTTGGAATTGTTTATTGAGAGTTACAAGAAAATGAGTTTGAAGCAGGTTATTTTCAGCATGATAATGCTCCAGCACATACTGCTCGACAAACCTGCCAATATCTTCAACAGTTTTTTGCTGACAGGGTCTTTAGAGCACAAAGATGGCCATCAAGATCGCCTGATCTAACCCCATTAGATTACTTCATGTTTGACTATCTAAAAAATAGGATCTGTAGAAACCGCATGCATACCATAGAAGAACTGAGAGATGCAGTTTTGTCACTTAATAATTATACTAATTGTATGTTATAATTTAAAGTAATAAATAAATGTAGTTAAACACCAGTTAGTACTGTATTGTAAAATCATAATTTAGTAAAGTTAAATTAATTACATTTCATTTTTACAATCAGAAACACCAATGCATAGTCGTTTATATAATGCGAGTTCAAATATAGGTTACGTTTTCCGTATTTATGACAGATCCGTTTACTTTCTTGTGTTCCAACACTGACTTAGTTCAAACCTCCATTACAAACACGCGGCATATACCTACACCCTGTTATTATCTATAGGAGCGGAATTGACAATCTTTTTGAATCTCATAGTAGGTAATTCTATCGAACACCAATATAATGTGCACTAGTTCATGTCATTTTACCCTCGTAAGCAATCATGAATTAGATAGAATAGATAGAACAACAGATTGTTACGGCTTC
The DNA here is from genome assembly GCA_004143645.1 of Protaetia brevitarsis. NCBI lineage: Eukaryota > Metazoa > Arthropoda > Insecta > Coleoptera > Scarabaeidae > Protaetia > Protaetia brevitarsis. Next base: position 235,091 of record RXPK01000467.1, on the reverse strand, counting down.
TCAACAAATCATTTAAGAACGATTGCTCCAAGTATTCTCCATCCTTTAGCTATTACATTAGATAAATAATAAAAATAAAGTATTGCAGGGGAACTTTCTCGGAGAAGATAAACATTGTTAAAATCATGTTGTGCATAAGACGGGTGACACTAACAAATGCTCAAACTACAGACCTACTGCCTACCTTCTCTAAGGTTTCTGAGCTTGTGATCCTTAATAGGTTAGTTAATGTTTATAGCAACACCAAATGCATAAGTTCCAGCCAGAATGGGATTCTTAAAAATGAATCTACCTTTACGTGCTGGATTGATTGAGGATTCGAATTCAATTTTTGACGCGGTTCATTGTGGTCCACACACTCGATTAATCTGCTATGACCTGAATCATGCCGTTGATAGTGTAGGTCACAAGTTCCTCTTACGCGAACTCTTCTTTTATGGCATACGAGGCGATATTCCTTCGCTTGTTAACATCCTTTTTGTCTGGAAGGAGGCAAAATGTCGATTTAGCTTCCAGAAAATCTGAAATGATGAATATTTGGCGTGAAGTGCCTTGGGAACTTGTTTTTTGTCGTTCAATTCATTATAAATGGTATAGCTGACAATATCTCAAACAGTACGATTTGCTGGTATGCGGAGGATACATCTGTAGGAGTTAGTTATAAATAACCAAAATAAGGGTTGCCGAAAAAGCTGGGTTTAAGTGTGACACGGATGTCTAACTGGTTTTTGTTAAATAAACTATGTTTGAATCCAAACAAGACCCATCAAATTTATTTTACATCAGACATGAAACAAAATAATAATAATGTGAAAATTTTAGGTGTCTTTTTGGATAGCAAATTAACATGGTAGACTCATGAACTGGTTAAAAACTTTCTGCTGCTGTTTATAATGTCTATCCATCAAGCCATAAAGACACTGCTGAAATGGATAATTATATTAAAAATAATATAATTGAAAGATAGTTCTAAATGCACAAGAGCTTATGGCTGATTTTGGCTTCGGTATTATTTTTAATATCCTGATAAGACGTTCGAGTTTCACCAGATATGCGACTTCAGTAGTTACAAAAAACGTAAATATTTTTCTTTTGCTTTGTCGAATCGAGAGTTAGTTGTTAATGAACGGTACCACATGAATCTGAGTTATTTCTTTTGGATTTATTTAATCATATAACGCAAAATGAATTGAATCGTATTACACAGAAATAAATGTAGATACAGAAAATTTGCAAATACGCCTTTTACTATGATGTCGCGTGAAAATGAATCTATACATTCCCGTGCTTTTGCCGATGCATCAAGCTTCGATTTTCTTGATATAAAATCATGATGGTCCTGAAAAGGATGGTTTTTTCAAGACGGCAAGAATTTAAATAAAATGTCCGAAGTGGCTTGCACTCCAAGCGGCGATCCACACAAAACTAACAGCAGTAATGGCTGAATGATAATGGTATGTGAGGGCATACACGAGACAGCATTTAGGTTGGGCACTGGTACGGCTCTAGTCCATGGCATTTATAAAATATTTTTTCTCGTTAATGCTTAGAGATAGACCCCCTTTGCATTAAGACTTTTTGATTGTATATGATTACAGCTGCTACATATTATTATATTTACCTCTATATCTGATACACCGTGTATATAATATACTTATATAAAATCCATGGCCACGGAGTAAGGGAAAACCGTGGCAAAAACCTTACAAACCATCCAAAAAAAAAATCCCACCATTCGACCAACTCATTATCTCTAATATCTGTTTCGCGTCGCGACCAATTTAACCCCCTGGCTAATGCCCTAACTTTCGTACGCGATCGCCACTGATCAGTGAGCGAACATTCGTATAAGACATGCCCCACTGTATCTACCCCACCACATTCACAAAGCGAATCATTAACCCTCCCAAACGTCCCGTTGTTAGAGGTTCGTCTCCGGCTAAGGGAGGTCTTTTTTGAGTTAGTTTCACATGTAAAGAAATAGGCAAAAGTTTGGTTCCAGAAAATTTATCCGCTTAAAGGGGGTGTCCGCTTAATAGAGGTGTTCCGCAAGGAAAGATTTAAGTGTACCTACTAGGATATCTAGCAATACTACAATGAAGTTGTTTGTCAATTTTTCTTAGTTAAGTAATTCTCCATAATATTGTTTTTTGGAAATACTAGTATGTCTCTTCAAATAAGGAAGTTGGCCCATGTCAGATTTTAAAGACTTACACCGACCAATAATTAAGGGCCTAATAATAAAAACAGACGATTAATAAATGATTATATAAAAATAACGATTTGACAAAGCTTTATATAAGTTCTCAAGTACCTTCATTACTATGTACATATTCACGAAACGATTTATGAGGTTATTTTATTCCCTTCAGAATCCATATTTTATTGATACAATTTTTCTTAGAGTATCGCATTTTCACGAGGGAATAGCTTTCATTTGTTTTTTATCTTGTCCCATTTCGAGCTTGGAGCACAGATTTGATAGGAAGTGGGTGGATTACACATTTCCTACACTCTCAACTCGTAGTTTGTGAGAGGTATCGTGTGTTATGAATCGAGTTATAGCTTTTACGGATCATATATCTTGGCGACGTCTTCTGAGATTCTAATAGGATTCCATCGCAGAGCACGCGTGGAATCAAGACGCTTGAGTAAATATTGGTGAAAAATAAGTTCTTAAATTAAATTTTCAATTGATCAGAAATTTATATTCCTATATTCTAAATTAAATTCATGAATCATTTTTTTTCGTTTTTGGCGATTCTTTGGAAGTATAAAATCCGAATTGGTATTTTTTTTTCGAGTATTTTTTTATGTATACATAATTTGAAGTACCTGCACTAAGATTGAATTTCTTCCTTCTGTTCTTATCTGCTACGTACTGCTGTGTACTGATTGAATTAAATGACAATGCTAAATTAATTTTAAAACGAAAAAGAAAAATAAAATTAGTTAGCTCAACGGATAAGATTTTAAAGGGCGCGAAAGAACTATTAACCTCAGAGTTACCCTCGCGAAATAAAACTTGAATCTAACCACGAATAGTAATTGTGAGTGAAATTAGACTTTCTTAATTACCCGAAAAATTGAAAAGGTTTAAATAAAAATAAAAGAACAGAATTTTTAACCCAATGATGCAAATTAACAATCAATTTTATTTCAACAACGGGTTAAATTACAGATTGTGCAGAAAAAACTTGAACTGATGGCTCTGGCCTAAAATAAAAACTGCACTTGACTCTAAATTAAAATAGGACAATGCTATTTCCTATGCAAAGCAAAAGTTTTGTTTGTTCAGGGAGATTATCCAAAATATTTCAATTTCAATCCACGTGGTTACAAATTAAAATAAACTAAGCGTGAACTATTACAAGAAATTTACAAAAAAGAAAAAAACTAAGTTTCTACTCACTCTAATGAGGTGATTGATAAATAAAAATGAAACAGCAAAATTGGAAAACAGAAAATTAACTCTTAAAAATATAATGAGTGAAAAAGAAGTTAAAAATATATCTTCCTAAACAAAAAATAATAATTGATCTTATATCTACTACGTGTACACGCCAATACATTAACAATTATTAGGACAAGAAATCCTTGATTGACTAAATTTTTACAAAATTAAATTTCAATATTAAATGAATTACAAAATGGCAACAAAGATATACAAAAATACGTCTACTCACGTCAATAGTCGAACAAGGAAGTCCTTAACAAAACTCTACAATTGTTTTTCTTACGAAAATCCCTCTCTCAAAAACTTACAACGCAGTCGTATTACAATTCAACGACAATATTGAATAGAATCCGCATTAAATAACACAAGCAAACTATGCAACTTAAAATACACTCGCGAAAAGGGTTGTCTAACCACAGCAGTACGTTTCGTTGATTTTCACCAACATCTTCAGGCATTTCTTTTTTCCTTTTTGATCTAACCAACATTGTTGTGTTATTTTAAAAATAATTTGCGAAGTTTTCATACTTAATAACAATAATGTCCTACTATAAAACGTGCTACATTAAAGTATTCTCGAGATATTTAAGATTGTTATAGGGAGACATTATAGAGTTTCCTGTCTCCCAATAACAAATATTATTTGTGCCAAATACAGATTATTCGTAAACGGGATTAAATCCACTATAATATTTTGCTATTCTCATTTTTCTGTCTTTAATTGTTAGCTATTTCTGGATTCTATGTTCGTTAAGTAAAGTCCTTCATAGGCTTCACTTTAATTTTATATATTTTTGCTTTTTATACATAATTTAAATTGTAACTATTTTCATGTTCAGACAATTTCAATGTCAAATGTTTTTACGTGGCAATCGCCTTATTTTCATCTATACTTTGCGAACGACGTGTCTTTTATTTTTTGAAGATGGGCTTTGGCCGAAACATGTAAAAGTAAAAAAAGACTATCCTTAAATATAAAATTTTTCTGATTGGAATTTTTCTTTCTTCCTTATCATACACAAATTGAATCTCATTGAGATCACTAACATGTTTATAATGTAGCAAAGTGAAGAAACAAACAAATAAACTATCAAGCAAATTCAGTAAATGCTGCCTTAGAGCCGTTTTACACGTAGGAGAATTTTTACAGAAACCATAACAAAAATTATCTCGAAAATTTTGGTGATAATTTTCGTAAGAATATTTGTCGCGACACTTTTAGGTCATTTTACACAGGAATAAATTTTAACCGGAATTTTCACGATATTTGTTGTAATAAGCAGGCGCATTTGTTAAATTAAATTGTTATTTGATTATGGTTATCATAGAAATCCTAAATAAATAGCAGTTAACCGATAAACCAGCAAAATATGGATCATAATTGTTTAGATTTAGGTTACAACTTAGAAGTGCAAATGAAGTACGTCTAAAACGGCTCTTAGAAAAATTAACTGTGAGACACTAAAAATAATATAAATAACTTTGACGAGTTATTAAGATTTATTACTTAATAAATTCCCAGTTGCATTTTTTTGCATTGTTCTAGTTATTCTTCAAATATTTTCTATTTCGTTTCCAAGAATAAATAAATGTAAAAATTCGAGTTATTGTTATTTATAACACAAAACATTTTTTATACCGGGTTATTTACGTTATGCGGCACGGAATATTGTGGCGAAGATACGCGACATTCAAAAAGTTCCGCTTTTAGGATATATGAGAGTCTTATATGGTTGCTTTTTAAAATTATTTTTATATTGCACAGGTATTCCAAAAGCCCTAAAAATATTGAAGTTTTTTTTTTTTTAATGGAGCCCCTGTATATTATTGCATTTTTGGATTCGCCGATCAAAATAAGTGTCTGTCCTAAAAAAGTTTATAAATACTTAAACTTTTTAAGGTTTTTTAAATAATTTGAATTTTGTGAAAATCTAACCTGATTTTCATGTTGCAAATACTTGAGAAATATTTAAATTATATAAGTGAAATTTACAATGAAGTGTAACAATAGACCATATTTTATGATCCAATTACAATAAACTTATCATTTTATACAGGCTGTACAAAAATTAACACTAATCAAATAAGAACTTTAAGTATAGCTTGATAACTTGATTAATTTAAATAGAACGCCATATTTTTTTTTTAACTTACCGGCAAATGACCGGCGTGAACCTAGCAACGCTTTTTACCAGCAACGCTTCCAATACCAGTGGCAACCAAACTGTTCCAGCAACGGTTTCGAAAAAAAATCGTATTGTCCAAACTAAATGTTGTCACACAAATTTGATTATGCAGAAATGTTACCTATACGATAGGCTTTCTAAACCACACAGTCAATCTAATGTCACCCCCGGAATAACGACACCGGGGGGTGCGAAATCGTATAATACGGCATATACCGGGAGAAAAAATTCGTGGTATCTAAACTAAGTGTTGTCACACAAATTTGATTATGCAGAAATGTTACCTATACGATAGGCTTTCTAAACCACACAGTCAATCCAATGTCACCCCCGGAATAACGACACCGGGGGTGCGAAATCGTATAATACGGCATATAACCGGGAGAAAAAGTTCGTGGTATCTAAACTAAGTGTTGTCACACAAATTTGTTATGCAGAAATGTTACCTATACGATAGGTTTCTAAACCACACAGTCAATCAATGTCCCCCCGGAATAACGACACGGGGGGTGCGAAAATCGTATAATACGGCATATAACCGGGAGAAAAAAATTCGTGGTATCTAAACTAAGTGTTGTCACACAAATTTGATTATGCAGAAATGTTACCTATACGATAGGCTTTCTAAACCACACAGTCAATCCAATGTCACCCCCGGAATAACGACACCGGGGGGTGCGAAATCGTATAATACGGCATATAACCGGGAGAAAAAAATTCGTGGTATCTAAACTAAGTGTTGTCACACAAATTTGATTATGCAGAAATGTTACCTATACGATAGGCTTTCTAAACCACACAGTCAATCCAATGTCACCCCGGAATAACGACACCGGGGGGTGCGAAATCTTATAATACGGCATATAACCGGGAGAAAAAAATTCGTGGTATCTAAACTAAGTGTTGTCACACAATTTGATTATGCAGAAATGTTACCTATACGATAGGCTTTCTAAACCACACAGTCAATCCAATGTCACCCCCGGGAATAACGACACCGGGGGGTGCGAAATCGTATAATACGGCATATAACCGGAGAAAAAAATTCGTGGTATCTAAACTAAGTGTTGTCACACAAATTTGATTATGCAGAAATGTTACCTATACGATAGGCTTTCTAAACCACACAGTCAATCCAATGTCACCCCCGGAATAACGACACCGGGGGGTGCGAAATCGTATAATACGGCATATAACCGGGAGAAAAAGTTCGTGGTATCTAAACTAAGTGTTGTCACACAAATTTGATTATGCAGAAATGTTACCTATACGATAGGCTTTCTAAAACCACACAGTCAATCCAATGTCACCCCCGGAATAACGACACCGGGGGGTGCGAAATCGTATAATACGGCATATAACCGGGAGAAAAAAATTCGTGGTATCTAAACTAAGTGTTGTCACACAAATTTGATTATGCAGAAATGTTACCTATACGATAGGCTTTCTAAACCACACAGTCAATCCAATGTCACCCCCGGAATAACGACACCGGGGGGTGCGAAATCGTATAATACGGCAATAACCGGAGAAAAAATTCGTGGTATCTAAACTAAGTGTTGTCACACAAATTTGATTATGCAGAAATGTTACCTATACGATAGGCTTTCTAAACCACACAGTCAATCCAATGTCACCCCGGAATAACGACACCGGGGGTGCGAATCGTATAATACGGCATATAACCGGGAGAAAAAAATTCGTGGTATCTAAACTAAGTGTTGTCACACAAATTTGATTATGCAGAAATGTTACCTATACGATAGGCTTTCTAAACCACACAGTCAATCCAATGTCACCCCCGGAATAACGACACCGGGGGGTGCGAAATCGTATAATACGGCATATAACCGGGAGAAAAAATTCGTGGTATCTAAACTAAGTGTTGTCACACAAATTTGATTATGCAGAAATGTTACCTATACGATAGGCTTTCTAAACCACACAGTCAATCCAATGTCACCCCCGGAATAACGACACCGGGGGGTGCGAAATCGTATAATACGGCATATAACCGGGAGAAAAAATACCGGTGTGAACTTGGCAAGCAACTTTATTAAAAAAAAATAAACGTAGTACGGTTCGATTGTACTTCGTTTGTACCCGTTTGTACCACCTTCAGTTTCGTTTGTACCTCAAAGGTTAAAAAAATAGAAAGGGTTAAAAAAAATTCAGCAAGCAAGTACAAGATATTCAAAAATGGACAACGTCATTCGAATGAGCATTGTTTGTACCCGTTTGTACCACCTTCGTTTTTGTTTGTACCTCAAAGGTTAAAAAAATAGAGAGGGCTAAAAAAAATTTCAGCAAGCAAGTACAAGTTATTCAAAAATGGACAACGTCAATCGAAAGAACATCGTTTGTACCCGTTTGTACCTCCATTTAAATCGTTTGTACTTCCACCAAACCGGAAGTAGAAACATTTGAAAATAAGTAAGTTGGCGAGAGAAATTTCGCTAATTTTTGAGATATCGAAAAACGGCCAACGCTATTCGAAAGAGCATCGTTTGTACCTCCATTTTAATCGTTTGTACTTCCACCAAACCGGAAATAGTGACAATTAAAAATATGTCAAAGAGAGAAATTTGGCTATTTTTTAAGATATTCAAAAAACGGCCAAGGCTATTCGAAAGAGCATCGTTTGTACCCGTTTGTACCTCTTTTTACATCGTTTGTACTTCAATCAAACCGGAAGTAGAGCCAATTCAAAATATGTCAATGAGAGAAATTTGGCTATTTTTTGAGTTATCAAAAAACGGCCAAGGTACTCGTTCGTACCTCCTTTTAAATCGTTCGTATCTCAAAGGGAACCGGAGTAGAGACATTTGAAAATATCTCGGACAGAGAAATGTTGCTAATTTTTGAGATATCGCAAAGTGGCTAACGCTACTATTCGATAGAATATCGTTTGTAACTGTTTGCACCTGTTTTGAAATCATTTGTACTTCAGCGAAGTCGGAAGTAGTTCTTTTCAATATTTATGTTACATTTTTGTCTTAATTGACCTAGATCCCCATCCCCTATTTTAGAAAACATAGAAATACAGATATTCTGCATTTTGCCAAATTAGGTCAGACAACCTAGTAATGTGACCATTATTTATTAATTAGCTATGTATTTAATTTTTACTTTGTGAGACTTTTAAGTATATTCTTAAATATGTATGTTGTTTTTAAACCAACTCTTATTATATATTTCTATATCTTTGGTTGCAGATACCGGTTGTAAATATATGCATTTAACACCAATTATACTTTTCTTATTATCTAATTGTTATGGACCTCTGCTAGGGAGATTATAAAGAAAGATACTCAATTGAGTCCTGTAGCGGCATGTTCAACGAATTGAATCGAACATTAGCGAAATTTCTCTCTCATATCTTCAAATGCTTCTACTTCCGGTTCGGTTGAAGTACAAACGATTTAAATGGAGGTACAAACGGGTACAAACGATGTTCTTTCGATTGACGTTGTCCGTTTTTGAATAACTTGTACTTCCTTGCTGAAGTTTTTTTTAGCCCTTTCTATTTTTTTTAACCTTTGAGGTACAAACGAAAACGAAGGTGGTACAAACGGGTACAAACAATGCTCATTCGAATTACGTTGTCCATTTTTGAATATCTTGTACTTGCTTGCTGAATTTTTTTTTAACCCTTTCTATTTTTTTAGCCTTTGAGGTACAAACGAAACTGAAGGTGGTACAAACGGGTACAAACGAAGTACAATCGAACCGTACTACGTTTATTTTTTTTTAATAAAGTTGCTTGCCAAGTTCACACCGGTATTTTTTTCTCCCGGTTATATGCCGTATTATACGATTTCGCACCCCCCGGTATCGTTATTCCGGGGGTGACATTAGATTGACTGTGTGGTTTAGAAAGCCTATCGTATAGGTAACATATCTGCATAATCAAATTTGTGTGACAACACTTAGTTTAGATACCACGAATTTTTTCTCCCGGTTATATGCCGTATTATACGATTTCGCACCCCCCGGTGTCGTTATTCCGGGGGTGACATTGGATTGACTGTGTGGTTAGAAAGCCTATCGTATAGGTAACATTTCTGCATAATCAAATTTGTGTGACAACACTTAGTTTAGATACCACGAATTTTTTCTCCCGGTTATATGCCGTATTATACGATTTCGCACCCCCGGTGTCGTTATTCCGGGGGTGACATTGGATTGACTGTGTGGTTTAGAAAGCCTATCGTATAGGTAACATTTCTGCATAATCAAAGTTGTGTGACAACACTTAGTTTAAGATACCACGAATTTTTCTCCCGGTTATATGCCGTATTATACGATTTCGCACCCCCGGTGTCGTTATTCCGGTGGTGACATTGGATTGACTGTGTGGTTTAGAAAGCCTATCGTATAGGTAACATTTCTGCATAATCAAATTTGTGTGATAACACTTAGTTTAGATACCACGAATTTTTTCCCGGTTATATGCCGTATTATACGATTTCGCACCCCCGGTGTCGTTATTCCGGGGGTGACATTGGATTGACTGCGTGGTTTAGAAAGCCATCTATAGGTAACATTTCTGCATAATCAAATTTGTGTGACAACACTTAGTTTAGATACCACGAATTTTTTTCTCCCGGTTATATGCCGTATTATACGATTTCGCACCCCCCGGTGTCGTTATTCCGGGGGTGACATTGGATTGACTGTGTGGTTTAGAAAGCCTATCGTATAGGTAACATTTCTGCATAATCTAATTTGTGTGACAACATTTAGTTTGGACAATACGATTTTTTTTCGAAACCGTTGCTGGAACAGTTTGGTTGCCACTGGTATTGGAAGCGTTGCTGGTAAAAAGCGTTGCTAGGTTCACGCCGGCCAGCAAATGCACAATAATAATATTACACCTGGCTTAGCAAAAACATTCGTTTTCAAGGGAAAACATTTGTTTGTTATTCCAACATTATATCAAAGTATTCTAAAAGTTTTATAAAATGCATTAAACACATGATGGTGCTTCAACACATTTCAGTTTTTGGGCTATGCGTAAAATAATGCGTATCCCCTCGATCTTTAAACAACAAATTCCCTAGAATTTTTTTTCTCTGAGATCATTTTAAATCACTGGTTTATCCCAATCCATCACGAACCGCCCTAAACACCGACGAGAAACAAAAAGAATCACAATCTATGCCCGGGACACAAAAACTTAACGATAAATGAGACAAAAGCTGCCGGATCTCAGCAAAGGCAGATTTCGGGACTAAACCCTCAAGAACTCTCTATTCCTAACAAAGGGAAGCGCCAATGGATTAAATATAACATTTTTTTTAATATCGTCGAGAAATGTTTAATTCCTTTTGTTTACGTCAATTTCTTTTTTTATTCACGAAAATTTAAACGGGAATAAGTATCTGGAATTACAATTTTAAATCATTTTCGGACAACGATGAGTGTTTAACGTAGCACCAGTCGACCAACTGTTAAGCAGTAAAAAAATGTGTAAACATTATTTATTTTTGTGTATATTCACGCCTAAGTACTGAAATGTCTGTATTTGTTCTATTTGTTTTCCATTAATTTCAACTTTTACTCTTGCATCGTCTTTACCTATTACCACCACATTCGTTTTACCTATGTTTATTTTCAAATTTCTCTTTCTTAATGTTGTATTCCAAAGGTTCAGGTTCATTTGCAGATCTTTTTCCTTTTTTGCGTAAATTATCAGATGGTCAGCGAAGGCACTTTCTGATATTTCCACTACTTCCATATTTCTGTTTCCTACTTGCAGTTTTTTTGTTAGCGCGTTGATTTCCTTTAGAGCATCAACAAGTATTATGTTAAAAAGCACTGAACTCAGAACCCCTCTTTGTCTTAAACCCTCTTTAGTTAAAAATTCTTTTGATTTCATGTTGCCTGTTCTTACGTAATTCCTGGTCTTCTTATATACGGATTCTACGGCTTTTCTCAATTCTTCGCTTACTCCTCCTCTTTTAAGGCAATTCCATACTTCTTTTCTTGGGATGCTATCAAACGCTTTTTCTATATCTATAAAAGCTGTGAATGTAGTATTATTCGAGTTGTTTTCTATGAGTTGTTTTATTGTAAATATATGATCTTGCACCCCTCTTCCTTTTCTAAAACCGCTCTGCGATTCTTCTAGTTGTCGATCGATTGTTATTGTTAACCTTTTTTCTAGGATTCGCTTATGCACTTTCAACACAACACTGAGCAAGGTTATACCTCTGTAATTTCTGCACTCTCTATTATCTCCTTTTTTGAGTATAGGTAAAACTATTCCTACTTCCCAATCTTTGGTATTCTTTGTTTTTTCCATATCGTATTAAATAATTTTCCTAACACTACTATTCCATTTTTACCCAAGTTTTTGACCATTTCTGTTGTTATTTCATCGTGCCCAGCCGCTTTACCTCTTTCTAACGTCTTAATGACTGCTATTACTTCTTCTTGCATAATTACGTCATCTCCTATGTGTTCGATGTTATTGAAGGGGGTCCTAAAGGCGGGTTTTGACATAACCGCATTCACAGATAGAAATGACGATGCCATTAATACTTTGACAGATATGAATACTTATTTTATCAACTCAAGCCATGACAGTAACGGAACTGGATTAAAAAACGCTACTAAAAAACCATAATAAAGAAAGTACCCAATACTTTTTCTCTATTTTTGACTGATCCGGCAGAGGTATTGTGTATCATTCAAAATCTGAACAATACATCAGCTGTCGGAGACGATAAAGTACCAGTAAGAGTACTGAAATTTTGTCCCAGTGCTCTGTGTGTTCCCTTGGCGCACGTAATTAATACGTCTTTCAAAACGGGAAAGTACCCAGAACTTATGAAAAACACTATAATAAATCCTATTTATAAGAAGGGGGAGAAATCCAGTTTCGAAAACTACAGGCCGATCGCTCTTATCTCAAATATATCCAAAATTATAGAAAAAAATTGTATTTGAACACATAATGAAATTTATAATTAAAAATAATATTTTGGAAAAATCACAAAATGGATACATAAGAGGAAGGTCTACTACCAGAGATGTTTTCGAACTTCTGGAAGAGATAATAAGTGGAATCAACTCGAAAGCATGTACATCTGCTCTTTTATTAGACCTTTCAAAAGCTTTCGACCGGGTTGACCACCAAACTTTTCTAAACAAACTCGAAGAGATGGGTTTCCGTGGAGTTGCGCATAATTGGTTAAGTTCGTACGTACACAATCGGAACTTGGAAAATGGCAAGCGAATAAGATCTGGGTGGGGTCATTGTGTCTTTGGTGTACCGCACGGTACCATCCTGGGCCCTATTCTATTTTTACTATACGTAAATGACATGCCGGGAATGTTCAGTGTTTAACGGTGCAATACGCAGACGATACCTCATGTGTGATAAAAACGAACTCTTTGCAACAAAATGTAACAGAGTTAGAAAATACTATAAACTTACTAAACGAATGGATGACTGATTACAACCTCCTGATGAATATTAATAAAACACAAATAATAAATTTTAACAACAATATTGAAAATATAGAAATTAATTACCAGGACAAATCACTTACCTCTTCTGATGTGGTGTTCTTCCTTGGGATGAAGCTTGACTCTCGTTTATCCTGGAATAGTCACATCGAATATCTCGCATCTAAACTGGCTAGTTTTTGTTATTGTCTTCGGGTCATATCGCGATGTGTTTGCCTTGAAGCTGCACTTAGTGCATATAACATACATAAACTCCCGTTTGACGTATTGTGTAATTTTCAGGGGCAATTCTGTCGGCATGGAACGTATAGTCAAGCTACAAAAATCAAGTGTTAGGGCTATTTTTAATCTAAAGAACAGAGACAGTTGCAAATCATATTTTATAAACAACAATTTACTTATCTTGCCATGTTTATATATCCTAGAATGTGCATTATTGGTTAAAGCTAATTATGCAGACTTTTTTCATAAGTATGAGCTACACCACACTCACAACACTAGGAGTACTGTGACTCCACATTTATTGGCGCCTCAGACACATTTATCAAACGTACAAAGGAATGCACTACAGTATTGCATCAGGATATACAGGGTTTTCCACGGAACTGGCTGGTTAGAAGTTTTCCGGCTTAATGAAATTCCTCAGTTTTAAAAAATTGGGGTTTGCAACAATTTGGCACTTACTTTCTTTCTAAAATATTTTCACCTTTTTTGCACTTCCGGTTAACCGGAAGTCGCCACGAACTTTATTATTTTAAATGGAACACCCTATATATTATTATATTTTTGAATTTATCATAAAATTCTATGACGATTACCATTAGGGTATCTTATACCTATCTTCAACTGTTTCTAAGATTTACGATTTTTGTTAAAATTTGACATTTACATTGTGTATGTAATTGATTAATTCTCACTTGATTTAAGTGTCAGAAATCTCCGACTTTGAAATCAACAAGTACTAACATTGTTTTACCAAAACGTAGAAAAAAATTCAGTGACATTATACAGGGTGTTTAAAAATTAGTGACATATCCAAGAATTTTGAATGTTGCAAAACTTAATTTTTTCAAATAGAACACCCTGTACATTTTTCTATTTTTGGATGTGCAATTAAATTCTATGCCGATTTGCTGTAGCATTCCCTATACCCATCTTCAGTAGTTTTCTTTTAAATTACTCGTTTTGTTTATTACCGCTTTCAAATGGCCGAACAATTTCTATCTGGTGGGCCATGACATTAACATCACAACAATTTATTATTATTAGTAAGTATTATTGTTATAATCATTGTTTGTTACACGTCGCGTGTTCAGATAAATGCATATTATTATGGAACTTATGAATTAGATAATGAAAAATATTGAAGGAGCTTATTTTAACCTGGATACTTTAAATTTATTTTACATTCACTGAGAATGCAGGATGAACTTATAGAGAATTCACGGTAATTATAGGAATTTATTTTCGGCTAATATATCTAATAAAATTCAGAAAACTTTGAAATAATACATTACACAGATTACACACTGTACGCAACTTTCGGTACTACCAAGCAAGATTTAATGATTCGTGTGACGAGAACGTTTGATGAATTAGATCCAGTTGAAGTGAAAAGAAGTATAAGGCGACACATTAAGACGTCGAATAATAAAATGCTTGGACGTAAACGGAATTCACATTGAGCATTTTTTTGATGCTCTATGTCATGGTTCAAGTTTATGCTGCTTGTAAAATGCATTTGTTAAGTATGCATGTATCTAAATATTCTTCATAAAAACCTTTATAATTTTGAAAATACTTTAATATATCAAAAACTTTAAAACATTTGTCTGACAAGCACACTACGTTTTCGTGAAACAATTTTTGTTATGTTATCGTCGTTATCGTTTATGCCATTTCCCTTAATTTGAAACCGAGCTATTAAGAGAAATCATTTCAAAATTTTCTGGATTCCGTTAGATATATTAACAACCAATAAATTCCTTTAATTACATTGAATTCTCTATAAGTTCTTCCTGCATTCTCAGTGAATCTAAAATAAATTTATAGTATCTAGATTAGAATAAGCTCCTCCAATATTTTTCATTATCTAATTCATAAGTTCCACAATAATATTCATCGATCTGAACACGCGACGTGTAACAAACAATGATTATAACAATAATACTTACTAATAATAATAAATTGTTGTGATGTTAATGTCATGGCCCACCAGATAGAAATTATTCGGCCATTTGAAAGCGGTAATAAACAAAATGAGTAATTTAAAAGAAAACTACTGAATATGGGTATAGGGAATGCTACAGCAAATCGGTATAGCATTTAATTGTACATCCAAAAATAGAAAAATGTACAGGGTGTTCTATTTGAAAAAATTAAGTTTTGCAACATTCAAAATTCTTGGATATGTCACTAATTTTTAAACACCCTGTATAATGTCACTGAATATTTTTCCTACGTTTTGGTAAAACAATGTTAGTACTTGTTGATTTCAAAGTCGGAGATTTCTGACACTTAAATCAAGTGAGAATTAATCAATTACATACAACAATGTAAATGTCAAAATTTTAACAAAAATCGTAATATCTTAGAAACAGTTGAAGATAGGTATAAGATACCCTAATTGGAAATCGTCATAGAATTTTATGATAAATTCAAAAATATAATAAATATATAGGGTGTTCCATTTAAAATAATAAAGTTTGTGGCGACTTCCGGTTAACCGAAAGTGCAAAAAAGGTGAAAATATTTTAGAAAGAAAGTAAGTGCCAAATTGTTGCAAACCTCAATTTTTTAAAACTGAGGAATTTCGTTAAGCCGGGAAAATCTAACAGCCAGTTCGTGGAAAACCTGATGTTAATCATATACCAGACAATATAAAAGCTTACCGGATGCTGTATAAGAAAAAATTGAAAGAGAAACCTAATTTGTAACGCCTATTACACCATAAATGATTTCTTGTCAAATCAATTTAATTAAATGTTCATGCTGTTTTGATTCACATTTTGACTCTTTTTGTTTTAACATGTGTGTACATTGTTTTTTCTTTTCGTTTGTTACTTGTTTCACTCCTACAGCAGCTGTAAATTATGGGTTACACATATAGTATGGTTATATTATATTATTTTACACGATCACTAATGTAAAGTACTGTGTTTACACTAATTTTTTTCAATGTGGATGGCTTTTTTGCAAGTGCGGTTTCGATTGATTTTTTTTGTATAAAAATAAGATGTGACCAATATACATATATACCATCTTAAATATATTCATTACTGCAAATTTCAGATTAACGAGTTGATGCACGTGACTATCCCTGTGATGCTACTACCTGACGATTTCAGGGCCTACTCGAAAATTAAGATCGATAACCATCTTTTTAACAAGTAAGAATATCTCAGAATACCAACAAAACCTTATGCTATACCTATCTACATACCTAAAAATATCGGCATAATTCTGAATAAATATTTCCCAGGGAAAACATGCCTTCTCACTTCAAAGTGAAAGAGTACTGTCCTATGGTGTTCAGGAATATTCGAGAGAGGTTTGGAATAGACGATTTAGATTATAAGGAATCATTAACGAGGTATTTTGACAAACGACTTTTTAATATTGGCTTTGTCATTTCTACCATTTTCTTAGGTCACAACCACTACCGGACGATTCTTCGGGCAAAAGCGGTGCTAGGTTCTATCTGAGTTCTGATAAGCTGTTCATAATAAAGACGCTGACATCAGAAGAAGTTGAAAGGATGCATTCGTTTTTAAAACATTACCACCCAGTGAGTTATTACTATGTTGTCGTTTGGAGCTTTTTTAATTTGATTCACTCCTTTTTATGACTTAGTACATAGTCGAAAGACATGGAAAAACGTTACTTCCCCAGTATTTGGGGATGTACCGGTTAACAGTCGATAATGGGGAACATTACATCGTCATCTCTAGAAACGTTTTCTCAAATCACTTAAGCACGCACAGAAAATTCGATCTGAAAGGCTCCACGGTGGACAGGGAGGCGTCGGAAAAAGAATTGGAAAAGGAGCTACCCACTTATAAGGATAATGACTTTGTCAAACAAAAACTCAAGGTAAATTTCGTCAAAAAAATATATCAAAATTCCTTTGGAAATCAAAAAAGAATAAATTAATAGGTGTATATCGGCGATGAAGCCAAGCAAAAATTAATGGAAACCCTAACGGCAGACGTGGAATTTCTGACGAAGTTGCATCTTATGGACTATAGTTTGCTTCTAGGTAAATATTATAAATTAAATTGCGAAACAATAGATAATGAAAAAATATAAGAAAATTCCATAATGCTTTCTTCACAAATACTTTGATTTTAATAAGTTCCCAAAATAAACGTGCATATGGAATATAAAAATGAGTTTGTACTTTAAGAAATTATATTATTGTAAAATATATCCGTATCCAAAAAAAATATAATTATTATTATTTGGAACAGTAAATGAAGTATCATCTATAAATATTAAGTTAAAAACAGAATTTTGCATTATAAGTTCTGAATTATGATTATAGTTGACTATATGAATTATAAAAGGCCACAACATTCAAACAATATGTAAAAATATATTTAAAAATTGTTAAAGTAATAAAAGCATTACATACACATTAAAAAAAATAAAACGAAAATTTCGAACTATGAAAGAGGTACAAACAAGATATTAAGATTAAATATATTGAAAAACATTTGTACCAAAAAACGAAATGTTGAAAAGTAATGTTTTACTGTGAGAATATTATAAATACTCTACATTTTCAAAAAAAAAATGAATTATTGTTTGTAGCAATAAATGGTAGAAGAAAAAGGAAGAAGTAAACGTCATCTATAAGTATAAGTTATAAAGATAATTATGAGGTTATAGATTTGAATTATGAATTCCGGTTTTTTTTATTGAGAAAGGGGTGAAAAGTTTGGACAAAATGTAGGGAAAAAAGGATGTTAAGAAATGTAAAAAAAAATAGAAAATAAAAAATAAATTGTAAATAAATTAACTGCTAATAGAAAAAGTACTTTATCGGAAACGAAAATAGCTTTTTTGCTCCACTGTGTAAGCTTGTTTGATATTAAAAAATTGAAAGTAAACTAGAAATAACTTTCAGGCCAACCAGCGATTATTTCCGAAACATAAAATATATTTTCAACTCAATCCGGATGCACCTGTATATACAGGGTGACATAAAAAAAAAAATACAATGCATAGCAATATGTGATAGAGGACCAAGAAATAACAAAAAAAGTTCCTATACACTAATGTCCGATTGCTTTTTGTTTTCAAGTTATATGCTGTTGAAGTTAAAAGGCTTTTATTAAACAAAACAACATTCAAAAATATAAGAATCATATTAGGTCTGCATAATGTATTCAAATTGGTGACCCTGTTCCTGAATACACATTTTCAATCTTCGTGTTAATGACTGACGGCATCTTTGAAATATGTTAGCATTATTACGAAATCTGTCAGCAGACTCCACAATTCTGTTCCATAATTGTTCTTCACTATTTAGTTCTGCGGCATACACTTCGCTTTTCATAAATCCTCAAAATGAAAAATCGAGGGGATTAAGGTCGGGACTACGAGCTGGTCATGGTATAGGTCCCCCACGACCAATCTACCTGTTTACAAATTTTCTTTGCAGAAATTCCCTTACTCTCCTAGAATAGTGAGCTGGCGTGCTGTCATGCATGTAGTACATTCTTATAATATTCAATGAAACATCTAATAAAGTATTCAGTTGATTTTCTAAAAAAAAAATCGATAGAGTTCGCCTGTCAATCATCTGGGCATTCGAAATGGACCAGTTAGATAATTGTCGATTATACCTGCCCACACATTAATGGAAAACCCATACTGGTGCTTCCGTATTACGTTCTGATGAGGGTTTTCATCGCTCCAATAATGCATATTGTGAATATTCAAAATGCCATCGCGACTAAAACCGCTTCATCGGTAAACAAAATTAATGACAGAAAGTTTTGCCCTTTATTTTGCAACCACTCGCACTATTGTAAACGCGGTAGGAAATCCTGTTCCAATAGGTGATGGATTTTTTGGAAATGAAATGGATGAAGAAGTTGTTCTTTGAGGACTTCCCTAACAGATTCACGATTGACATTCGGTACAGCTGCACTTATTCTTCTGGTGCTTATTCTAGGATTGTCTTCTACTATTTGCCTACTATTTCTCCGTAACTCATGATCATGTCCCTGTATTCTACGAAAATATAGCGCACCATTTTGAAATAAAACTTTCAAGACACTATGCTATGGTTTGACATTTACCAAATGTTTTGTTTCATGAAATCAGACTACCTTAAAATATTTTTTATTGCCTAGGTAATACGAAATATTATACCAGTATACGTATGGTCAAAGAAATGTTCCTGTGGCGTACTATAGATGGCACCACAAGTATTTTCTTATGGAAATATATGACCACTACAAATGCACACCAATAGAAAATGCTGGTGGTGTCATCTATAGCACGCCAATGTAATATTTCTTTGACCATATGTATACTGGTATAATATTTGGTAATTCTAAAATACGAGAACAATATAAAAAACAGTTTGTAACTTGAAAAAAAAAGCAATTATACATTAGTGTATAGGAATTTTTCGTTCCTCTATCTCGTGGTGCTATGCATTGTAGTTTTTTTTCTGTCAGCCTGTATACAAGTGTCCCACCGACCTGGGTCATTAGAACTTTCAGTAGGAATTTGATTTTGAAACTTACAAAGCAGTCATGGCTGACTATGATCTATTTAAAGAAAATATTTTCAGCCTTATAGCAATTTTGGTATACAGGGTGTCGATATCAACATTATCTAATTATTCCCTGTACTAGGGAGATCAGGGAGTAGATATTCCATTAAGTCGTGTAGCGGCACATTCAACGAATTGAATCGAATGGCGATATCTCAAACTTTAGCGAAATTTCTCTCTTGGACATACATATTTTCAAGTATTTCTACTTTCGGTTTGGTTGAAGTATAAACGATTTAAAAAGAGGTATAAACGGGTACAAACGATGTTCTATCGAATAACGTTAGCCACTTTGCGATATCTCAAAAATTAGCAAAATTTCTCTATCCCACATATTTTCAAGGGTCTATATTTCGGTTTCCTTTGAGGTACTACACTTAAAAAGAGGCACAAACGATGCTGTTTGGAATAGCATTGTCCGTTTTGCGATATCTCTCTTAGTTATTTTCAAGTTTCTACTTCCGGTTTGATTAAAGTACAAACTATAGAGGTGCAAACGGATACAAAAGATGCTCTTTCGAATAGCGTGTCCGTTTTTGAATATCTTGTACTTGGTTGCTGCTAATTTTTGTAGATTGTGAATACCTTGCAAGATGCGATTCTTGAGTTATCCCACCTGTTTATTTTTTTTAAAGCGTGCCATGTCTGACACACCACCCAACAGTACTACAGTCCTTATTTTTTTCACATATCTGAAAACAACCCAAGCACGGGATTTCCCTATAAATGAAAGAGAATATTGAATTATCTATTTTGTATGGAGACATTACATTCTTGGATTATTGTGCGTAATGTATTTATAGATTTGTGACTATCTAAAATGTTTTTGCTGTCCTAACTTTTTGCGTTATGCATGCACGTTAATTTTGAAATCTTGTACCTTTTGCAATAAGTGTATTTTTTTAAAGAAAGCAATCTGGAATTTTCTTTCAAATTCGTTATTAAACATGATTACCTATTCCAATGTCGAAACTAGCCTTATTCTGTTGATCGATTTGTGTGTTTACTCGATAGGCATCCACGAAGTGGAAAGGGGCGAACAAGAAAGCCAAAGAGAGAAGGAGAATGAACAGGAAAACGCCTGCCAGGAATCGGACGAAAGCGAAACCGGCTCCGGAATGGATAATAGGAATTATACGGCTTATAATACACCACCGGATTCTCCAAATGCAATCGCTCAATTCGTCAGGGAGCAGAGCTTACAATACGAAGGTAATTATTGCACAATTCTTAAATCGTCCCTTTAGGAATCGATGGCGATAGTATTTTTTCGATTATAAAAAAATTTGGAGCGCTTTTATCATTTTCACGTAAATTTCGGAATTAGTATGACAACGTGTTATGATAAAGGCTTGGAATAAATCTGCAATAATCTTTTGTTAGTACAAAGTATTATTATTATATAAAAAAAATTGATGAGTTGTTAGTTTGTCGCAATCTAATCTTAAAACCAGATTTTAATTACATGTGTTTTTATCTTATGGATTATCCTTTTCTCTGATTTACTGGTAAATAATTATAACTTTTAACTCGCTTCCTAATGCGATTTCATCTTACTTGCCTTTCAATGTGAATCCTACCATATACAGGTGTCTCAATAAAATGATTCATTAAGATGTTTTAAACTTCTAGTAGGATTGATTATTAAACAACTAAAGTGTTGAAATCAACTTTTTTGATCCTAAGTGAAATCATATACGAGCTAAAGAATTTTTTGCATAATTTGTGACCAGTTGCATTAAGCTTCCTTGTTTCTAAACTCGATCGTTTTTGTTGGAAATCCTTGTATTTTTTTTATATTTTCTTTAAATATGTTTATTACTTATGTGTTCAACTAATGTCGGCCCAAGTACACAATTAGAATAAATAAAATGTTTTTATTCTTAATACATACCTATTTATTTGCTCGACCCTTAATTTTGTCATATTTTAGGCAGTTTTATCTTCTTTTCTTAATGTTTTACTGCATTGTTTTATTTGTTAATATTAATTGGCACTTGTTTGGCTTAATTTTTGAATTTGAATTAGCTGGAAGTACACTCTGTGTCTTTTATGTTTTAACCTACGTCATAAGATGTTTGTCCATATGAATCAAATCTATGCTTCTGAGTCAAATTAAAAACCGTATAAACAGGATACTTTATGCGCGGTTTTTCGGTGTTAGTTTAAATTCTATTTTGAGTTTAAGTTCAAATTTTGTGTTCAAACCGTATTTCAGTACTAATCATAGCATTAATTAAACCTTTTTTACAAAATATAGAAAGGAAGCGAAAAACAGACGAGAAATAACTAGTAATAAACCAAATACACAAACTAACAATGCTATAGTTTAGATTTGATAACTGTCACAGGTGCCATAATGGAAACCGGAAACGGTCACTATTTAAGTAGTGTACCTAAACAAAGCACTAATATGGTTATCTCTATCTGCCATATTCATGAAATATGCATGAAATCAATCCTTGTATCTTTTTCTGTGAGACGAGCGGAAACTTTACTTGTTTCTCCAATAGCATTACTTGAAAAAAATAGTCAAATGAGTCGGTTGTCATCATTGACATCAATGGTTAAAACATTAAATAGGCAAATTTTTTTCTGGATCTATCTTGCTAGTTTTTGGTTTATTGAAATTAATAGGGAATATTTCTAAATACAATACGTCAATAAAAAAAGGAAAATATTTATAGCTTTGTGTCGTCAATTCTATTTTTATAAAAGAAAAAGACAGTTAATAGAAAAAAAATATTTGTTTTTAGTAAATTTATATTAAAACAACATGTAAGATTGGGTAACCCTTCTAGTTACTTCTAAATTCCTTGGTGTTCCAATTTAATAAATCCTCTATTTTACAGATACATTTTTAATAAACAGAACAAAATATTCAATAAAATATTTCAACACATTTACGCAAATTGTTTTTGGTACTTTTTTTATTGCCCTCGATGCAAAAATACAAATGAGACAAAAACCGATTTTCACAAACGTGCTTTACAGATCAATTCACAATATTTATTGGAAGCGGTTTTATAAAATATGCTGGGATTCACAAATATTTTTCAATAATATTAAAATGAAACTATGCATTTCAAGAAAGATAAGTTAAATATTTTGCAACGTTTCGTTATTTAGTTATATTACCCAACAATTAGATAATGATTGGCAATATTTTTACAATTCCATTAAAAATACAGGTATTAATTTTTAAAATACAGTCTATTCATTCTAATTGTTATTCCTATGCAATTATGTTTCTGTTGATTATAATAATTGGCAATAATATGACCAAAATGTGGCTATAAAAATGTACCAATTGCTGTATATATAAAAAAAAAACAATAGATTAGGATAGATTAATAAATGAGTCAATAAAACTTGTCGAAGGTTTCAACAAAAAATTGCGCTTTTGTGTAGAAACCTTCATTCCTTTCTATTAATACCAGGTTTTTTTTTTTTATTATTGTTAAAGAACTTTTGTTGAAATTTCTCGGGAAACTCACTTTGTTGAGAGCGATAAATTTCGAAAAGAAAATAATAAATATTTAACTAGAAAGGTTATGCTGTTCAAGCATACAATGTGAAAACAATTACAGTAGTAACCAGGGAGAGAAAACCATAAATATGTATATACTAAATGAGCGTAAGAATTAAATCAGTGCTTAAGTGTCATACTTGATACCATACCTCCGGTAGTATTTCAGAGCTGACAGCTGGTAACTAACGTTAGTAGAAAGTCATATTTTGCAGTCGGATAGATTCGCTCTCCAATTGCCCTGTTTGAAATAGTTAATGCAGTAACTGCAATTCGTTTATTGTAGCTAGCAATTGAGAGAAAAAAGTCAATTCAGTTTTGAACCACAGCTCAAGGCTCTGGTCTATCGCGGATGTTGCTTCCGTAGTTTTCCCCTCACACCTCAACTCAAAGCTTTCAGCAAGCTACCTAACGTAGATAGCATCTCTGTGACTTGCCTCTCATATGCCAGGTCAAAATTCTTCCTGAGATAGTTACCGCAGATGTCAACCTCGTGGTCTGCCTTTCACGGCCCAGCAGAAAACTGTTGCTTGGCTGGTTAACGTGGATGTCAACCCCGTGGTTTGTCTCCGAAACCACAGCTCAAGGCTCTGGTATAGTTAGCTAGCGCGGATGTTGCTTTCGTGGTTGTTCCCTCTCACACCCCAGATCAAAGCTTTCAGCAAGCCACTTACCGTAGATAGCATCTCTGTGACTTGCCTCTCATATGCCAGGTCAAAATTCTTCCTGAGATAGTTACCGCAGATGTCAACTCTCGTGGCCCAGGAGAAAGCTGTTCTTTGGCTGGTTAGCGCGCATGTCGGCGCCGTGGTTTATCTTCAACACCACAGCTCAAGGTTCTGCTCTAGTTAACTGCCGCGGATGTTGCTTCCGTGGTCTGTTGTCTCCGTAGCCTGCCTCCCATATCCCAGCTCAAAATTCTTCCCGACATAGTTACCGCAGATGTCAACACCGTGGTCCACCTTTTGCGCCCCAGCAGAAACCTGTTCCTTGAATAGTTAGCGTGGATGTCGACTCCGAGATTTACCTCCAACACCACAGCTCAAAGCTCTCTCAAAGCTACCTACTGTGGATGTCGTCCCCGTGACTTGTCCCTCACACGCTCTAGCTCAAAATTCTCCCAGACTTAACTATCGCGAATGTCGTCCCCTCGCCAGCACGATGGCCTGTCCCATCCTAGCTCATTCTCGTCTTTCCTTGGAAAAGAATTGGCTTTCAAGTCGTCCGGCATAGTTTCATATTATTAATTACTTAAAATAATAGAACAAAAAAAAATTAGACGACTCCGTCTATTCAGGCACTCATACTCATAACCAAGGTTGAAATTTCGGTCCACTTTGAATAACAGTGCTACGAAAATTTATTGCTGCGAGTGTCCAGGAGCCGCATCACAATGCTGGGCGGGGTTACCGTACGTAGTTGGAGCGCGTATTCACCACTTTTCTTTCAGACTTCGTTGCAGTATTATGCATCCCATATGTATAATGCACTTCCATGAACTACAGTCTCATTAGGTTAGTGTAAACATGCATGTAAAATCGATGCAATGAAAATAAATATAAAATTAAGTGTTTGTTGCATACAAGTTATATTACAGTTTCTTTGTTCTCTAGAGGGAAAACCGTATGAAACTCAGTGTAGTGTATATCCATAAATGATCAACAAATACTATAATTTGAAGAAACTATTAGGTACATTCTTAAATTTTTAAACAAAAATTTTCGCCGATTTTCGCGCAGTAATGTTTTTGTATTGCAAGAAACTCCTCTAAAATGTAAACCAAAAATAGAATTTCGACCTTCAAAATATAAAATAAAAAAAGAAATTGCAAGTAAAAAATGAAAGCAAAAAATAATGTTAAATTACACTCAGAAAATGTAGTAAAAACCACTGTTTATTTCATGTGGGTAAGTTTTAAAAGAAAATATTTTCTTAATAAAATTTAAACTAGGAATAGGAATTTCATTCTTTAAAGCATAAAAAAAAAAACGAAATCTCTAGTAAAAACTTAAAACAAATAAAGGAAGTTTCCTTTATTAGGGAATTATTAAATGAAAACGAAAACCAATCTTTCTGTATGCACATGCATTTGCATTGATAGTTGCTAGTCGCATTGTGGCATCGCTAAGTTGATGGGGACGCGAGAGACTGTGGAGGGACACTCCGAGTAATAAAATTTCGTACGGCAGATGATCGAACGGGGCCGAAATTACAAGCCTGATAATAATTGACAATAACATGACCAAAATGTGGCCGTAAAAATGTACCAATTGCTATACATAAATAAAAAACAATAGATTAGGATAGATTAAGAACTAATCCATTAATATTTCGTCAATTTGAAAATTTAACTTTGAGTCAAATAAAACTTGTCGAAGGTTTTAACAAAAAATAGCGCTCTTCTGTAGAAACCTTCATTCTTTTTAATTCATATCAGGGAGATTTCTTTGTTATTATATTATTATTATTATTATTATTATTATTGTTAAAGAACTATTATTGAAATTTCACTTTTGCAACTCACTTTGTTGGAAGTGATAAATTTCGGAAAAGAAAATAATAAATATTTCACTAGAAAGGTTATGCTGTTCGAGCATACAATGTGAAAACAGTTACAGTAGTAACCAGGGAGAGAAAACCATAAATATGTATATACTACGTGTCATACTTGATACCATGCTTCCGGTAGTATTTCAGAGCTGACAGCTGGTAACCAACGTTAGCAGAAATTCATATTTTGCAGTCGGGCAGATTCACTCTCCAATTTCCCTGTTTGAAATAGTTATTGCAATAACTGCAATTTGTTTATTGTCGCTAGCAATTGAGAGAAAAAAGAGTCAATTCAGTTTTGAACCACAGCTTAAGGCTCTGATCTAGTTAGCTATCGCGGATGTTGCTTCCGTGGTTTGCCCCTTTCACACCCCAGCTCAGAACTTTCAGCAGGCTACCTACCGTAGATAGCATCTCTGTGACCTGTCTCTCATATCCCAGCTCATAATTCTTCCCGACATAGCTACCGCAGATGTCAACCCCGTGGTCTACCTTTTGCGCCAAGCAGAAAGCTGTTCTTGAATACCTCGGGGTCGACATCCACGCTATGTCGACCCCGAGGTTTGCCTCCAAGATCACAGCTCAAGGCTCTGCTTTGGTGAGCTACCGCGGATGTTGCTTCCGTGGTCTGTCCCTCTCACACTCCAGCCCAAAGCTCTCTCAAAGCTACCTACTATGGATGTCATCCCTGTGACCTGTTCCTCACACACTCTAGTTCAAAATTCTCCCAGAGTTAACTATCGCGAATGTGGTCCCCTTGCCAGCACGATGGCCTGTCCCATCCTAGCTCATTCTCGTCTTCCCTTGGAAGAGAATTGGCTTTAAAATCGTCCGGCATAGTTTTATATTATTAATTACTTAAAATAATAGAACAAAAAAAAAAAAAAATAGACGACTCCGTCTATCCAGGCACAAACTCATAACCCTTAGATGTTCTGGTACTTGTAATAACTTATCAGAAATTCTAGTATATACCCTGCGGTAAACTATTTAGGGGCCCAAAAATTAAATGGCTGACCATCAATGGCTAATATTTTCCAGAAGTAATCTAAGGCATTTTTACTACTGCCTAACAAAGCCAGGACTTAAACTCCGACTAATATCTGGCGGTTCTTCCCTTGTTCCCCGACAAGAGGCGATAAATTGGGCATCTGCTTCGGATGGTAGAAACCTGCGGTGTATAATCAAAAATAACGTTAGCCTTACGTAGCTTTGAATATCTATAAAAGTTCTGCAGAGTTTGAAATTGAAAAATAGATCTATAGCCAAAGAAGCGCACAAAAGTACCCGCGCGCATTGACAAACGTTCAACATTCTATTTTAGTATTTGCTGATCAAAGCGCAGTAAACGAGTAGCTCCAAACGAAACCTTAACCCATATCTAAATCTCTTGAAGGGAGATTTTTTGCAGGTGGTATAATACCCGAACTGGACATCTACGCGATACCCAGTTGCGAGACGGCTCCCGTCAAAGAGATCTACTTCGTGGCGATCATCGACGTCCTCACCCACTACGGCGTGAAGAAGCAAGCGGCGAAGGCAGCGAAAACGGTCAAATACGGCTCTAACGTAGACGGAATAAGCACCTGTGATCCCGAGCAGTACGCCAAGCGGTTTATGGAGTTCATGTCGAAGGCGATCGAGTGAAAATTCTAAGGCTACCGCTCTTTTGTGATCGGGAACTTCATTCTGTAAAAGCAGCTCAGGCTACTACCATATTGCGATTATGTTTTGTATGTTCCCCCTTTGTTTTTTTTTTTATAAAAAAAAAAGAAACTACTTTTCCAATATTTTTTATTTTAGTTTAAGTGTAAAAGTGGAGATTATGTGGTAACGAAAGATTAATTAGTTAAATCCGTTATTATTTTCTATATATATATACATTTATGTGTTGTAATATACGCCGTGTATGATCGCCATGTTGTCCTTGTTTACCGAGATGAGGATTCTCAGCGTGATGTTTGTGGATTTATACAGGGTTACTGAGAAAAGAATCGATGTTAAAGCTGATATGATAATTCACCTTGAAATATCGCCGCTATTCTTACGGAATAACTGATTCCCGTTGGTACAATAAATTAATTACATATGTGAAAAGTTTTAAGAAAATCCAAAAATTATATTAAGAGATAAATAAATAAAATCTTCATTCAATTCGTCGTTATTTCAACGAAAATCGAAACGCGCGATGACGATGCCAGATCGATTAAGCTAAAACGTATTTGGAATCTTTCCAAATTTGGCGCCATCGATTTTGATTGGCGCTTTATTTGAGCCGATATTCCGGCGCCAAATTTAAAAATTCCTCTTTAATGTTTATGATTAACTTTGTGACTTCTTTTTCTATTAAATAAAAATAAATAAATGTCACTGAAAATTAAACAAACACGTAAAATATAATAATAATACAATAATAACGATAAAAATAGGTTTAGATATTTCGAACGCTGTATATTTTTATACTTTCAAGAGAGCTCCATTCCTTTACGAATTGTTTTTTTTTTTTTTTTTACTTTAATTTCGTTGTAAATTTTCATGTACATAATGTGTTCCCTGTCTCTATTATTGTTGTATTTATCTGAGTAGGTAAAGGGAGTTTTTTTTTTGTATATAACATCAGATATTTAAATTTTAAGGTCTTAAGTATCTTTGTTTCGTGTTTGGTAAATTTATTATTATGGGATAGTAATTTAAATCGGTACATAATGTCAATACTACCAGCTATAATATACAAAGTGAAGCACTTAAAGTGAAACACTTGCATATATCTTTAACGTAATGAATATTCAGGAAAATATTCCTAACAAAAATGTTAATTACCTATATGAAATGGATTATAAACTTCAATGTTAACAGATCGAGTTTCTTTTACAGTATGTATATTTTTTTATAAATTCTAAAAGAATCAAAATAAATACAATGGCAATATATGAAGTAAGTAGAATATTTGTGTAGTATATTTAAATAAAATATTTGTTTTTTAATCTTTTATTTTATTAATTTTTTAACACATATTTCTTTTTAAAACAATACTTGGTTTGTTCAGATCACTTTGCGCGTGCGCAATTCGTAACTTCTAGTTGCCACGAATGTAATTCTTTCAGTATTCTTTCAAATAAGAACTAAATCGTTTCTATAGGAGTATTCAATGCAGCACTCGATTGAATCAATTGGTTATTGAAAATCGTCGATTGTTCCATTCTTGTGATGTCATCTTTGATCTTATTTACTATTTTTTTTATTATTAAGAAAAACTGCACATAAGTATTGTATGACAGTCATATGGATCATAATCAGTTACTTATATCAAATGCAACTTTTCTCGTTAGAAGATCCAATGTGATTTTTCTTAAATTATTATTGATTTTTTTTGAGTAGTAGCACAACACGTACTCGATTATGTCCTTACGTAAACTTGAAGAAAAAAAAATCCAGACGACGCGAGCCTAAGCGAGCGAGACAGAAGATATACAGGATGATTACATTCAAGTGTTAGAGATTGGCAGTAGAAAACTTCAGTTGGCTCCACCGTGAACAAGTGGATCAAACAGCACAGCACGAATGGCAAATATAATATGTTTCTTTTTCAATTAGACAGGGTTGGAATAAAGTATGGAACCAAGCAAATAACTTTAACACGGAGAGGATGGTGTTGATGAAACTTTGCAAATAAATGTCACGAAATATAATACATCTAATTTCGATTTTGTTGTTGTGACTGTACTTCCAGTTCAACCGGAAGTTCCCTTTATGTTCACCATTATCTGCAAATAAATGGTATTCGGTAGAGTTAATACCTAAACAATAGAGCAATACATATGTATTTGCAAAAAAAAAATCTTCAGAAACGTATAATGAAATAGAAATGATAATACTTTAATGTTAAAGTTTGAATGTAGTTGACGTTTTCGTTTACATATATATTTTGTTTTAAATTTAAGTATTCAGGTGCTTGGATACGTTAGTCTTAGCCTTGTAAAAATTATCATTATCTCGAAAAGTAGAACAGATAGGTTGATAGTAGACATATAAAAAGTCACTAATGCGTTGTAGATTCGAAAAGTCGAATAAAAAGTTGGGTAGGTATTTACATTTAAAAAAAATAAGTAAGATAGCATCCCCTGGCGGAGAAGCAATTAATCTTAAAAATAACTGCCACCTAATATGGGCCCCTACTAAAAATTTGTTGTAAAATTATCAAAATTTTAAAATTTCCTTTAGTTCCCGAAATATGGCGCTGTACAATTCCTCCCTGAACAAATATTAATTTCTCACCCAAGCATCGAATGAGAAATATTTGGATGCTCATCTTTTCAATTTATTCCGCCTGAATAAAGCAAGCGTATAAGGCGTTATAATAAAACTAAACTTGTTAGTCTATTATTTGCCTGTCTCCTATAATACAAACAATTCCGCCACAATTTTGGCTGTAATCATCTTTCTATGCTTCTAACCCATCCACAAGGATGATAGGGACAGATGTATGAATCATATTTACTAACATAACCCCATCGAAATAAATTAAGATAACATTTTCAGATCTCTCCCCACCATTTTATGGTTAAAAACGGTATTTCAACTGTGTTTCGTAACCGGTTGAATCAGCGTCATGTATGTCGCCGTTTAACAAAAAAAATTAAATGTTTTCAAATCGTATAAACAGTGTTAGCATGAAAAAATTTACATAATAGTAATGTTTGGGAGTTAACCTAATAATTTGAAAAATTGACAACTTCTTTGTGACATCGTAGTGCTTTAAATAACGTAGCTAGTATCTTTTCTGTTAACATAAATGACTATATAGCGGCTCCCATCCATTTCCATTACTTTTCGGATATTTTTTTCTTCAAGTGTACGACTACTGTGGGATTAACCCTGCTTTGAGCTTGACGATACCACAGTAAAAGCGCCATCTTGTTTGCCTCTTCAGTTAATTAATGATTTAAAATAAGTACATATGTTTTTTTTCCATAAATATATAAAAATATTTTCGATGATATGAGTGTATTTCACTTTAAATTAATCACCAAGTATAATACGTGTAATATGTAAGAATCGAAACTTATATCCTGCAAATAAAAAAAAAGAATATTTTCCCTGTCAGGCTGAGATTTTCGAATAATTATAAATTTTATTATTTGTAGTGCTCTTTACAACTTAAGAAATTTTAAATGTTACATTTTCTAACAATTGCGTTTCAGATATTACAATAAGTGTAACGATATTTATAAATTTATTCGTACATGCAGTATAACATAGGAGAAAAAAAAAGGGTTTTATCGACAACTCTGCCGCTAAATATGTCTTTTAAAATAATATTCACTTTTTATACACACAAACGCCGTATTGTTTAGCCCCTTCATATTACAAAAGCTAAAACCGCTCTAATATATCACAGAAACAATTTTCATATCGAGATTATCTAGATGTTAAGGGCTCAAGAAATAAACAGTAAGGCATGCTTTTGCATTAAATACTATACAAATTAAATAGAGACAAATTATACCAAAAGTTCTCGCCGTATTGATATTGCATTTTGTTTCGTTTATCATAAATTTCTTCGTTTATTTCGTTATTTTTACAATAAATTATATGTAAGATCGAATTCTCTGTTGGTAATACAATTATTTAATTGTTCCATCTTCGTTTTATATAGGTTTGTTACGGTTTATGCTATATACTCTGGGATTATTGTGTGGATATTTCCATTAGATCTTTTCCAATATATACACGATACATATAACGAGTAACTTGGATTTTCATGTAATATTTATCTAGTCTTCATTAACATTATGGTTATTATTATTTTGTAGTTATAAATACAATACGGCAATTATGACTAATATTAATTTTGTAAGTATATATTTTCAATAATTGTGTATTGTAATATATGAATATTATGATGTGTTTATAAATAAAATAATATGTAAAACAGAAAGTCCGTAAAAGTGTTTAGTGTTACACCCGCACACAGCTTTAAGAAACAGTAATTTTTGGGCATTTAAAGCAATATGTCTTCAGCTTTACAATAACCACCATTTCGAAAACAAAACATTTGACTTTAAGTTAAAAAAAAAACATTTATTTTGAAAATACTTTTTTTTTGTTTTGAGAATTTAGGCAATTTGTTGAGAAACATAAAGAAGTCTTTTTTTCTTCAGATTATTTGACTCTGCTACGTTTCGTTGGTTTCTTCAAGGGTGTCTTACGCCAGGAAAATATCTCATTTTTTACTCAAAAAATTAATAATTGTTTTTTCTTAAATATATATTTTATTCTTTATTTCTATTGCAAAATATTTTTTGTGTTCTTAAATATTGCTTTAATTTGGGTGTTGGTGTATAAATATTGTGGGTTTGTTTGGCTAACAGATTATAGCTCACAAATATTTATTTTCTGGCACATTTATTAATTCGTGCAACACAGCTTATTTTGCAACATCTACGTTACCCTCTAATACTGCAATTACTAGCAAATCTCCCATAATAATCGTTCGAATAAAGACCCAATAACGAAGAAGAAGAGGTTTAAAAATTTAAAGTGACAACTGTGTGAAAGGTAAGGTTATGATAAGTTGCAAGAAGCTATATATGCGTGTTATAGTGGTGTGGAACCAGAGTTGTCCGAAAAATGATCCCACACAGTACACTTAGTCCGACAGATATCCACTGGACATCCAGTGGATGTCTCAATCACCAAAACACGTTCACATCCATTACAGATGTTGATAGATCTGTTCGTTTTGGTACTAGCGTCACGCAGCCGTAAGCATTTCTGTTTCATTTGATGGCAAAACGAATAGCAATCAGAAAATCTAAAGTTGGAGTCAATCCGATGTTTTACGGCCACAGCTTGTGTTGAAAAACTTTACGCGGCGTCATATGGCTAGATTTTGCCAAAACGAACAAACCTGATATATATCCATGGGATAATCGTTTTGGAGTTATTACAATTGTTTATAAAATTAATAAAAGCATATTTATCCCAATTTAAAATAAAAATGAATACCAAAACGGGAACAATTTGCCTATTTTGAAGTTATTGATAAGTACCGTCGAATGGGACAATATAGGATAAAAATGCGTTTTTTAAAACTGCGATTCTCTCATAGAGTAGATATTTTACAGTAATCTGTAATTGTGTATTTGTTCACTTATGTCACAGATGGCGGTACAATAGTCCAAAAACTTTTAGATTGTTTCGTTTTGCCTACAGCGACCGTTATTATCAACCTAATAAAGCAATAAAATACGAAACTTTGGGGGTTTTAGCTACAATTCCTTTAATACAATTTTACATTAATATATTAAAAGCTTATGGTGTTGAAAAAAACATATATACAGGGAAGGGTATGAGATGTTTTCAAAATGTAATTAAGTCCTTTGCTTCTCTCCACAAACTCGCATCCTATATATTTTTTTCAGATTTTTTTTAGTTGAAGAAAAAAGTTTACAGTTACAAAACCGATAATAACGCCCCATATTGCCCTGTTCGACGGTAACGTATTTGGTGACGTGACCTTAATGTTTACCATCGCTTTTAAATGATCTTGATAAAACTCTATTATATCCTTGTTTATATAGCTTTTTAGTTATTCAACCGATTGGAAGTACCATTCGGTGTCTGTTAGATGGCGTTCTGCGCCAACGTAAAATCCCATTTACGCCGTGCGCCATCTAAGAGACACCTAAAGGTACTTCTGTCGCTAGCCCACCTTCCACCTTCATACTCATTTTTTCCATTGTGTATATATTATTTAAATATTTTTTATAAATTCTGAAACTCGCATAATTAAATTAAAATACCAAGTCTAATAAAAATACTGTATTATAATTTCAAATATTTTTCTTTATTTTATGGTATTTATTTACATTTTCGATTTTTAGTAGTACCTAAAGTACCTGCTTTAATCTTAACCTATATTATCATACAACCGCACAACATCTGGATGGTTTTCCAATTTCTCTAATAAATTAGAACAAAGTTGCAAATCTGAATCACTCAACGTCTGCAACTTATTGGGTATATACTCGATACTAGCACTGGTTATTTTGTAATTTAATTTCTCCAAACCTCTTTGAACATTTTGAAATGCACTTGGTGAGCACGAAAACTCAATTTCGCCACTTTCTAGTAGTTCTACATCTTCTGCCCCACATTCTATTGCATGTTCAGTTGCAATCTCTAAGATATCTGATTTGTTCACATCCTGTGGCAATTCAGCGATTATTATACCTTTCTGGTCAAAATAATGGACGCCACCTCCACCGTCTGAAAATTTCGAACTACAACAACAAGATAGAAACACTAACTTGTAAAATTAACTCACGAATGTTTCTTCAATGGCGTCGCTAAGAGCTGTCTTAAACCGTGTAAGTTTTCTGTGAAAACTTCGCAGAGTATTGTACAACTACCTGGTCCTCTAAAAGTAACTATTATCAAACTGTAGTATTAAGTTAGAATGGTAAAACTTACTTTATTTCAAGTAAGTGGCTTTTACACAAGCTCTTATTAGCTTGAGTGCTCTTAATTATGCTGTCGATTGTCGCTACTGGCATACTCATTCTCTTAGCTTGTTCAATAATCTGTTCCAGTCTTATATTGAGTTTAGGATCCGTAGAACCACCCTCTGAAATTCGAAAAGGTACGCGTCAACCAATTATACAACAATAAAATCGAATTACCTTGTACTGCTACTTTAATTTGCCTGCCCAATTTGGTAAACATTAAAGATTTTTGACCATCTTTCTGAGCCTTTATATGTTTTATATTTGCCCATTTCGAGTGACCGGCGTCCCTTTTAACCTGTAATTTCTGATATAGTGAAATGGGAGCCAATTTTGTATATATTCTTCGTGAATAATGAAACATCTTATAGTCGTATGGTTTGTGTGAATTTCTGACATTTGTGTCGGGCGTTGAGGTTATATCAGGTTATAATGGAGGTTATGTTGTTGGAAATATGTTCGTATTTTTCGATTATACTTTCAAATTTTTCAAACTGTTGGGTTTTGCTAGTTAGAATGGAATCTGAAGTATAATTTATTATAACTATTTAATAGAATAAACTTCTTTCAGGTTGTAGATTTCTACTCAGGAATAAAATTTACAGATTTCTGTTTAATTTTCTTCTGGCTGTGCCATATAAGTTTCTCAGTAAGATAATAGATGACAGGTGAAACCCAAATAATTTAAATTTACATTTAATATTTAGAAAAATATATGTAAAAAGATTTTACCAATGTACATTTCTAAAACTTGTGGAGCGATTGTTAAATTTGTGAATATTCAGTGTTTTTGACCACACCTATATTCATATATAAAATTTATAATCAATGAAGACAGCTCCCAATATAATACTTTTGAACATGTTTAAAGCTTTTGTAATTTATAATTCACTTTTGTAGGTATATCATTCACGTTAGTTGTGATATGTAGCATGTTGTACACAAAATTGTGTAATGCAGAGAGTATATTGTATAAAATAGAATAAAATTTAGAACAGCAAGTATAATATTTGAATTCCAAATACATATATCTACATGCTTAAATAAGTATCACGGTGAATCATAACTTATGACGGGTAGGTAATAGAAATGCTAGTTTTTCCAAAATTAAATACTTTCTTCTAAAAATCTTGTAATTTTGAGAGAGAAAGCATTTCAGATATTCTGCTAACTAGCAATATTGTTTCGGCAATTAGAATCTCGACAGATGTACCTGCTTCTAAAATTGCACTCTATTGAAATACCACTATTAATAGTTTCCTAGAAGGTTTTGGCATTTACAAAGCGTCAATACGACATCCTGTTCCACTAAAAGTCCCCGTAATAAAACGGCTATTCAATGAATGTATTCCGCTCAGAGTATCAATGATTAGCTTTCAGATACAATTCTGTGATAAAACGTAATGCCATAGCTATATGGTACATTTTTTGATCATATTTGTATGCAAAGGTCAATGTATAGTTTGAACTTTGATTGCAGGGATGAATTTGAAATGGCTAATTACGGCATATTAAAATGCTATGTAATTCTCTTTTAGTACGGCAATAATATTTTATCGTTGAAAAGGGTACTTGTATAGGTATAATAATGGCATATTTTTTCGTTTCTCGAATTAAACTATAAGCAAATATTTAACTTATTTTACAACGACCATCAATCAAACAATGCAAAGAATCCACATTCGCGATGACAAATTAATATTTGAACTGCAGTATCGCGATTATATTAATTTATATGGATATGCGTGTCAAGATATTGTCAACAGCGTAACTTTTATCTTTTCATGCATGATTAGATTGTATGTATTTGTTGATTTCCGTAGGTCTAAAGTTTTAGCACTAGCCAACACTAATCTTTCTAGGAAAAAGCTAGAATTTGAATTTATTATAGCATCGTTAGTTTGCATTTATTATTTCTTGGAACTCTCTTGGAGTTCTGGCACTAATTCAGACTATTTGTCAAAGTTTTATCTATTTTGTCTTATAATTAAAAGAATGAAGAATAGATATGGTATTTGGGACACACTGAAAAGCATGTTATTGTAGTTCATTAATTTCTGAGTGAGAAGAGCGAAGAAATAAAAAATGTATTTAAATATCTTCTAATTGCAATGGGCTATTTAATCCTTATATATAAATAAAATGATGTATTACAAGTACATTTATTTTTAGACATCAATAATTTAATCTAAAGCAAACTCTATTATCTGGAAATTTCTAACTAACTTCGACTGTTTTCGGTGTAATTAACCAGAATATTTCTCATCATATTTCTTATTTAATTTAAGACATATCGAATTATATATAGATATTACAGGAAACCCAATTATCTATGTAAATTAAATGTTTTTGTTTGCACCTTTATTATTACCATTAGTAATTATGATTGTTTGAGAAAAGTCAGATAAGGTTTCCGTAACATTTACGGCAACAAGATTTGCAGAATCTCCTTAACGAAAACGGGGTGACAAGGTTATTGTATCCAAAGATCACTTATTTTGTGTAGATCAGTAACATAACAGCTATGCAACTCTCTACTCACATGACGTTCTTAGGGTTTAGTTGTGACAAAGGGCACCGAGCGCTATATCAAAATCGATTGTGGCGGGGTATATTCAAATTTAAATATTATTTGAAAATACGTTAGAAGTTGTGGAAATTAGTTATTTATGTAAAATCATCAGCAGTTTCTACTATACTCTAGAATTTTTGCTATACTTATACTAGAAAATTTAAATATAACATACCTTTGCAACTATTTATAACAAAGAAAACTTACGATGAAGAAGCAATAGATCAGGTGCAGTGTCTCTTCTAAGATTTGTCATATTCATACTTGCAATTAACTTCATTTCATTACTGAAGTGAACATCACAAACATCATAGCTTGATCGTCTTTCATATTTCACGTCTGTCATGCCTCACGTGTTAATTAATCTCGTTTAAACTTCAAATCTATGCTCTTTGTAGAAAATCTTTCAGAATTGTTGACATCACTATTTACTTTTACTCTTATGCAACGATACTTACATCCACTTCTAATGGTAGAATCCGCTCCCTTATCTGTGTTTTACAACACGGAACACAGGAATAAAGCACCATAGTTTCGCAATTTAAACACAAACAGAGCACAGGGCAGAACCCTAACGAAAACAAAAGACGCGAAGTGGAGTACATAGAAAAGAATAAAATAGAATGGTCTCTCTTTGTATAAAAATTGGTTATTTTTTTAAGGGCGCCGTCTTACCTATGGATTCACAACTATTGGAGATATTATTGAAACCTACACCACAATGGTTCGTAACTAAAAAAGGCGGTATTTTTTGAAAAATATACTCCTGATATTTTGGTGTAGCTATTACATTTGTACCTCTGAACTAAACAGTATTAAGCCTAATTGTTTTGCATTCGACTTAATACTGCTTAGTTCTGAAGTACAAACTTAGTTCAAATGAAAATTGATATTTTACCAGAAAAATTAAATATTCAATTATTGTTTTCTTTTTAAATGAACAAAATACAGATTTTTGGTAAAGTATCATTTTTTTTACAATAGAAATGTCTGTTACAATTAAAACACATAATGTAAGTAAAATATTTTATTATACATTTCACGATAATAAGCTGTGATTTCAGATCTTAACACGAAAAAAAAAGAAAAAAAAATAGGATTGTAAATGTCTTGAAATTAGTCAAAATGCACTAATTAAAAATTGATTTAAAATTACTATGTTGCACATTATTTCTGCTTCTTTTGCTGTTTATGGGAAGCTACGTTTTTAACAGGGTCATTAATAGTTACGACTGTCTTTGCAATTAAGAATCTTATTTATAGATTTTGTCCACCCAAAAATCATAAGGTTGACTAAATTATTTAGAAAAACATCTACTTAATTAGAATGACGTTCACATATAATATTGCTAAAATCCATCCTACTTTAACACATTCTACGATTGTGCGACAAATATTATTGTTTAAATAATTTCTGACAATTTCTTGGGACACTACAATTGCACATTCATGAAAAATACTCATGAACAATGTTGATAGCAACATTAACGATTTAAGATCATATCGCTTTGCCATTATTAATTTATGTTGTTCTCCACCAGATGTTACGAGTAAATTTTTCCTGCAAGTATCGCATTTGTGCACTTGTTTATATATTTTTCTGGCAATGTAACCGCAGACGTAATTTTCTATATAAACATGTACCGGCTTATGTGTTACATCTACCATTAAATTAATACTGGTAATGGATGGTTTACGGACTGGCTTCTGATTTAAAAATTCCCGAAAATTGTCTAAGAATTTTTCGGAGATGTCATTTTCACACCATGACTTCTGATGCAGCAGAAGAAAGTCTCGATGGCATCTTGATTAAATCGCCTTGGCATGATGTATGTAAAGCTAAGTGAAGAAAATTTTCTCCATAAACCCATCAATCATACGTATCCAATTTTCGATAGATGGTGGTTTACTTTTTTTGTTTTGATATCGCTATTTTGTATATATCATAACAAATTATCCGTAAGTCACTCTAACAAAAAATGTAATTCACTTTTATCTTAAACAACACAAAACCATAAACGCAAAAAAACAAAAAAAATAAATGTTACTCGCACGTCACTCGGTTGTTAAACAGAAAATGGCTGCTGGAAATAGTATACACGAACGTCATTAGCTAATAGGGCGACCCTTGCGGATTTTTCTTGGTACTATCTTCTGAATAGTTATGAATCCATTGGTAAGATGTCGCAAAATTTCGAAATACAAGCGATACAAGCTGGCAATCTAACTGCCCTCCCCATGGTGGAGTATCTATCTCTAGGAGTATTACGTAAAGGTCCATATTATTTTTTAACCATCAACAATACACAGAGATTCAAAATGATTGTCAAATCCGCTCCTATAGATAGTAACAGGGTGTAGGTATATGCCGCGTGTTTGTAATGAAGGTTTGAACTAAGTCAGTGTTGGAACATAAGAAAGTAAACGGATCTGTCATAAATAAGGAAAACGTAACCTATATTTGAACTCGCATTATATAAACGACTATGGATTGGTGTTTCTGCTTGTAAAAATGAAATGTAATTAATTTAACTTTACTAAATTATGATTTTACAATTCAGTACTAACTGGTGTTTAACTAAATTTATTTATTACTTTAAATTATAACATACAATTAGTATAATTATTAAGTGACAAAACTGCATCTCTCAGTTCTTCTATGGTATGCATGCGGTTTCTATAGATCCTATTTTTGATTAGGCGATCTTGGTGGCCATCTTTGTGCTCTAACGACCCTGTCAGCAAAAAACTGTTGAAGATATTGGCAGGTTTGTCGAGCAGTATGTGCTGGAGCATTATCGTGCTGAAAATAACCTGCTTCAAGCTCATTTTCTTGTAACTCTGCAATAAACAATTCCAACATCTGTTGGTAACGTTGGGCTGTTACAGTTTCCTCGAAGAAAATTGGCTCTATTATTCGTTGCCTGGACATAGCTAACCAAACTCCAACTTTTACGGGACGCAATTGCGTTTCTCGAAATTCATGTGGATTTTCTGCAGACTAGATACGATAGTTTTGCGAATTGATATAGCTTGTTAGATAAAACCAGGCTTCATCCGAGAAAAATGATTTGTTTAGCAAGCATCGCCCCTTAAATTGTTATTAAACCAATGAAAATATTCCAATCGCCTATCGTGATCTAATGGTAATAATTCCTGTACCGTAGAAACTTTATAGGGATGAAAATGTAACTTTCTTTTGACAGCTCATTGCGCTGAAGTGTATGATAAGCCTATAAAATTATAAAATGTAATAAACTATTTCACTTAATATTAATATTGATTTTTTACCTGTTTGTTGAGCTATTACCACAGATAAATTCCCTTATTTTCTTACAGTATTCAGAAATACTATTGTTGGTGATGTAAATATAAACGATTTGAAAAAAAATTATAAGATAAATAATCGAAAGATACTACAACACGCACGCAAATGTCGCTAAATATCAAGAAAATTCATTTAATGTATGAAATTTGTATGTAGCTAACTTTGCTCATTAAATTGGTGATAAGTATAGATAATTTTTTCCGGAAAAGTTTTTTTTCTTACGACAATCATTTTGAATCACATGGTACATAAATATACGTCGGCTTCTCCTGATTGGTTAACACCGTGCGACGTAAGGCGATTGTAGCACTCGGTGTCCTTTTGTTAATTTTAAAAATAAGGACCCGCAAAAATAAACCAAGATTGTATCATTATTTTGCATTTCCATATTCCCGGAGTATTTCGGCCTAAATCGTTCTTGGATTGGATCTATTGATGTGTTGTTATTCAATCCTGTCATCCTGTCATCGACGCCATTATTTGTTGTATGGTTTGTGTTTTAATTTTAGTTACTTTAAAATATCTTTCACGCAAAAATAAGGGCTACCTAATTCTATATTATGTACTTGATACGCGTTGTTGCTCCTACAATATCTAGAGTTCATGATCCTAATCTAACCGTGTACAAATAAATCAAAGGGAAACGTGAGCCATATCCATTATGAAAATGTATAAAAGTACTATAAAACTTATCTTTTTAGGTGGTACCAGTATAGTATAATATAATAACTGTGGTACTTATGAGGGTATTTTGTAGTAATGAGGAAGACAGAGGAAAGAACAATTAGATACATCTCGGTTTTGTCGATTTCTGGAAAATCGGTAAGTGTTTCTCATATTTCCTCTATCTCTGGTATTCTATAGTTGTTGATTCTTTAGTAATTGTTTTTTCTTATTACAGGGAATCTCAGCAACAATACAGTTACATACACTACTTCTTTTTAAATATAAATATGTTTATATATATTTAGTTTTTGTTTTTATTAAATATTGACATTCTCTTACTGCTTTATTTTGCTATTATATTTTCTAAGCAAAAATAGAGGTGATTTTAAATGGAATTAAGACATTTTAGCGGGAGATAGAGGGCATCGATTTTCGCAAGCTTTTCGTAAGCATGGTTGTTGCATGCATGTGTCTAAAACTGTTATAATCAGAGTACTAATCAGTTTATAAAATATCGCACTTCTTATTATAACATTTTCTGTTGTATCTTTGCTACCATTTATTTACTGCAATGTGCTGCGTTTACCACTTTGAGCTCTATTCTTCTACACTATAAAAAGGTTTTGTGTAAAATTACATAACCAAACGTTGGCATCTTTGTAACCAACGTTTGGTTATGGAAAATTACAGAAACATTCTGTAATAAAATTTTACATAATCCATCATGTGTTTTGTTTTCCATAATTGGTAATGTATCAGTACATTGTCTATTATGTAGTTTAGGTACTTTTACCAAATCCGTTATGTACTATTACATTATGCGCTTTACAGGTTTACTACAGTTTTATTACATTGGAAAATTCCAGCGTAAATCTCGCCTTATGTATTTTTAATATGTAATTTTATCAATAGTTGAGTGTTGGCTTTCACAACCGTAATCCATGGTAGATATGTCTTCTAGGTATTGTCGCGTAGTTGCTTTTTGGCTTAACGTTTCGCTGATCATGTTATCAGAAGTTCTCTAAAGATTTTAAAGGCAGTCTTTAGAGAACTTCTGAAGAAGCTGACAGCATGATCAGCGAAGCGTCAAGCAAAAAAGCAACAACGTGACAACACCCGGAAGACATATCTGCTATATAAATAAAACATTTAGCACTATAAATACAAAATAAAACTACTTGTATTGATTATAGAAGTATTGACTCTACTACATAACTGGTTTTGAGTTGACCTGTTATCTCGTTGTAAATTCATACAACTAAGCTATAACTGTGCAAATATGAGTTAAATAGGTACCACAAACTTATTATCGGTTTCAATTTTTTATATAAGAGACAAGTAGTTAGTAGTTAGTTAACTATCGAATGTTATAATACTTTACCAACCAACATAAAAACTTAACAATGCTTTTCATTGAAACAAGTTATGAAAAAATGCTTAACTGACTGCTCAAGCTTTTTATTCTGTTGAGAAGTTTTTGGAGAATAATTTTGAAGATTTACTCACTTTCATCTAGATTTGCTTTCCTTTACTCCTTGCTGTCTGACATATGTAAACACTGTGTGTACTAGCATGAATAAAGATAGATATAGATTATATTAGTACTGATACTCGTTAGTACCTACTTTACTATATTATATAAGTAGAAAAAAGGTGAAAAAAAACTATGAATACTTAAATAAACTATACGGCTTTATTAACAAGTAAGTACTTGAAACGACATAATTCATATACTATCATTTTTAGACTTACTTTATACATGCATTTTAACACTCTGAATAACAAACGCGTCTGGACAGGCACGGGTACGATTCATAAGTGACGCTTAATAACACACAAAAGTGCATATGGCGGTAGTTACAAAATTTGTACTGTACATTTGCGACGTTACACAACCTGTTCTGTGAATTTACTTTTTACCTAGCAAAAGTACTTTGTAAGTTACCACAACACACAAGTGTAACTGTAACTACTAAACATAGCACTTCCTTACATAATCTATTCAGGAAAATTTTAATTACATGTGCTGATCTGAAATTCACACATAAGTAGCAATGTAAAATTACCATTATTTTTTTCAGTGTAGTTTGCGTTTAATTATTATGGCTCAAGTAATACTCCTCTCATACTTACCCATTGATTATTACTATACTGTTGGTACACGCATGACAAATAGTTTTTTTTTAATATACTCGATGACAAAGCTTTCTTTTTTTTCTTTGTTGCTTTTTGTTTCTATAGAAAAATGATTTATTTTAGCTTATATTTCAAAATATTTATTATTGAAAATACAAGTATTCACTAATGAAAATATGAATATTCC
This sequence comes from Protaetia brevitarsis, assembly GCA_004143645.1. Classification (NCBI taxonomy): domain Eukaryota; kingdom Metazoa; phylum Arthropoda; class Insecta; order Coleoptera; family Scarabaeidae; genus Protaetia; species Protaetia brevitarsis. Next base: position 191,707 of record RXPK01000467.1, on the reverse strand, counting down.
ATATACAAAATATCGATTGAGTTGACTAAAAATCGATAGAAGAAACATCGATACATCGGATTTCCTTGTCTTCGATTCGTACCGACATTGAATCTGGAATATCACGCTGCCGCATTGCTAAACTCGGGAGGGTCCCGTAGAAACATCCGAAGCCATGAATTTTTCTAAAGTAAACAGAATAAAACCTGATATCTTGAAAGGTCGAACAAAGATTTTTCTACCGCTAACCGAAAAAGGACGAGCTACGCGTTCTACGATTAGGAAGGTAGTTTTGATATCTGCTCCAGCAAAGGGGGAGACAAAATATAAGAGAAAGACTGTACGTATAAGGCAAGCTTCAAAAATTACCTAAAAAAGAATATTTTTTAGGTAAATTTCTTATCGGTGTTTATATGTTAGTCGAATTCCTTTTCGAGAGTTGTAAACAGCATACCTATTCATTTCTGCCCTTGGCAGGGTAAATGCGTGTTCATTTTAAACATAATGAAATTTTACTCCATTGTGCGTTGTTTGTGAACGCAAAAGAGTGCAAACCCACAGCGAATCTCATCAGCGATTTAAAAAGGGATGAATTTTGGTTCTATACAAAAATGTTTTTATTCGTGAAGGTTGTGGAATATATTTTATTATTACTTCAATGAGGTTAAAATTTTTAACACTTTTTCTTCTGGAAAAAAATAATGATTATCAGAAACATACTACTTCATTTATAAAATAGTATGGGTTATAGTTATCAATGGTTATAGGGAGTGACGGATGGTACTAAAGGACACAAGGGTGAACTGTAAAGCAACCTTTAAGTGTTTATAACAGACAACAACCTAAAAAAGGTTTTGATGGAATAATACAAACTGTTGGATATTATTTGTACAACACTCATGTTTTCCACCCTCAAACGCATTAAAACTTTTCTAAGAAGTACAATGTCAGAAGATCGATTGAAAGCATTGGCGGTCCTATCAATAAAAAAGAAGTTAATTCAGTCTATCCTGCATTTTGACAACAAAATCATAGACGTCTTTTCCAGCATGACAAATAGGAGAATGGATTTTATGTACAAAAAATAACTCTTTATTTTGTGCCCACCCTCTTTTATAACTCACGAGCCGCTACTGATTATAGGTAACAATGGGAATGATTTCTGCAGGTTATATAGGGTGATTCTCAATATATGCAACAAACTTTAAGCTCTGATTCCTGTTATTTTGATCATAAAAGTTCACAGGAACATACGTCCAAAATCGCTTAGTTTTAAAGTTGTACAATGTTTAATAGTAAGTTAACATAATTAATGTTTTTATTATAAATTAACAAAATAATTAGTAAAACGAAATTAACTTATACTAACTGTTGAAAATAACCGCCCCAACTGCAATACAAGCTTCTATCCTCCGTCGTATTGACTGGCGGGTCCGTTCTAAAATACCAGGGGTATTTTGAATTGGGTGAAAAGCTGCGATAATACGATTTCTCAGTTCATCGACATTTTCAATGGGAGTCGTATAAATTAACGATTTAAGGCGACCCCAGAGAAAAAAGTCCAGAGAATTTAAGTCTGGAGGCCTAGGAGGCCACGGTTGTGGACCTCCCCGTCCTATCCACCGATCTGGATACGTATTGTCCAAAAACTCGCGAGCAACTAAACTAAAATGCGCTGGAGCACCGCCATGCATAAAATACATTTGTAATCTGAATTGCATCGGAACTTCTTCCAGCAGTAGCGGCAGCTCCTCTTCAAGAAAATTGCGGAATACCTCGCCATTTAACCGCATCGGTAAAAAAGGTGAACCTATCAAGTGATCTCCAACAATTCCGGCCTACACATTGACAGAGAATTGATGTTGATGACGGGCATTCACTAGTTCGTGCGGATTTTCTTTGGCCCATATGTGATTATTATGAAAATTAATAATCGCGTTTTTAGAGAAACTAGCCTTGTCGGTGAAGAATATTTGAACCAAATAGTCATGATTTTTTGCGATTTTGTGTTGCATCCGTTCACAAAAAGCCACTCTTTGCGGAAAATCTGCCGGCAAAAGTGCCTGCATCCGTTGAATGTGATGTGAATACAACAGTTGATCTTTCAATATGCTCCAAACTGTGGCCTGACTAATGTTTAAAGCAAACGCAATTTTTCTGGTGCTTGTAGTAAGATGTTCCTCAATTTCATTTAGTACCATTTCTTCAACTTGTGGAGTTCTCACTGTAGATGGGTGTCCGTTATCAGTCGTCCGTTTTTTTAAATTTCCCGTTTCACTAAGACGTTGGTGAGGACGGGCAAATATTGAATGATGCGGGATGATCCGGGTCGGGTGTGGTTCTTCATAAAGACGTCTAGCAGCACGCGAATTTCCATTGGCAAGACCGTAAACGAAATGCATATCACACATCTCAGCATTCGTGTAATTCATTTTAGGAAACAGAAACTGGCAATAAATTGAATGAATACTCTGACAACTATTGACAAATATTGAAATGACAAATAAACAATTCCCTCTCAACACAATAGTTTTTGAAGAACCGACTGTGATATTATATCGTGTTTAGTCATAGTTCATAATTTATTATTAAACATTCAATAACTTTAAAACCAAACCGTTTTGGACATATACTCATATGAACTTTTATGATCAAAATAACCTCAGGAATCAGCTCTTAAAGTTTGTTGCATATATTGAGAATCAGCCTGTACATAAACTAATAATATGCTTAGTTTATAAATCACGGGATTTTCTGTCGACAGTTTATATTTTCATCATTTTTCAGTTCATTTAAAAGAAATATCGATAAAAAATGATTAAAATTTAGTTATGAGATCAGTCTGTTTAAAACTCTCAGAATGTCAATACACGGATGTATTTCATAAGTGGAATTCGTCTAACATATAAACATCGATAAGAGAATCAGTTAAAGAAATATCCATCGCCATTTGTGCGAGAGAGAATGTGCCCGTTAGGTGGAGCATTTTTTAAGCTCGCCGTTGTACCTTCCATCACTAGTAGTGGACATAATCAAATGACGGAAAAGGATTCGTTCGATTGTTGACAATCATTTGAAAATGCGATTATGACGCTTCGAATACGAACGATCATTCGATTATATTGAGCGATCGGTAAATCATTTAATTAAGATGGGAAATTGTCTAATAAGCAAGCTAAAAAAATATCTTTTAAATATAAATTAAATAATAATGTTAGCAGAAATCGAAATGCGACCTATAGAAACACGGTATATTAGATGAATGATCATTCATTTGAAATTATTCGAATATTTATGGATCGATTAGAAATATCGAGTTCTGACAAGTACAATCTTCAATCTAGCGATCATAAGATGGCTAAGCAAGATTCTGAGCTATCGGTGATTCGTAAAACAAATATTTCCAACTTTTTTCGTCAACAATGTTTACTCGATCCGTTTTTTTAGTTCTTATTCAATTACATACATACACAGAGATTCAAAATGATTGTCAAATCCACTCCTATAGATAGTAACAGGGTGTAGGTATATGCCGCGTGTTTGTAATGGAGGTTTGAACTAAGTCAGTGTTGGAACACAAGAAAGTAAACGGATCTGTCATAAATAAGGAAAACGTAACCTATATTTGAACTCGCATTATATAAACGACTATGGATTGGTGTTTCTGCTTGTAAAAATGAAATGTAATTAATTTAACTTTACTAAATTATGATTTTACAATTCAGTACTAACTGGTGTTTAACTAAATTTATTTATTACTTTAAATTATAACATACAATTAGTATAATTATGAAGTGACAAAACTGCATCTCTCAGTTCTTCTATGGTATGCATGCGGTTTCTATAGATCCTATTGTTGATTAGGCGATCTTGGTGGCCATATTTGTGCTCTAACGACCCTGTCAGCAAAAAACTGATGAAGATATTGGCAGGTTTGTCGAGCAGTATGTGCTGGAGCATTATCGTGCTGAAAATAACCTGCTTCAAACTCATTTTCTTGTAACTCTGCAATAAACAATTCCAACATCTGTTGGTAACGTTGGGCTGTTACAGTTTCCTCGAAGAAAATTGGCCCTATTATTCGTTGCCTGGACATAGCTAACCAAACTCCAACTTTTACGGGATGCTATTGCGTTTCTTGAAATTCATGTGGATTTTCTGCAGACCAGATACGATAGTTTTGTGAAGTGATATAGCTTGTTAGATAAAACCAGGCTTCATCCGAGAAAAATGATTTGTTTAGCAAGCATCGCCCCTTAAATTGTTATTAAACCAATGAAAATATTCCAATCGCCTATCGTGATCTAATGGTAATAATTCATGTACCGTAGAAACTTTATAGGGATGTAAATATAACTTTCTTTTGACAGCTCGTTGCGCTGAAGTGTATGATAAGCCTGTAAAATTATAAAATGTAATAAACTATTTCCCTTAATGTTAATATTGATTTTTTACCTGTTTGTTGAGCTAATTACCACAGATAAATTCCCTTATTTTCTTACAGTATTCAGAAATACTATTGTTGGTGATATTATATGTAAATATAAACTGAAAAAAAATATACAATACAACACGAACGCCAATGTCACTAAATGTCAAGAAAATTCATTTATGCCAAGCTGTGCCCGGTAACATAAAGCGTGTGTAACCAAGTGATTAGTTAATCATTTGTTAGCACTAACAAATTGTTAAGTAAAAGTTGAGTAAAATAAACTTAACCATTTGTTAAATGTCGAGTAATTAGTTAACAACTGATTAATGGCTGTTGTAAACTAGTTAACTGTAAATTTACTAAAATTGATAGTTCATTTTGGTTCCGATAGAGAGCCAACTTGAAACTTTGACGTTTTCACCTAGAAATTCAGTAATTGAGGTTTTGCTTCTGGCTTATGTCAAGTTTGTTATAACGATTATAACCAAAACGGCAAATAAAACAATGATTTGGTCGTGTTGATTGTTCTTTTTCATAAAGTTGTATAATGTAAATAACTGCTCTTTCATCCTGAACCCAGTAGTGCTATGACAATTAAATTCAGATGTAATTTCTGCTCATACTTCGTTTTTTTTTTTGTTTAATAGATACTTTTTTTTATTTTCAACTGCTCCTTTATAATTTTCAATGATCGCTAACAATGTGGGTTTCTCTTGTACCGTAAAATTTCTGGCATCCTGCATTTTCCTACTCATTATGATGCATAGTGTCAAATTAGTGATAATATTGTCAGAAATCAAATGTTGAAATTACACCTACCTAGCCTCCATAATTATAAAAATGTAATGTAATAATCACTAAACGTATATATTTTAAACTTACTGCTGCTATCTTATTCCAAAGTGATCAAATTGAATCAAAAATAAAAATTCTGTCAAAATGTCAAATAGATTTTCCGGCTAAGTTCACATGTTCCGCCATCTATTCACGCAATCATGCACGGCAACTTTCGTTGGACATTCGGCACAAATAAACATAAATCTTAACAAATGTGTAACTACCGGAATAGCGGTGGTTAAGTTAACAACTGATTTAACAAATGATTATCTCCTAACAAACCTTAGTTACTGATTTTGTGTTATCCATTGATTAACTTGACAAATTGGTAACTATTGTTTCTGTTACCGGGCATTAATGTATGAATTTGATGTACTAATTTCGCTCATTAAATGGTTAATAAGTATAGATAATTTTTTCGGAAAACATTTTTTTATTACGACATCATTTTGAACTCATGTATAATATACAAACAACACAGCACGTTACTATTGGATGTGTTAATATGTACTGTATTTCTTTTTGTTATTAGGTGTGAAGGTATGTATATAAACGCATTTTTATTAAAAACCCATAGTAACTAGATACGAAGCCAACTGTCGTACTACACACAAAGGCAGCACCTTGCAGGCAGGCCCGAGAACCCGCGCACAACACAGCGTACACTTGAAACATTGACAAACAATTAATACGTGTCAATGACCATGAAAGACAGAAGGAGTTCGCTTGGACCGATCCCAGTCTCTGAAGAGACGCGCGCACACAGAACGAGAAAGGACAAAGACGCTGGATGTTTCATAACTCGGACGGGCTAACGTCGCACTCTGGCAAGGACAACGACACAATAAAACAGCGCACACGCCGAGATTAAAACTCGTTCGTTCCTCAGTCGAATTTTGGCGCATTAGCGAAGCGTTCACGATCGATTCCTCCGCTAATCTCCGGCGCGGGAATCGCGTGATTTACTCAGACTTAATTTTTAACGACGCCATTCGCCGGTATCACATGACGTTACGGCGTGTAAAATCTCGTTTCCGATCGGTGTCGCGGTTTAAAAATAGTTCAGATGCGATGTGGCTACGAGCACGGCCGAGATCGGCCGAGTGGTGCGATTTTTAACGTGGGCGCATACTAATATATCGATTTCTTCTTAGTTTAGAGGGCGGCGTGCCGTCCGAACGCTATTCATAAATTTAATGAACGTTTTTGCTATATGTTTCTTACTGGTTATTTGTGCCTTTTTTTCTTCGTGTGTGGGCCGAGGGCTGGCGGCGGCAAAGGGACGCGTGGAGGGCGTGAGGGAAGGGGGACAGACAAGGCAGGGGACGAGGCCTTCGGATGGTATAATCCCTTTATTTCGCTTTGGGAGTATGTTTTTTTTTTTATATTTACGTGTATGTATGCGTCCGAATTCCGTGTGCGGGGTTTATTAGGCTGGTGTGTGGATATGTATGCGATTCGGAAAATGCGTTTCCTGTATATTTATGTCGAATTTTGTCGTTATAAGCGTATAAAGAACTGGGTTATTTCCGTTTATTTCGCTTAAAATCGCAGAGAGAAAAAAATTACCCTCCTTCTACGTTTTTTTTACATATTATTCGCATAATAAATTTTATATAAGTATACATCGTTTTGGAGATTATTCATTGTTATGTTTGTTATTCGTTGTACGCCGTATGTTGTTTATGCTGCTCTTCTACGGCCAAGTTTGTATTATAACAAGATTTAGGGAGGTGTATTATTTGCACAATAATTTACAGTGAAAATGGAGTCGTTTAACGTAGAGGTTGGCCAACCTTGGAGACTAAAGAGGCAAATGCACCTTGCATTGCATTGAATAAAAATGAAATTGAAAGAACACCTATACAATAGTTTAGTTTAGTTTATTTCTGTCATCATTTGCCCTATACATTGGATAGATAGCGCCATTACAAGCACAAAAAAATATAAAATATACATATGATCACACAAAGATATCAACTAATCACACTAAAAATTCATTCATATCATAAAAGCAATTTTCAATCAGATATTCTTTAATTTGCCTAATTTGAAAGTGCAGATATTCCTAAGGGCTCTTAATAAATGTCCGCTAGACGGCTGTAAATCATTAGACTAAAGCCGTAGCCAGAATCAATTTCCAGAAGGGGCAAACACTTTCCTAAGGCGGGCAAATCCTTCCCGATAAAAAATTATCATGTAGCAACAATGTTAATGAGTTAGGTATTGATTTTTTTTACATTTTAGATATTAGAACTTTGGCTTTATAAATTATTTCTATTATTTAAGGACTTCCCTATTTAGTCTAATTAAACTTGGCAATAAAAAAGCGTAATAAAAATAAACTGTGAACACATAGGCTATTAAAAAAATTAGGTTACATTAAAAACGTGTGTAACACCCGGTTGATATTAGCATACATATGTTTCACCTTACCAAGGATCTTCAATGCTACTGGTCAACCTAAAGTATTATACGGAGAAATTATCTGTTCGATTGGAACTATAAATGTGAAATACTTTAATTTAATGGGATTACTGTCAAATTCATTGACTAACCATAAGTGTTTATGTATATCATCGTAATTACACTTTTGTACAACGCAATATTAATAGAAATAACTATTCGAACTGCGACATTCTTGTATGGTTATTCAAAAATAATACATTGACGTGAATCCATTTCAGAGCCAGCTACAAACATTTAAAGATAGGGCTACTTAGTCTGTTTAACAAATAGTCGCTCATATCTCAAAATCTATTAAAGATAGGTATAGGGAATGCTGATATAAAATGATAGGCGATGATATTTACTTTCTAATTTCCAATTGAAAAACAGGGTCTTCTATTAAAAAAAAAAGAGTTTTCTGCATTTGAAAATGTCACTTTGTTCCTCAGTTTCGAACACCCTGTACGTTAGAATGTAAAGTGGGCGTACCATTTCTTAGAGTTATATCTACATTCATAACATAGCAAATTTGGAGTCTCTATTTGCAGTATTAACCGAGATATTAATTTCTCAATGATGATTATACCTAAAAAAAAAAAAAAAGCTAAAATAACTCAAAAAACAGCAGTATATAGCTATAGGAATAACTAATGAATACTGACGTATTTATGGTCGTAGAATCCAAAAATGAATAAAAAATTAGATCATTCTATTTAAAATAACAAAGTTGCCATCCATTTCCGGTCAACCGGAAGTGATATTTTGGTTAAAGTATTTTACATTTATAGTTTCAATCGAACAGATAATGGTGCCAAAATCTCAAATATAAGTATTAAAAATTAGAGATTAGAAAATTAATAAACCTTGATAAGGTGCATTGTGTAGAAGGTCGGTGGCCATAACATTTACAAACTTTGTTATACAGGGTGTATCAAATAAAAAGTAAATTTTGCTTGGGTGTTAACTACACGACATATAAAGCACAAACTCACCGAAACCGGATTTCATCATTAAAGGAATAAAAAAAAAGTAAAATTTAGAGCCAAAAAATTCTTTAGTCCGGCCTGATGCAAGGAAACGTCATGTTAAGCCCCGCTAAAACGTGGTATTATGTATAAATACATTGCACTCATTTAGTATTATTCTTAATGGTAAGCCGCAAGTTCATTTTATCGTCATTCTGAATAAATAAGCCCTTTGTAAAGAATAGCAAAACTGAGGCATTTTAAATTTCTTCTTTTATAAATAAACATTCCTTATTTGTTAAGAGCATTCTACGTAAGTCTACAAAGTTTTATTTTTAATATCCTGATAAGGCGTTCGAGTTTCACCGGATATGGGACTTAAGTAGTTGCAAAAAACGTAAATATTTTTCTTTTGCTTTGTCGAATCGAGAGTTAGTTGTTATAAACGGTACCACATGAATTGAGTTATTTCTTTTGGATTTATTTAATCAAATAACGCACAAATGAATTGAATCGAATTTACACGAGATTAAATTTAGATACCAGAAAATTTGCAAACATGTCTTTTACTATGATGTCGCGCGAAAATGAATCTATACATTCCTGTGCTTTTTGCCGATGGCATCAAGCTTCGGATTTCATTATATTGAACTCATGATGTTCCTAAAAAGGATCGTTTTTTTTCGAGACGGAAAGAATTTAAAATAAAATGTTCGAAGTGGCTTGCACTCCAAGCGCCGATCCACACAAAACTAACAGCGGTTACTGGTGAATGATAGTAGGTATGTGGGGGTATACTCGGTACAGCATTTAGGTTGGGCACAGGTGCAGGTCTAGCCCACGCATTTACAAATATTTTTTTCTCGTTAATGCTTACCAGATAGATCCCCCTGGCATTAACGCACTCTATTTGATCGTAAACTGATTACAGTGCTACACATTATTTATTATCCTGCTTTATATCGGAACTACCCCCTGCTTCATTATATTTGCTAGGTCTAACGCGCCAATAACTGTGAAAGAACAACGCCGCAATGAGCATCATGCTATCTGTGCTGCTTCGCTCTTGCACGATAAATCTCTGCTGTTTTAACAGTGGTCGCAGTTTCTTTGGATTTTTTCTAATAATATATTATATACGAACAGCATACAATTAAGAAGTCATGGGATACAGACGCAATATGACTACGTTTCGTGTGCAGAGGTTCCTAGGTCACATTAAGTTAATTTAATAATTTAATAATTTATTGGATACTCATTTTAAACTTCATCGCTATTTATCACAATAACTCACTTAATTCATTTTATGTTCGCTTTTAAAATAATGTGATTTTGGTCTGAACTACATTATACAAGTATACATTTTAATTCCCACATTTCACATTAATTCACATTATAGATAAGTCGATATTATTTAATCTCCGTCTGAAACTCTATCCACTTTTGCACCACCGGACATCATTGTTGAAAAACCAGTGCAGGATCGAATGTTAGGAATGAAGTAGGCGAATAAAAAGGAAGTGTATTGCACAGAATGATATAGTCATAACCAGGGTTGAAATGTCGGTCCCCTTGGAATAGCAGTACTACGAAAATTTATTGCTACGAGTATCCAGTACTAGTACTATGTAATGAAAAACTACATTTCAAACATGCAGTGCGATACAATTAATAACTTTTAATGTATTAGAAGAAATGAGAAACAAAAGCAAAATATAAACAAGGAACCAAACGCTTCGCGCATATGGTATTAAACATTGCGGTCGATTATCACTGTTTGGTTGACTGTTAACGGATATTATTCATTATTATTGAAGTTTCTAGAGTTAAAAACTTAGTCTAGCCTCTGTGTACTGCACTAGAGGCGATTAATGACTTTCATGAATTTTCCAACAGAGAATATTAGATAATGACTACCGCGTATAGGACGTCGTAGGGGTAATGGATGCTCCAGTGTTTTGCTAAATCAATTTTCGTCGTTTACTCGCTGGAATTTTTGAATAGGCGGCCTGCTCCTGAATAAATAAAGGCGAAATGGCCTGTTTTTACGCCTCCTGTCCCCCTCGAGTAGTAAAAGGCAGTTATTACCGTCATCAGGCGGGCAAAATGAAACGTTTGTAATCGTGTTTTGAGTAGAAATTTCCTCGGAAATGTCACTTATCACAGTTAGGTTTGTTTCCCCCCTGATATTAACTTCTTTTTTAATATACAGGGATGGTCTATTTACGTCGAATCGCACGGATAATTTTGAAATTTCTAACATAAGATGTAGGTTAAGTACTCGACCAATATCATTTTTTTTTTTTAATATGGATATATTAATGGCAAAAATAGTTCAAAAGGGGTATTGGTATGGTAAGTTCTAGATTAATTTTGAATCCTATCAGCAACTGATATTTGAAAGAAGAACTCCAATGAACGCTTGTAAGACTATCGTCATATCATTCACGAACAGGAAGATCCCCTATTATTAGTATCATAAATATTCATACTTATAAGCTCTCCAAATACCTATCCAAGATCTTCAAACTTTACACTGACAACAGTGATTCGTTTATCCAAAATTCAGACATTGCATTCATGGACTGAGTGGATTGACAGTAGATCCTCAGGATTTACTTGTTAGTTTCGAAGTCGAATCCTTATTTAGCAAAGTTCCTATATCCCATACTATCCATTTAATCCGTGAAATCCTATTTTCTAACCTCCAACCTGATGACTTAGCTGACTTGGTGAAAATCTGTCTTACTTCTACCTATTTCCAGTTCTACAGCTGTTACTAACGAGTTTAGTTTGCAGACTTGGGTTTCCCTCTTTCTCCTGTTGTTGCCAATATTTTTATGGAAACATTTGAACAACAAATCCTAACCTCTTATTCCTAGAAACCGAAATGCTAGTTGAGATACGTTGACATCTTCGTAATCTGGCCACCTATACGTAATTCCTTAAACAATTTCCTCATATTCCTCTCAACATAGTGCTGTGTACTGAAAGTACCAAACAAAATGCAAAAATAATAAAAAAGAAACATTAAATTAGCTAGCTCAATGGATAAAAATTTAAAAGGGCGCAAAAGAACAATGAAACTCAGAGTTACCCTCGCAATTTAAAACTAATCACGAAAAGTAAAAAGTGGGTGAAAGAAATCTGACTTTCTTTAATTACACCAAAAATTGAAAAGGTTTAAATCAAAAATAAACAAACAGAATTTAGAATGACGTTAATAACAAACAATAATTTATTATATAAAAAAAAAGAAAAAAAATGTTAATTACAATTATGCAGAAAACAAAAACCCTGGATAGAGAGTCCTGGCCTAAATCAAAAAACTACTCGAGATTCTAAATTACAAAAAGACAATGCTAAATCCTCTAACAAAGCAAAAAAAAAACAAATTAGTTCAGGAAGATAGTCCTTTGATATCACATACAAGCACAATGCTTCTATTCACCCAACCCGAGATGATTAATAAATAATTACAAATCAGCAAAATAGAAACGAAAAAAAAGTTAACTCTTTAAACTTAAAATATCTATCTTCCTGCACGAAATAATAAATGATCTTATATCTAAATTGTGTACACAACAATACAATAACAGTTATTATTAAACGAGTCCCTTGATGGACGAAATAAAACAATTAACACGAATTCAAATCTCAAAATTAAATGAAATAACAAAATGGCAGCAAACAATTACAAATTTACGTCTACACTGTAAAAAAAAGTTTCCTACAATTTTACCGGTAAATTTGCTTCATAAGGTAAAATTTTCTACCATCTAGTAAATTCACATGCTGATGTATTTTTCAAAGATTGTACTGTATAATTCGTATGTAATATTTATATGAACTGTATATTTGTCGAACGCGTACAGTTAAATAACCTAATAACCAATCACATTGCGGCGTATTCAAGTAAAAATAAATATAAAAGATCCTAAAATTTTTACCCAAATTTAAATACCCAAAAAAATTGTCAATTTTACACTTTTAAGTAAATTTTGATAGTAAACATAAAATTGTACATGTTTTTTCCTGTATTTTCCTTTGGAATTTTTATTACATCTTAAACTTACATGAAAAAGCTATAAATTTTAGCGAAATCTTTTTTTCCATGTTAAATATGCTAGAAGAAACATGTAAAACAAAATTTACATGATTTATTGTGGTAAATTCACAACGTTATTACGTGTAATATTCCTAATTTACCATGGCAAAATAACTGTAATTTTTTACAGTGTACTTACGCTTGTGTCAATCTCGGAACTGAGTCTTACAAACTCAACCGCTGCGAACAGCGAAGTCGCAACAGAGATCTGCCCGCCAACGGACGAAATCTCAAAACATAATAACATAAACAAAACCAGTGAAAACAAAACATATTAATAAATGAAATTAAATTAAAGCAACTGAACATTTAAATAAATAAATCAAACAAACAAATCAATTCATTAACTACATCTTATACAAAATAAAATATTTGTGAAAATTTTTTCGCAACATTGACAAGGGCTTATCGGAGTAAACAAGAAAACATCTGTGCAACTTAAAAAAAAACTCTCGCGAATACTAGGTGTCCACAGCAATAGTTACATTAAAATCACCATGGAAGTCGAGCCAGACGGCACCCTTTCTTTACCAGAAGTTCTATAGTGAATCGCTGCTCTGATAATTCTTTGGGACATTCCATTTACTGCAAATCTACACATTCTGATTGCTACCTAAATTCTTTTTCCCACCACCATCCTGCACAGGAGAACGGTGCCATAAATTTCTTAGTTCAATGAGCCATTACCATATTCGAACCTAATTCCTTATCTAGAAAGCTATTTCACATCACCGATACTCTAATCAAGAATAATTATCCTAGACACCAGATCCAACGTACCATAAACCGACATCTCTATCCTAGATTCAACATATCTAAACACCAACCTACTCCACATCAATCCACTGCACTGCTTATCTCCCCACATCCAAGGTGTTGACGATCATGTAGGGAAAATCCTGTCTAACCACAACATCAAAACCGTCTTTGAACCTAAGTCCAAACTACCAGACTCCTTTTCCGTCAAAGATCGAAGCCAAGGCGCTACGCGTAGCTGGATTTGCACTTGGTAAGCGTATATATACTCATGTCTGCGTGACGAGCAAATTGCTGGAATCCGTTACTTCCGACGGTTTCCTGGGAATATCATCAGACATGATGTGTATTTTACCAATGATTGATGCATATTTCACTGCCTGCTTTCCAAACAGAGAGAATAGAGATACAACGAAAGAACACTGATGCAGACAGATATCTGCTGGTTTACGAACGGTCCGAAAACTGAGCAGGGTGTGGACGCAGGAATATTTTGCCGCAGTCCAAGCGTCAGAAGATACTACAACCTTGGGCAACACACAATCTTTCAGGCGGAAATCTATGCCATTGAGATTTTGGATAAAAAATACAAGCACAAACCAATAGAAATATTCAGCGGCAGTCAGGCGGTGCTGAAAGCACTAGAGGCATGTAATTGCAACTCTAAACTGATCTGGAGCTGTAAACATACTCTAAACACATTGGGAATCGCTAATAATCTATGCCTAGTGTGAGTAACTGGGCATTCATTCATTTTCCGAAATGAGGAAGCAGACATCTTTGCAAAAAAAGAGGTGTTGCGGAGCAATTTCAGCGCTCAGAAGCTGTCATTGGCATAGCACCTACGACAGCTAACCAGCAAATTGTGGGCAAATCAGCAAAGTGCTCCAATACTGGAACAGCCGTCCTGGTTTGTTGCATGCGACATGCACCAAGGAACTGCTAGAACTTGACCGTAAAAATATCAAAGCGATTGTCTCTGTTTTTACAGGTCACTGTAAACTCAGAAACCACTTACACAGAATTGGGCTCTTTGATGAGACTGAATGACGACTGTGTTTAGAAGACGAGGGGGCAGTTGAGTATTTTTTCTGCCACTGTCCTGTTGCTACAAGAATCAGGTATGTAATCTTTGTAAGCGTTGACCCTTTCCTAGAATACCTGAAAACAATATCATTCCACAAGATACTGAGCAACCATAAGGGCCAAACTTGTTGGATGAACTCTAAGACAACATCTATTCTACAATAGACCCTAGTGGTCGCAGTGGACGGGACGATTAGCCAAACCATACCGATGCCATATCTTACTAAACTAACTAAACATACAAAACAAGTGGATCTATATTACAACAGCTAGCCAGGCGATCCTGAGGGCACTAGCGATTCCCAAGATACAATCAACACTGGTTTGGGAAAGTATCCGAAAACTGAATGACCTAATATATCGCAAATAAAGTACAATTACTATGGCTGCCCAGACATTTGGCAATCAAAGGAATACCGGCTTCGTATGCAGGCCCAGAACCTGTTTTAAGACTGTTCAAAAACACGGCACGAGAGCAAATAAGAAGTTCAATAAAAGGAAAACACGAAGAATACTGGGATAAAACAACCAGTGAAATTCATGGAAAGACCTTTATTAAAGGACCATGAAAGAAGATTGAAGAACTACTACATCTTAGTAAGAATCATTGTTGCACCGTACATTGAAAAACCGATTAATTTGATAATACTAAATGTTGTGTTGTTTGAGTTAACCAAATATTGAGTTAAATATGGAGAAATAAATATTCAAACAAATTTTTTAACTTTTTTCATTTAACCCTTTATTTATTTGGAATAACGAAATATTTTGTTGAATTAACTAAATTTTCATAGCAAAATTTATTTGAAATTATATTATATTCTATATATCCTGAATAAATTGGTTTTTCCGTGTAGCAGGTCTCTTGACAGACCGGTATAAACTGAAAGGACACCTAGAGAAAACTGAGATCAACACTAGATATACCAACTGCAGACTGTGTTGTGCCATATTCTGCGAGAAAGTGAAGCTCTGGACAAAAAAAAACAGGCATTTTTTTGGCAAACTAAAAATGAACCCAGACGACGCATACACAGACACATCTAAGTACAGAACGAACGTTGCGATTCTCATAATTTGATACGGGGAAACGATTTGTATTTATTTATACGCACAAGTGGGGAGCCACATCCAGATCGGCTTCGACTTCAGACGGTTTGCAGGTCTGCGCGCGGAGCTAGCGGAAGAAAGAGTGATGGGACTGTACGCAAAAATTACATTGAAGGGGGCCAGCCGTACCTTGGCCCGCTGAACGCTGGTTGATTGAGTTACGCGGTAGTTAGCATATGTATTCCTAGACGCTTCATCAATATACGTCAGTGCTCGGCACTGTAGAGGAAGGGTGTCTCCCACCATCACGGTAGGGAAATTTAAAGCAAGCGCGTGAGTCAGACGGCCATCGCAGAATCAAAGTATTTTATATTTAATATTTATTAATTATAGTAATAAAGTGAGGTATTATTCTAGGATGACATCGCGGAAAAATGAATAACTATTCTATTTCAAAATGAACTACCCATTCATATCTTTTTTTAGGATAAAAATTATGAAAATGAAATAGTAAATATAACAAGGGAGTTATTCCTGAAAAATACACCATAATAGTGTTTTAAGTAAAAAAGAAAACAGGCTTTTGCTTAGGTAAACAACTAAAGAAAATAAAAATTGTGATTACCATTCTTTGTAAGAAATACGTCCGTTTATGCTTAGAATATCCATTATATATTACTCGACGATCTTTGCTTAAATAACTCATGTGCTCTGTGTTGTATTATGTTTTCGTCTATGTAATATTACAAAAACACTTGAATAATTTTGTCTACATTAATTTTTTTATGTTTGTATCATAAACGTGATAATAAATTACTGCAAGTTGAGCAAAACTGATTTAAAATTTTGTAAAATTAATAAAATGGGGAGGGGGAATGTTAGCCTAAGATTGGCCCCACCACTCAACATTGTCACGAGCCGCTACTGGTTTTGTAACGTCAATAAGACAGGGTAGCATGAATGCTAGTTTCATAACCTTTATTACTATGAGAACATAAAGCTCATCAATAATTTTGATATTCATAATAAATGTTATTTTAGCACTTTAACAAAAGTCTGTATATTATTTATCACCCTAAGCCTAAGAAAAACCGAGTTTGCAAATTAAACATTTTATTAACTGTTATTATAGTAGTGAAGACGGAATATATATTTGTAATAAGTCTAATATTATACAATTATTAGCGGCTGTTAATTAAAGTTTATGTTAAAAAAAACACTTTTACCGCTTTTAAGTTTAAGATTGTCATAGTTCGAGTTTTTTCGCCTTTATCTTATTACCGTATTGTCATAAAGTCCATTTGGTTACTTTGTAGTAACGTTATGTGATGCTATAATTTTTATACCTACGTAATGATATAAATAAAAGTCTGTTTTATATTTCCTATTTATTCATATATCTATTAGTAGAATAGCATCTAGTAAATGCATATGTATGTCCTTTGTTCATCGCCCGGAATAATTTGCATATAAATTTTCCAAACAAACAACAGATTTGGTTTAATATTGACTCCCGTTGGCCTAAATTCGTACTATTGATTATTTTCTAGTATCCCTCCTATGTTAGCCTGTAGTTCTTTGTCCTATTATCCCGGCGGATAATTTAGCTAACGGAATTGAATAATGTTCCTATTGTCCTAATGGTTATTAGCTTTTTCTTTTTGTCTGAAATAGAATAGGTTGTTCCATTTCTTTTTTTTTATTTACGAATAGCTTTTAGGTTTAGGCTTTAATGTGATATGATTTCCCCGAAGATTTGCTTCCATATTTGAATTCCCAATGTCTTTTTATATATTACCAAATACATGTTCGGAATATAACATAAATAATAACATATTAAACACGTATGCAGCAAGTGATGTTAATGAGATGACAAGGAGCGTAAATAGCAGAACGTGTTGGTTCTTTTGAATATAGCCAACCTCAAGAAAATAAGAATAATATTGTTATTTTATTTGTTTTTCATTGTTTTGTTTCAATTAATAATTATTTTAATTTAACCGAGGCAGTGTTTTGTAGTTTTTTTTTTAAATCTTGTTTTGTCGGAAGTACCGGCTTTATGGGATTGATTAATTTATACTTATTCTTTACTGCGCAATGGCGGCTCGTGACAATATTGAGTGGTGGGGCCAATCATGAAGGTATAATCAAATCTTTACATCACGTTTTGTTTTAGAGTTATAATCATACTCCGCTAGTAGATAAATAACAATTCTGTTTACGATTTTCGTTAAAGAGAAGTGTAACGGTACGTCTGCTATATATTTTATTGTAATTTTTATTTATCATTTATTTCGTTAATAGAAGAGATGACTTCATTTTATTTATGTGAATACATAGGATATGGAGAATTGTAGGTGTATTTTAGTTGTAGTCTATATGTGTATATTCGGTGATGTAAGCTCTGTCAGACAGTATTTGGACAGTGCAAAATGTTCGTGGGGTCACAAGGATAACGCAACTCGTCTCTGATTGGAGAGCACAAGGGACAGCAAGCGTGAGAGAACGCGCGTACGCAGCAAGGAGGGAGTTGGTTCCCAGTGGGCAAGCGGAATGTACGCGTTGCCGTGCATAGAGCGGTAGCACAAGGAGCCGCCATTAAGCATCAATAGAATAATATTTTATATTTGCAAAAGTAAGTCGCATCGAGGTGAACACGTTTGAATCGTATCGATTCCACAATTAATAATAATATCATACCTAATAATTTATGAAAATTCTCTACTTCTCTGTGGAAGGAGTGACGTCGTACCTTTTGTAGTTGCCGCCTTCGCGAAATAGCTGCGAGCATGCTTGAGTTTGTTACAACACTTTTTTTATTTAAATTTTAGATAATCTTAATGAAAACAAATAAAAATATTACTTAAAAAATGTGACGTGATAACGTATATTAGAATACGGTTTTTATATTTGAAACAATGCAAAGTACTAAAATTTTAAATTGTTGTTATTTAATCAGTTATAAAATTGTGTCGGCTAAGAATATCTGACTTATTGTTTGCATAATTTAATAGAAAATCTGCGGAAAAGACACGAGTTTTTCTATATGAAAGTTGCGTGTTGCTCCAAGATAAACAGTAATAACACTCTCCTAGTCGAAAATGTCAACATTGATGGGTTCTGGGTACAAAACACAATACGAGTATGCTGAATGCAACGCCATCGGCCATTTTGCAAAGTTGGCTCTCGTGTACCCAAAAATTCAAAGATTGCACGCTTTTTACAGTAAGAAATTAACAAATGAATGAAATTTCTGTTTTTAACTGTAATAATTAGGAGGAATTTTTCTAAGAACATTTTTTCTCATCACAGAAATTTAATTAGTTTATAATTATATCATAGCATAGAAAATTAATTAGTTTCAATGCTAATACACTCAAAGTTGAAACACAATAATGGCACTATAGTGAAAACGGTTTGAGTTGTCGACTTGGTTTTGATTTCATTCAATTTAGAATGAAAAAGTACATAGGAGAAGATCCTCAGTAAGGCTTAAAAGTCAATTTTTTTCCCGAAAATCAAGCGTTTGGCACCACTGTGCGATGAATCTCGAGAACATTCTCAATGATCGCTTCAACAAAATCCCATGCCATGAGTTCTGAGTCACTGAGGGCATTTTCAAATGGTGTATCTTTCATCAAACATCGAATATCAAGTCGATTAACCCAGATAACAATTTAAGATTTACACAAGCTTTTTTTAAGGTTGTCCCGACAAGGGGAAAAAGCTTATCGGTAAGCTTGGCATGGACAAGGGTGTAAGCTTACTGCAAGATTATGACAAGGTTGCTAGTTGACACAAGACAAGGTTTTTCATAAGCTTGTCTGGAAAAGCATACGACAAGGTTAGAATGACAAGGTTTTCATAAGCTTGCCTGTAAAAGCATTTGACAAGGTTAGAATGACAATGTTGGGCCAAGCTTGAAAGCCTGTACAAACCTAGCTAGATAAAAGCTAGCAACAATCAAAACAATATAGGAATTGAGAATTAATTTCTCCTTTTTCTTGGTTTTTAGGTCATAAAAATATAGAAATGTTCATTAACAAAGAGGTTTCGCTTTAATTTCAAAAGTTTTTTCAAGATACATGTAAAAATATAAATTGTAAATGATGTAAATTATAAATATTTTTCTTTGTTTAATAAATGACAATATCAAACTCTATCTAAATAACATAAGATATATTCAAAATTCATAGTAAATAATGTTTTGTTTACTATGAATTTTGCGAAAGGTCATTGTTAATGTACATTTCCATATTTTTATGACCTAAAAAACCAAGAAAATGAAGAAATTAATACCCAATTCCTATTTTGTTTTGATTGTTGTAAGCTTTTATCAAGGTTTGTATAAGCTTTCTCTAAAGCTTGGCTATACATATGTATATGGTCAAGAAAAGGAGTTAGGTATATGATCTCTTATTCATGTAACTTTGATTATAATTACTGAAATATTCTAAGGAAAGATATAACTAGCAAACCGAAACCAAACTAAACTTAGTACCAATAAACTTTATGTAACTTCTAAGTGCTTCCAAAAATGTTTTTTACAAAATCTTTTTGGGTATAATCTTTACACGTGAATATCTCGAAAACAAGAGCCAACTTTACAAAACAGCCGGTGACACCGGATTCAGCGTATACTCGAATTGCTACCCAAATTTCAATTTTTATCGGATATAAAGTTATCTCGATCATGAGCATTTTCAGTACCCCATGTTCTGTAATTCTGTTAATTATCCTATCCTAATAAATAAAACCAAGCTTCATCGCTAAAGAATGTCGAGTCAAGAATATTATTATTGTTTTTTTTAACCAGATACCATCGATGTTGAAAAAAATAAGCTTCCGATTCGAGCACAGTGTAATTAATGTTTCAGTTCCTCTTATGGTTGCCCTACCGTCTATCACAGTTTCAACATAAAAAAGTACATACTCTTAGAAATAACCTTAACTTCTAGCACGTCTTGTATAAGAACATATGCATTATATTTCGCACTATATAATTAATATCACAATTATGACACTAATTTGATGGCCATCTCCGCATGAATATTGTCCATATCAGATCTTAGATGTATAAGTTCCCCTCCACCTGTCTGTCTAATGTTTCTCGAGTATAAAACTCCTGTTCCCGTGGTCTCAGTGCAACCATATAGCGATGTGTATACTTACACGGAAAGCTACTATCATCGCATTGTACGCGCATCCGCACAAAAAGGTATTCTATCGAAACTATAGGAACACGTCCCTATCAAAACGAACAAAGGAAACGCAATGAATGGAACCAGTCCTACTACTACGTATACGAACAATATGTAAGAATTTAAAATCGATATACCTACGAATGCATGCATATGTACGATCACACTGCACAGTCGTCGTATTTGGTATTGAAGTGGATTTGCTACTCATGCATGAGCTTGTAATGAAATTGCTTTCTTATTCAAATGT
Organism: Protaetia brevitarsis; assembly: GCA_004143645.1. NCBI lineage: Eukaryota > Metazoa > Arthropoda > Insecta > Coleoptera > Scarabaeidae > Protaetia > Protaetia brevitarsis. The sequence continues at coordinate 170,595 of RXPK01000467.1, read as the reverse complement.
GTTCGATACAAAGAGAGCGGTACAAAGTTAAGAAAAGGAAAAGGTTTGAAGAATCACACAGGGTGTATCATTTACCTGTCAATCTGTTTTATTCAATCACTTAACTGAAAAATGTTTTAGGTAAAAGTTAAACGAAATCAGCTGTTCGTCTGACATGGAATTTCCGTAACACTGCAGCCTTTTGGTTTTTTATTTTTAATCTCGCCTACCTATCAAATCATGCCAGCTACTCTGTATAAGTGTCTGACGATCGAAAGTTATCTTCTGCATGGTTTAAATTTTTGCTTGCCAAAAGTAATCTATTTGGTAAGCGGTCTCTATCATCCTAATATACGGGCCACGGTAATTTCAAATCATTTTGTATAGAATTGGGAGGGTTAGTGATTCGGATTGTGAATGTGGTGGGGTAAATACAGGGCAGCATATTTTATATGTCCACTCACTGATGAGTGGCGATCCCGTACGGAAGTTACGGCATTAACTAACAATAAGCTGCAGTATATAGTTCTTTAATCTTCTTCTTTGACGGTCCTTCCATGAATTTGCCTGGTTATTTTATCCCAATATGCTTTGTTTTCCCTTTTCCTGGATCAGATCCGTTTGCTATTGATTCAGGAGTTTTCCCGGATAACATTAGACAATTACTGCCTTGCTATAGGTGCCCTTGGATCTTTTCGAGGTCTATGGTGCGGTTTTAGAGTCTTTTCTTGCTGCCCTCCACCGTCTTATTGTTATCCTCAGTGGTCTGACCTCCGCCTCCTACCATGGGTTTCTGCTTTGTTTCCTTAGCGGCCTCGTTTGCATCTTCCGCCCTGGATCTTTTAGAGTCACGGCGGCGGTGATTTCTGCTCTGTCCACGTACCCTCCTCCATTTATTTTCCTTTCCCTTTCGGGTCCGTAATCTGGGCGTCACATAATCTTTTTTTCACTGCTGCGGTCAGTGTCATTAATTTCCGGAATCCCGCTAGAAGAGGTTTCCGAAACCCTCTCCTGATCCCTCCGTTCTGGTTTTAAAAGTTCATTACTCTGGTCGATACAGTTCTCACGAATAGGAGGGAAAGGATTGTCCACATTTGCGGTGCCTTCTGCACAGATGCAAGGCTAGTTACTTTGGAAGGTTGCCCAGTTTTCTTGAGGCTTCGTTGGTGTACACCTTTGGCCCAGGTGCCATTCATCCCTCGGCACGGATCGCACATGTATGTATGTATGTAAATAGAAGGGTGGTGTTACACTGCGACCTAAAAGATCTATTGTGTCCCCTATTCTTGCTGCTTTACAGCTGGCCTTCCAATCCTATTCCTTTCAGAAAGTGTAGGATGTCAGAGGGCACCAGTCTAGGTGAGTCTCCCTCTTCGATTTCACATGCTCCCAGGTGCAACGCCCTCGAGTTGCACAGTGCTACGCAGTTTGAGAGGAGGTGGATGGGTGTTTCATTCTGTTCCCCACAAAATCTTCATTCAGATTCCAATCCAAGCTTACTCAGGTGTCCTTTCAGTCTACAATGGCCTGAAAGTATTCCTGTTACTATGCGAACATTGTTCTTACTCAGGTTGATGCATTCTGTAAACCTCTTCTGGTTATAGAATAGAATAGAATAGAATAGAATAGTTTTATTAGTGCAGTGTTTCAATACAAATGGAACAATGCAAACGTCAGGTCAAGTACAAAAATTTATAAATGTATATTTGAGGTTAGAAATTCCTCTATATTGTATGGCTCTATTTCTAGTAATATTTTGTATACATAATTTTTAAATGTTCACAATTTTTTTAGAGTTTTAATATGCGATGGCAATTTGTTATAGAACCTCAGGCAATTATATTCTAAATTGTTCTCACTTAGTGTGAGTCGATGCTTGGGGTAGCGATAATCATTTTTAAATCTTGTAGAATACTCATGTTTTAATTCATGATCCTCGAATAAGTATTTGTTTTTAAATAAGAAGATTAGCAATTCAAAAATGTAAATACCACATACAGTTAAAATGTTTGTTTGAAGAATCCTCTGCAAGACTGAGAGTACTCGAGTTTATTAATCACACGTAAATCTTTTGTGTATCAAAAAAACTCTGTTTAAGTCACTACCACCACCCCAAACAACGATTCCATATTTTATGTTTGAGTAGCAGCATCCTATATACATAATACGAAGCACATGCCAACTACTATATCTCTAAGTCGACGAATCGCAAAGCAATAGCTACATAGTTTTTTACAAAGTACATTAACGTGATCTTCCATTTTAAGGTTTCGTCGACTGTAAGACCCAGCAGCTTAACACAAGTGCGGGCAGGATATTCGCTGTTATTAATATTCACAGCTTCTGGAAGAAGAAGAATTTTACTTTGCCTCATTCCCTGGAGATTAGATTTTCCCAGTAACTGCATTTTCTCTGCTCCATTTCTATTTTCAGTTTCTTCAGTATTATACTGCTACTTAACCCGCAAAAGGTTTCAGGCACTACAAAAGGTATTCCAGCTCCTTTTTTGCGAAATTATGCGTTATTTCGTTTCCTTCCACTCCTGTGTGACCCGGAACTCACAGGAGGGTTACTTTATTCCTGTTGCCTAGCTCATTTAATTTCCCTAAGCATTCTCAGACCATCTTGGAACTGATTTCATATGAGCTCAGCGCCTTGATGGCTGCTTGACTATCAGACATGATGATAATCTCCTGCTTTCGATAATTTCTATCAATATTGAACTGAACACATCTTTCAATAGCGTGTATTTCCGCCCGAAATATACTTGGATATTCTCCCAAGCTTTCGAAATATGTGGTTCTAGGCCCATATATTCCTATTCCAGTTCCCTCTGCCGTTTTGGAGCCATCAGTATACCATTTGATGGCATTTCTATTCAAGTTCAAGATGGTGTTATGATGCCACTTGCTTCTGTTACTGAGCTTTATGATGAGTTCCTTCACAAAGCTAAATCATCCCGGAGCATCGTATAACAGCACTGGATTGGGGGCGATTGGACTAGTGGAGACTGGCCATCTATCCAGCCACGCACCCCATCGGCCTAGTCCGCCACCATAGGATTTAGGTTGTTTGCCGAGGTTGTTTCTTCTCGATCTGTTCAGTTGAGTCCAGCATGGCATAACAGTCACATGTGAAAAGTTTCGCTCTAACACCGGCGCCGTTATTCCTAATGTAGATCATTAGCCGCAACACGACAGTTTGGTCAGGAGATTTATCGATCTTGCATAGTGGTACCTCGAGTAGGATAGGGTAAAAATACCCCGCACTGCGATCGGCAGCAGGAAAAGGCTATGTCTAGGACTGAGTTGCGCATAACCAGCTGCTGGGCTAGTCCACAAGAAACTCCTTTGTCCCTCATCACTCCAGTGGTGTGGGTTACTATCATATGACTAAATGTGTCTTGTCTAGTGTTGTTATAAGTTAGTTTATCTAGTGTTGTTATAAGTTAGTTTGTCTAGTGTTGTTATAAGTTAGTTTGTCTAGTGTTGTTATAAGTTAGCCACACACCCCGAGAGATAGAAAGATGCACCGAGCCAGGTAAAAGCGTCGCTATCTTCTCTGACAGTTAGTCCACACTTAAAGCGATTAGCTCCACAAGCGTGGACTCTAAGCTGATTTGGGACTGTGTAAGCGCCCTAAATGAGGTGAGCACCCGAAGGAAACTAACCCTGGCCTGGGTCCCTGGCCACTCAGGCGTGAGAGGAAATGAGGCGGCGGACGAGCTAGCCAGGTAAGGTTCGTCAAGGCCATTCGTTGAAGCCGACCCCTCTTTCGGCACTACCAAATCGCAAATTAAAAAACCCGTGAATGCATGGATACATAATCAGTCCAGAGAGTGGTGGCAAAAATTACCGGGACAAAGACGAACAAAAGAGTTCCTAAAGGAGCGGAGGCCTGAATTCTCGAGAGATCTACTGAATAAAGACAGGAAGACTGTCAAAATGATTGTAGGTGTGTTGACTGGTCACTGTAGACTGAATAGGCATATGTACAACATAGGCCTGGCAGATGATGCAATCTGCAGATACTGCCAAGAGGAGGAAGAAACACCAGTTCATGTGCTGTGCCAATGTGAAGGCCTGGCGAGGACAAGGTTTCTAGTAATGGGGGAGGAGCACTCCATAGCTAGTAGCTACATAAAGAAGCCGCTCTCAAAGATGATAGGCCTAATTAAGAGGGCAAAATTAGAGAGCGTCCTCTAGGAAAAAAGGGGATCACAATAGATCTGAAAAGGTCGCGGTGAAACAGGTCTATAAACCACCCCAATCCTAATCTAATCTAGCCATACACCGGTTAGTCAAGTGTTGGTGTTTTTATGGTGCAAAGCACACCAATTAGTTATTGCAATTAAAATTGTTTTTGTCTAAGCCTGTATTGTCTTGACTAATCGATGTGCGGCTAGTCTAAGAGGAAAAGGGTGGTCCATTCTTGTGATGCCTTTTAACAGGTGTAAAGCGGGTTATTTTGGGAGACTGCACATTTTCCCCGAGGTTTAGTTTGTGACATCTTTTGATACTGATGCCATCCGTCCCACGGGCCCCGTCGTATAACACTACTGATTTGGAGATTGTGGGTACTTGAACTCGAGGTAGAACTCCTTTAACAGGCTGTTTTTCGTTCTGAGCCAGACAAAACTTGGTTTTTTAACTAATTTTTCTTCCTGATTTGGGACAGGCAATGATAGAATTTTGATATAGTGATATGAGGATAATTAAACTTGAGGGACATGGGATATTCTCTATCTCGTCTATTGCATATTGAAACACATGCAAGATGGTGTTCTAGTAAACGAATAAGAATATCGAAATCCCACTCTAGCAAAGAATGCATCTAAATATCGTTTCAAGTGTATGCAGGCGTTGTTTCTTAGCAAAAAATAAATTATAAAATTTATTATTAAAATTATTTACCAGATCTTTTTCCTATGCATCTGCCAAATACTACAATATTCCTGCAGAGGCAGACACCTCACGTTGGCTGAACGCATGTGTGTGTTCTGGATATATCTGTATAGCTTGATCAGCTTTCTTTTTTTCTTTGTTATTCTTTTTTCCTTATGTTATTTATTTATTTAAACATTTATAATAAGTATCCTAGGTTAAGTAGAACAGCATTGCTGCACTGAGAGAAATAAAATGGTTATTTCAACATTTTTCGTAGTGTCACGAATTTGAGCATTGATTTAACCATGATGCATTTAAGTGAATCATATGCACCTATTTGAAACAAACATATTTATATTGTTGCACACTTTAGAGTTAATTTAACAAGATAATAGTGTTCAGGCGTAACCAATATTTTATCTTGTTGGTTTAATCCCACAAATTGTCGATTTGACATTTGAAAAAGGTGTTCTTTAAATATTTACCATGGGTGTTAACTCAATGAAATGTAATATTTAATAGTATTACTTATAGGTGATCGCACATGCGTATAGTCAGTCAGTATCCAACCTCCGTAGCAATAAGACCTATGTTTGTAAGTTTCTGTAACATTAATATTGAATAATAAAGATAATCAAAACCCATCGCGCAGTATATATATTTAGTCAGAATAAAAACAAACAAAATAAAAAAAAAAATCAGCGAAAAGAAGAAAAAGTGCAACAAATTATAGAAAAAAGTGTCAGAAAGGAACAAAACAAAATGGAGAATATATCTCAACCGACAAGATGAAAATGGAGGGCGACCTAGCAAAAAAATGGAGGCAATTCAAAGAAGATTGGGAATTATATTCTACCGCGAGTGGTTGCAGTGGAAAAACAGCCGAAATACAAGCATCGACGCTGTTACATTGTATAAGAGAGAAAGTTCGAGAAATTTTAAATAATATTGAAATTACGCTGGAAAACACATCGATCGACAGCCGGATGCAGGAGCAAGACAGAAGACACGTTTCACCCAAGGACCAAACAAGGATGGAAGATCATTGGAAAGAGGTGTCCGGCAAATTCAAATAAGATCGTTTGTAACGGATTCGAACAATTCTAGAACAGGTCGGTGTACACGTTGTATTTTACGCATGCGCAAACAGTTGTCCAGCTTATGGTAAAATATGTCATAATGTAATCGTTAAAAATCATTTTGCTCTAATTGTTTAAGTAAATCGATTAATATGATAAAAAGCAATTCCGTTGAAAATAATGATTATTTGGTGGGTAATATTACGAAATCGGTAATAGCTGATAACGAATTTTGGTTAAATGTTGTTATTAATGATTTATTATGAAACGTTAAATTGTACTTTCCTTTCAAATGTATGAATAAAACCTTTATAATTTTTTAGTTATGTTATTAAGCTAATATAAGTTTAATATATAATGCCGTAAATGTTTTTCTTCTATTACCTACTATAATCTTCCTAATTAGGCAATATATAGCTATACGTTGCTATCAATAGACTAATTGCTGAATGTGCGGGCGGATTTTTAATTTCATCGATAGATCCATCGATTACAGTATATCTCTGTTTAATACATTAATGACACAGTAATCGATGGATCCATAGATGAAATTAAAAACTCGCCCGATCAGTAACGTGATTTTAAGCAAAATCGAAAATGGTTCCACTAAGAAGAAAATCTTTTTCGTATAACTACATAAAAGTGTTGAATTACATGCAAAATAGTCATTCGATGAATACTACAGGTAGGTTAAATGAAACAATATAAGTTTTGAATCAACATTTTATAGTGCTAAACCAATATTATAAAATTGTAGCGACAATTATTACTTCGTGTGTCTACAACAAGTAACTGTGTTGGGATAATGTTGTTGTATTATTCAATTAGCAGATAGAAATTGTTAATTGTAAAATTAAGTACATGTTCAAAGAATCACGCGTAGTCTGTTTCTTATAACATTTATTATTATTCAGTTAACTAAGGCAATTTAACATTTTTTTACGTATTTCATTAACACTAAAATATCATTGCTCATATTGAAAAAGAAAAAAGTGTTCAATACACCATTTTATTAGTTAATACAACACTTTTTTTCTCTCGGTGTGGACCTACGATTGGAGTTGTAAATTACCTTCCAATAAAGACCATTTATTATTATTATTATTATTAAAAACAAGAAATCCCATTGAAAATAAACACATTGGTGAATTATTCTTATGCAACCAAGAGTAGTAATTAGAGTATGTTCTAAATGTGTTTGCCTCTGGTATTTTGCGTAGGTCCCTTGACTTTGTTTTTAGTAAGGTCTGTACATACATTTTAGTGTTACAATAAAGTTAACCATCTCTTTTGCTATGTATGAAATGTAAAACCCCCATTATTGATTATTCAAATTCAAGCAGAAAATCAGTATTTTCCTATGCATGCATGCATGCCTATTTGCATAGCAAAATACGCTACCAACATACGACTGTTGAAATGTGAATACGAAAAATATAATATAATAAAAATTAGCCATAAATTTAATTCACAAAAATTTATATGAAAGCATGCACTCGAAAATTAGTTTCAGCGGATCGTCATATTGAATTTTTAATTGCACAACGTAAATGAAATGGGAGTCATATCGAAATATGTGCCTCTGTTATAAATAATCCAGATTCATATATTTTATTTTGAAAAATCAACCGTTTATTTACGAGTATGTACAACGCATAAAAATTTCAATTATACATAAATCATAAACACTCGAAATTGTGGCACTAGTAGCACTACGCACTTTAAAATTCCTTATTTATTACAAACTTTACTACGTTGGACGCCTGTTTCAATAGGAAATCTTAATGGAGTATTAATAATGCATGTATACGTATCTTTCTAATGTTCCTCTTATTCCTACGGTTATTTGTTCAAAACAAACGCGATTTATTGTAAAACACTAACTTTCTGAAACTTAAAGGAGATATACCATTTCAATTGACGCTAGTTCGAGCTTACTCCGACCGCTGTTGCAGTCGACTTTGTGTGTATTTAACGCAGGAGATCGTTTTGACCGTCCGTCTGGGTAGACGCGCAATGGCGCTGCGAGCGTGCGTGGTACTGATAGATGGGAGCGTATCAAATGTAATAAATTGATGATAGATACATGTATACATGAAGGAAGCAACAGGGATGATTCACCTATAGTACTTCAATATCTAATGACAGAACTCCCTTTTTTTTATTAGTTTATTGGTTATTCCAATGCGAAACATCTACTAGTAACTGAAAATGCGAATATTTTGAAGAGGAAATATAGATGATGAAATCTAAAGTTTTCACTAATACAGTTTAAATAATATAAAATCGAGTAATTCAAAAACGCTTATTCAAGTATCAACAATATATACCGGGTGTCCAGCCTAAGATGCAACGGTCCATAGCCGATTTATTATTGTTTTTTTGGAAAAATGTTTCGAATAAATATTGCCTCGAATCATATTCTACACATTTTAAAATTAGTTTCAGTAATCGCGGACTTCCGGTTGTACCGGAAGTAGATACTAACTTTATTATTTTAAGTGAAACACCCTGTATATTATTGCATTTTTGGATTCCTTGTTAAATTTAAATAACAATACCTTAGGCATACATTGGGGCTAAATTATACCGATTCCGAATTACATGACGTTTTTCGAAAAAAATGACATTTGCAATGTCTGCGGTGTTTGGAAATATCTCCGGAAATACGAAAATTAGGAAGTTGCGGTTTCCACTTTTCGCTTAATCATGAAACAGCACACGTCTTTTATTTTAAAATTGTTGCGTTTACATTACAGAATTATTAATAGGGCTCTGTAATTTTCGAATTGTAAAATCATGGATAATTTGATTTTTTTAAATTGAATGGTATAGCAATTTTTACATAAATGGATGTAAAATTTGATTTTCTTTCGAATTTATACGAGTGTCATTGTGTCTATCTCCAAAGGATTTGGAGATATTCGCGATTTTTCAGTTTTTCATGATAGATACATATTGCGAAGCGCCGGCCACCTTCCCCTCACATTTCACCAGGCTTGGGACTGGCTGCAGTAATACTGGCATGCTTAGAAAGTGTCCAACAGAACACAATAAGCTGTGTACTGATGGTACTAGCATAAATGAAAAGTATAAAAAAATTAAAATTTAAATTTACTAGTTCAGCGGATAAAAATTTAAAAGTGCGCAAAAGAACTCTTAACTTCAGGGTTACCCTCACAATTGAACTAATCATGAAAAATAAAATGTGAGCGTTTGAAAAATTTACTTTCTTTAAAATCCCCAAAGATTGAAATGGTTGATTCAAAAATAAAAGAATAGAAATTTTGAATGACGTCAACAATCATTAAATTTATTGTTATAAACAAAAAAGAAAAAAAAAACATTTAATTACAATGATGCAGGAAAAATAAAACCATGAATTTAAGATTCTGGCCGAAAACAAAAACTGCATGAATCTACAATTAAAAAGGACGATGCAAATCCTCTAACAAACAAAGAGGTAGATTTGTTCTAGAAGAAATTTAAACGTGGACAAAACAAGTATATAATAATTGAAATTTAAACACAAGCATAAAGCTTCTTTTCACCTACACCGAGGTGATTAACTAAAAAAAAACTAATTTGAAAACTAAGAAACGGAAAATTAAACTCTTAAAACTAAAAAAACGGTCTCTTCTAGAACAATATAAAATAACTGATCTTACATCCGACTTGTGTACACAATAAAATACAACAGCAATTATTTAATGAGTTCCTAGATGGACGATTTAAATATCAATTAAACGAACAACATTTTTACATAAAAATGAATGTACCAAAAATGGCAGCAAAGAAAATAAATAAACTGTACTCACGCTCGTCAATCTGGTAACTAATCCTCTGGGTAACACGGTCGCATATATATATAAAATTTACAATATCTGCGTGCACTCGCAGCGCATAAAATGCAAAGAAAATAAAAACTAGAATACTACAATGAACTAAATACAATACTGGTACACGCAAAATGTACAACTGAATGAATTTAAATTTAAACAGAACAATCACATTAAATTTACCAAACAATTCTATTAACAAAATCTTTTCAAAATAAAATATTAAAATTGTGGAAACTCTATCATAGCCAGACATTAATAAAGGTAATCTGGTAAGAATAAAAATACAAATTTGAATCTCCCGGGTGCCAAACCACAGCAGTATCTATCATCAAAAACTGAAAAATCGCGAATATCTCCAAAACCTTTGGAGATAGACACAATGACGCTCGTATAAAATCGAAAGAAAATTGAATTTTACATCCATTTATGTAAAAATTGCTATACCATTCATTTAAAAAAAATCAAGTTATACATGATTTTAGAGTTCGAAAGTTACAGAGCTCTATTTAATAATTCTGTAATGTAAACGCAACAATTTTAAAACAAAAGACGTGTGCTGTTTCATGATTAAGCGAAAACTGAAAACCGCATCTTTCTAACTTTCGTATTTCCGGAGATATTTCCAAACACGGCAGACGTTGTAAATGTCATTTTTTTTTCGAAAAACGTCATGTAATTCGGAAACGGTATAATTTAGCCCCAATGTATACCTAACGTATTGTTATTTAAATTTAACAAGGAATCCAAAAATACAATAATATACAGGGTGTTCCGTTTAAAATAATAAAGCTAGTTTCTACTTTCGGTACAACCGGAAGTCCGCCATTGCTGAAACTAATTTTAAAATGTGTACAATATGATTCGAGGCAACATTTATTTGAAACATTTTTCCAAAAAAACAATAATAAATCGGCTATGGACCGTTGGTGAACACCCGGTATACAGGTGGGCTACTACATTCGCGTCGGTTAGATATTAATAAATTTAATACTATATGAGTGTGAGATGTTACGAACTCATTATTTTTTTAAAGATATTTTGCTAATTTTCCAATATAATATCTACAAATATGTTCTGATTAGAACACAAATTCGTAATATTATATGGAGTAAGCACTAAATTTTGCGCTATGCGCTAATAAATGGATTAAACCTAGAAAAATACATACAAATGTCGCTATTGGAAAATTAGCAAAATATCTTTAAAAAAATCACACTCATATAGTATTAATTACATCTACTAGCTATATATACGCCTTGTGCGGTACATACAAATGTCGCAAAATTGGCACTGACGAGCCTTGTAAAGGCGAAACATTGATGTCTGTCAATAGCGACATTTGTATGTATTTTTCTAGGTTTAATTAATAAATTTATATACGAAAAGTGGTGACACATTTTAATTTTTTTTTGTTAAGGTTCAGAAGGACCACATTTCAAAATTATTTTGAAAATGAAATAAAGCTCATTTCATTTTGTAACATTTACAATAATAAAACACAGATATAATTCTTAAAGTGAGCGAAGATTTCAAAAAAGCTGTGATTTAATACTACTACCTACAATTTAATAAAAATACTTTTGTTTTTGAATTAGTACTTTAAAACTAATAATATAAATTTAATTTTATAACACAATACCCCCTCTAGTAGCAAGATTTAAATTTCCCACAATTATTCTTAGTAACTTCAACAAAAAGACATCAACTAATCTTGTAATCTAATACAAAATCATTGGTAATTTCGTGTTTCAATGTTTAAGTTCCTAAAAATAATTACGGGAAATTTAAATTTTGCTACTAGGGGTCATTACACAGTAGGTAAAAATAAATACACATTCCTTATATAGTTGCAGATATAATATAATTATATAAAAGGATTTCAATATTTACATTTGAAAAATATAAATATATTGTAAGAAGATAACCTCCGTCATTTCCAGCTGATATAATAATATGTATGTTCATTCATCGGTTTGATATATTCCATTTTTAATAGGCAAGCGATAATCAAAGTTTTACTGCGACGTTACTATGTACTTGCAAATTTTGAAGGTCGTTTATTCGCCGATATTATTTGTTCACTTACCAATGGCCAAGCAGTGATCGTCGTTTTGCTGTGCGCAGCTGCGCCGCGCCGTTGATCGTTACCGCAATCACGGATCACTGCTTTTAGAATTCTCCACTCACGACCGTGATCCGTGATTCTCTAATCACCGTGAAAAAATCACAGTTCGTGAAATATCGCTCATCACTAGTATCGATACTTCCCAGTGGATCAGTGCAGTAACGCAACGCAGCGCTGCGTTACCCATCTTTACTGAACTGGGTCCATATTTCTGCAAATACGATATTTAGTCATTCATCATTTATTAAGGCAAGAGGAAAGCGCCCTTTCTCCTCATAATCCCTTAATCTTCGCCTTGTTAAAGGTTATTTTATTTAATTTGGCAATCGGCAGTTCATCAAAAGGTTTGCAATGTCTATACGCAACAGTCTAATCGATCGCGTCGTACATTCAAACAGAATCTTTGCTGAAAGTGATTTTCGATGACACCTATAGGTTAAGGCGCAGCATCTGCTGGTTACCATTCACTGCACACTTGTAACTTATTTTAAAAACTCAATTTATTACATTGTACTCGCTGTCAAGTTATGTACCGATTACATTGCTATTTAACAAATAAACTACCCAAGAAACCAAGATATGTATCAGGTACATCGCTGCGATATGTACATACATATCGCAAACCTGGTGATGTACTCAGTAACATGCATGCGCCTTACATGTTGAGACTTATGTCCGCAACAAGTACACATTCTGGGAATATACTAGCGATATTGAATAGGTATATGCCGGCGATATTGAATAGGTATATACTGGCGATATCAACGTTACATCGACACGATGACTCGGTTTCCGGGTTGAAACCGTGTCCTGCAAATACCTGTGACCGACATTTCGTCCTCACTTGAATGAGACATCTTTAGGTATTGCTATTAATGTTGCTGTACAGCTGAAACTGTGGTTCAACCGCAACATAAGTAGCAGCTTCAAAGATATCTCATACGAGCGAAAACGATACGTCGGCCAGAAGCAGTTGCAGAACACAGTTTCAACCTAAAACCAAACAAAAAAAAATGTATAGAAAATAACACAAGTTACATGAAACTAGTTTTTAATGATATAAGTTAAAAATACATACAACATAATTTTTGTACACCGTTTCGTGTTATCGTTGTTCAGAAAGCCTGAGCTATTCTGCAGCTACACATTCAAATTCCATTTTGGTTATTAATTATATGATATTCGAATACCGTAATTTAAAAATATATTTGGATAAAATGGAGACATGTTTGAAGGTATAAAAAAATTTTGCCCACACTGACGGCATTGGCATTGATGGCAGAGGAGTGAAGGATCACATTATGAGATGTCTTATGTTTTTATTAGTTGTTGATGGTTAGGACTGAGGAATAATTGTAGGGTTTGTGATTTACTGTCAATAGGTGTTCCAAATAGTATGTAGCATTTTTCTTCTAAAATATTTCAAATTCTTACTTCTTCACAATACCATCCTATTTATAGAGAGTTCGTTTTAAAACTTCTAATTTTGACTTCAGATAAGAGTTTGTAGTATGTGTTACAAAACCTTAACAGTCTCTGAAAATTAAAAGACCATTGTATTAACCAATAAAGTACTGGAATTTATGATCTAAAAAGTAAGAATATGTAGTATATTTACATATACCTAGCAAATACCAATAAAATTTGACTAACTTAATCTAGCAACTGATATAATGAGTTAAAACTTTTACAAGAACAAAAACAGCTTAACCTACAAAATTAACTGTGTTGATCACTTACCTTCAATGAACAGCAGAAAATGAAATTTTGGCAATACCGTTGAAAGTTATCACTAGCTGCACTAGAATATATTCGATGCACACAAGCTGATACCACGTTGCTTGCACATATTCTAGACCATTTCTAGACTTAGACGACATAGACAAGAATTTGAAGAAGGTGCAGAGCGGGCTTTGGGGTGTATGAAATCTCTAGTTACGCCACATTTCGGATAAAAAAATATGTACCATACGCAGAATTGTTACATAGTTAATGTCCCTGATTTTTATATCACTAACATAACAGCATATAAATAATAATATCATATTCATATATCTGTCTTACATCCTCACCATGTTAATTATGTTATATACCAGATACATAGAATTTTACTAGTTTTGTGTTTTGTTATCAGGTACATCACGGCATATAAATAATAGATATCGTATTCATGTATCTGTCCTTACATCCTCACCATGTTAATATATATATACCAGATACATAGAATTGTTATATAGTTTGTGTTTTGTATCAGGTACATCCGCAGGCATATAAAATAATAGATTATCGCAATTTACATCTCTATTTTACATCTCCGTACGTCAATATAATAAAATCGATGTAGCCAGTACATACCTGCATCATGAATGTTTTCCTGGGTATGCTGGGTTGCACTAACCAAAAGATAATGAAATAATACTTAACAGTAACTACAAAAATGGATTGGAGCTTTCTTGCTTAGAGATAATTCCCGTATATCTTTTAATCATTCTTTATTTTTAGAATTTATTACATAACTTAAAAAAGCATTTATATCAACAAAAAGAACTTTGTTAGCAGGTAGAATTCGAAAAGGTAAACACGATCGCTAATGGAGATGAAAAATTAAAATAACTCACAGCTACATGCTCGCCACCATCGCTAAGAAGTGTGTAAATACTACGTCATACATACTAACAATTAAAAATTATTAACGCAATCTAACAGGTACTTAAAGCAGGTGCTTGCAGTTACTACTGCAAAACACATTTCTTTTGCAGCACGTGCAAATAAGTTTAATAAATACATAATCGGTATTATTAATGCAAGTTTAATGTGGTGAAATATATAGTGAATTTGCATACCGATACCACACGTGCAAGAATGTCAAGTAAGGCAACACCATTTTTAATAAAAGTAATGGCGTAGAAACTCGTTATGAAGTTTATAACCTCAGCAGTTAAATCCATAATTATTTATAATTACAGAAACATGCAGAGTTAAATAGAATAATGAATAATTAACGGATTAAAATTGTTGCTGTCTCTTTTAATGTATCTAATTTGTTTCTATTAGGTTTAGTATTATGTTTAATACTTTATCAGTTCAATATTGGATGGAAGTTCTGAATAAAAGGTACATTAAAATACAAAATTCACGTCATCCCTAAAATTTCTTCGTGAGCGAATCTAATTTAGATGTAAACATATCTGAGGCAGCAATCTACGAAAATTAGAGCGCTTAATGGAACAAGTGTCACACTGTAAGTAAACACAGAGAAAAATTATATTTATGAAATACAAAGAAGTAATACCTTAGGGAGACATGAGTAGAGTGGTCAGACGTGTCTGCTTACACGGGCCGCACTCGCTTCGGGCTATGCAGAACATTTAGCCATAGTACGGTGAGATCGAATAAGACTGTCCTGATCCTACTCCACTTTCCACGAAGATTATATCAATATTTACATCCACTGTTTCGAATGAAGTTAGTTAATAAAACACAGTAACGTGGGGTCATTGTGCGGCTTTTATGTAATTGTGCGTATGCAACTTAATATTCACTAATGTCAACCTGGCCAATAAGTGTAGTGCACCAAAATTGCATCTAAGGTATGAGTGATTCGAGTAACTCCCGCGCAAAATTACGTAATAAACATTTTTCAAAACAGTATATTTCTGATAACAAATACAACCAGGTTTATTTAAAAGTACAGAAGGTTTAAACAACATATATTGTAAAAATACACATTTATGTCCTGTCTTATATTGTACTTGTATATAAATGGAAGGGTGATCTTACACTGCGACCTAAAAGATATGTTGTGTCCCCTATTCTTGCTGCTTTACAGCTGGCCTTCCAATCCTATTCCTTTCAGAAAGTGTAGGATATCAGAGGGCCCTAGTCTAAGTAAGTCTCCCTCTTCGATTTCACATGCTCCCAGGTGCAACGCCCTCGAGTTGCACAGTGCTACGCAGTTTGAGAGGAGATGGATGGGTGCTTCATCCTGTTCCCCACAAAATCTACATTCAGATTCCTTTTCCAATCCAAGCTTACTCAGGTGTCCTTTCAGTCTACAATGGCCCGAAAGTATTCTTGTTAATATGTGAACGTTGTTCTTACTCAGGTTGATGCATTCTGTAAACCTCTTCTGGTTATAAGTTCCCAGAAGAATTTTACTTTGCCTCATTCCCTGGAGATTTTCCCGGTAACTGGATATTTTCTGCTCCATTTCTGTTTTTAGTTTCTTCGGTGTTGTACTGCTACTTAACCCGCAAAAGGGTTCAGGCCCTACAAAAGGCATTCCAGCCTCTTTTTTTGCGAGATTATGCGTTATTTCGTTTCCTTCCACTCCTGTGTGACCCGGAACCCATAGGAGGGTTACTTTATTCCTTTTGCCTAGCTCATTTAATTTCCCTAGGCATTCCCAGACCATCTTCGAACTGATTTCATATGAGCTCAGCGCCTTGATGGCTGCTTGACTATCAGACATGATGATAATCTTCTGCTTTCGATAATTTCTATCCATATTGAACTGAACACATCTTTCAATAGCGTATATTTCCGCCTGAAATATACTTGGATATTTTCCCAAGTTTTCGAGAATATGTTGGTTCTAGGCCCTATATTCTATGTCCAGTTCCCTCTGGCGTTTTGGAGCCATCAGTATACCATTTGATGGCATTTCTATTCAAGTTCAAGATGGTGTTATGATCCCACTCGCTCCTGTTACTGAGCTTTATGATGAATTCCTTCACAAAGCTGAATTTTTTTAACATATCATCCCGGGGCATGTCCCAGGTTTGATCATGATGTCATTGATGTCATGACTTAACTTATATCAGACATTCTTCGTTATTTATACGAGGTACTGAATGGACAATAATGGATGGATGCTTTTCATAGCCATGTACTCTACAACAAAAATATAATATAAATTTAAAAATTGGGAGCATGTTTCTTTAACATACCTGCATTGCTTACATGCTATGTTCAAAGTGCGAATCACCATTATTTTTTCAAGCATCTACTCTCTTCTTCATGTTTTCAGAAACATTTATTAATTGCTCATTTGTAATATTCTCTATTTCATTTCTTATTGCTTCTTTCAATTGATCCATATTATGTAAGCGGTTTCGATAAATTTATTTTTTTTAGATGACCAACTAAAAAAAAGTCAAGCGGTGTAAGTTCGGGTGATCTAGGTGGCCAACGTTTAAAGCCACTAACTCTGTTATCAAAAAATTCCTGGAAATACTCTTTTGTTTCCCTTGCTGTATGAGCAGTAGCATTATCATTTTGAAAATAGCCTAGCTGTAATTCTTCATCAAATAATTGTTCCACAAATTCATGTAATATAAGTCTATATCTGGTTGCTGTTATTGTATCCTCGAAGAATATCGGTTCTATTATGTCTTATGGACATTGCAACTCATATCGCTATTTTTACAGGATGCAATTCCGTTTCCCGAATAACATGAGGATTTTGTGCGGACCAAATCCTAATATTTTGAGAATTTACATCACCTGTTAAATTAAACCAGGCTTTGTCAAAAAAAAAGTAAGATTTAAAACATCGTCATTCCTTAGATTTGCATTAAGCCAATGGCAATATTCCATACATTTTTCGAAATCTAGTGGCAGTAATTGCTGCACGATAGAAATTTTATATGGATGATAATGAAGCTTCCTTTTACAGCTTTCTGAGCTGATCCATAAGATAAACCTACAAAAAATTCACATTACTTTATATAACACCGCTTAGGATGGGTATTTCTACCAGTTTGTTGTGGAAGTTGCCGTAATGGCTTTCAAGAGCTGTGATCCAAACGAGCACGTATGTCTTCCACCATATCTTCGGTTAGAACTGATGGACGACCTGGTGACTTTCCCCTTCAAAACACATCCAGTTCCTCTGAAGCTATGGACAAGCCGATTGACGTGTCGAAGGAGATTTTCATTATCAATTTGCACTTCGACAAATTGATTTATAAATTCTTCAGCACAAAGTACAGCTGAATATCTCCACTGCCCATCACCTCTTCGCTCACCATTTCGAAAGTACGCCTCCAAAATAAATCTATCTTGGCCCAGTGTAAATGGCATTTCGCAAAAAAAAAACACGTTACGTTCGCAATGCGAAATGAAGGCGTAGTCTTGAGAAAGACTATATGTGAAAATTAACAAACAATAATACGGAATGACTAAATAAGCAAAATTCAAACACGAAACGCACGGCTATGTAGAACATACGTCAATTTTGACAGCAAAATTTGAGGAAACGCTGTATTACTAATTTGATTACAATGATTGGATGAAAATATTGACTTGCGCATCGCGGAAAGTTGTATAGGATCAGGACAATCATTCTCGATCTCAGTGTATATCTTCAAGGCAGTAAAATCACTCGCTCCGTTCGTGCGTCTAGTATCTAGTATCAGTGTTAGTCGAGTCTTGATGCGAAACATTACAATCCTCCGTTAACGTTTTACGCATCGTAAATGTAATACAACATCGGGCGTAGAAAATCCCAGAAAACGACCATTGTTTCATAATGTATAAAAGTATATCGTTGAATTCCAGGATTTACATTATGGTGGTGACAAAATAGTTTGTAAAGTGTGGGATAAACAGTTATTGGGCTGGCACAAATCGGATTACACATGAGTGGGTGGTGCATCTGATCCGTCATCTATCGATAAAGATTATGTTAATTGTGTATCTGTAGATATTGAACAGTCGTTTTCAAAATATAAGCATGTTTTATCATCGCGGTCTAGTGGGAGAAATTTTGAAACATTTAATGCTACAAACTTTTCAGCAATCCTATATACCATTTCTGCTAATTAAATAAGGTAAGGGACTTACTATATATAATATTTATAGTGAAGTAAATAAATAATTTTGCTCTTTCCCGACAGTGTTTTGTATAAATGTGTTAACCGCTAATGTCACACATATGAAACTTTGTACTGATCTGGCGTGCAGACGAAAGTTGACCACTCTAGACATGAGCTTTGTATTTGACTGTACTTTTCGTTACCTAACACGGAAGCAGAAACTTGTTATTTCAATCACGAAAGTTTGTCGAGGTAAGCAGCGCATTCAGGGAGAAGGGAATTTTATTTAATCAAAAAGTATGGGAACTCAGTAACGCGTTCAACTGTAAGTGAAGGCAAAGCGAGATTTTTATCGATAAAGAAACGTTAAAACCATTTCACCGTGCCATACAAATATATAAGTATATTCAAAGACATACGGGTTGAACAAATACATATTTCTTTGGTTGGCTTTACACTGATGGAAAATGGTGTAATTTTCCATAATATAGTCCAAAATGTTTTACATATCTGCTAATGGAATTAGTGAAACCTACATAATGTGTTATGCGATAGGTATTTGCGTAATAAATATTACCTACCATTCTTGAAATCAGATTTCACACTGTAAAATATTATGAACCTTCCAAAAAATTCTCAATATCAAAGTGTTGCGTAGGCTTTCACGGCCGGAATCTGCTGTAAAAAGTTTCTCCGGGCTGTTGAGCCGTGGTCTTGTGGAATTACTTCGGTACGTTTCGTTCACAACTGCGGTGAACATCTTCAGAGGCGAAGTCGAAGTTTCTTTCGTGATGGCTCGTCGTTTAGTGATCCGACGCCATGAGTGATGTCGTTATATACAGGGTGTATCAGATATAGAGGTAAATATAATAATATGTAGCAGCTGTAATCATATACGATCAAAAAGTCTTAATGCACAGGGGGTCTATCTGTAAGCATTAACGAGAAAAAAAAATATTTTGTAAATGCCGTGGGCTAGAGCCGCACCTGTGTCCAACCTAAATGCTGTCCCGAGTATACCTCCACATACCACTATCATTCAGCCATTACCGCTGTTAGTTTTGTGTGGATCGCCGCTTGGAGTACAAGCCACTTCGAACATTTTATTTAAATTCTTCCCGTCTCCAAAAAACGATCCTTTTCAGGACCATTATGATTTCATATAAAGAAAATCGAAGCTTGATACATCGGCAAAAGCGCGGGATTGTATAGATTCATTTTCGCGCGACATCATAGCAAAAAGGCGTGCTTGCAAATTTTCTGTATCTACATTTATTTCTGTGCAATTCGATTCGATTCATTTTACGTTATTTGATTAAATAAATCCAAAAGAAATAACTCAGATTCATGTGGTACCGTTTATTAACAACTAACTCTCGATTCGACAAAGCAAAAGAAAAATATTTACGTTTTTTGTAACTACTGAAGTCGCATATCCGGTGAAACTCGAACGTCTTATCAGGATATTAAAAATAATACTTTGTAGACTTACGTAGAATGCTCTTAACAAGTAAGGAATGTTTATTTTATAAAAAGAAGAAATTTAAAATGCCTCAGTTTTGCTATTTTTACAAGGGCACACTGGCCGATTGGCCTTTATTTATTCAGAATGATGTTAAATTAACTTACGGCATACCATTAAGAATAATACTAAATGAGTGCAATGTATTTATACATAATACCACGTTTAGCGGGTGCTTAACATGACGTTTCCATGCATCAGGCCCGGACTAAAGAATTTTTCGCTCTAAATTTTTTTTTTTTTTATTTTTTAATGATGAAATCCGGTTTCGCCGGGTTTGTGCTTTATATGTCGTGCAGGTAACACCCAAGCAAAATTTACTTTCTTATTTGATACACCCTGTATAGTCGGTGCCTGTGTAAAAGGCGTGACGGATGCTTCATGCGTGATGGACGCTTCCGATTGGTCTTAGTCCGAGTGCGTTCTGTTTGTGGTACAAGCACGCAACACTGGGTACCAGATCTTGTTTAAAGTACGTGCTTCTTCTTTCCGGTTGAAGTTATTTCCACGTTCGTGAATTTCTACGGATTCCCGGAATAGCCTTCTGTGGTAGTGCAAGGTGGTGGATAGTACTTTTGTGTCATCAAATTGGATGTTATGGTCGGCGTTTTGTAGGGCGTGTTTTGCAATGGCTGACTTCTCAGCCTGTTCCAGCCGATAATTACACTCGTACTCCTTAATCCTGGTGTTGATGCTTCGTTTTGAACCACGAACCAAGAAAACGGTAGCCTTAACATCTTCCTGTGCCTCCTTATTACTCTATGAGTTGGCAGGAGTCGTTTTAGGATGCAAGGCTCTCTCCAACTCCTTCTTGGAGTACCCATTCGCAAGTAGGGCGCGATCTATGTGGGCTAGCTCCTGGGACAGAACCCGAGGTTCACAGATGCGCACGGCATGATCTCTTGGGGTCTTCATAACTCCCCTCTTCTGTCCCGGTGGATGGTTGGAGTTCTTGGGTAAGTACGGGTCTGTGTGAGTAGGTTTCCGGTACACTCTATGGCCAAGCGTTCCACCCCAATTCCTGCTGACTAACACGTCCAGGAAAAGGAGGCCTCCGTCCGTTTCCCTCTCCATCGTGAACTGTATGCAGTGGATGAATGCTGTTTAAATGTTGGAAAAATTCCAATAGTGCGTCCTCTCCCTAGGGCCAAGTAATGAACGCATCGTCCACATAACGGAACCAGCAGGAAGGTTTGTATCTGGATGTATCCAGTGCCCTGGTCTCGAACTGCTCCATGTAGTACACTGAGAAAAATGGGCTAAGTAAAGTGTTTACTTGATAAAAATATTATTTACAATAGATAAAGTTTTACTTGGAACTATTCTCGTTAATTAATACCTGCAACTAAACCCAGTTTCCTGAATGCAAGTCGCTACTGTAAATAGTGCTTTTATTAACGGCTATTACACAGCGTACCTGACTAATTTGTGGTAAGTAAAGTATTACTTATGACTACTGGTACTGTATCTAACTACAGCACATGCTTAGTAGAAGTAATAACAATGCTGACCGCTATTAAACTCATGTATTTTCTTAAATAGGTAACAACTTGCCACAACTATGATTATTTGAGTTTTGCTGCCACCCCGTGATTGTTTTACTATTCCTGATTGGCTAATGCGGCGGAGTAATGAAATAGTCCCCGAGACAGCTACGCGCGCAAGCGAACAGAAGAATCTGTATGAACAGAAGCAAGCGGGCTAGCGTAAGCATGGGGTACGGACGTGGGAAAAGAGAACGGCCATTGTAGGCCAGTTGGAACGCAAATATGTTAAAAATACCGGGTGGGTTAACTCAAGGCCCCACCCGTATAAAGAATCCTAGTAAAAGAAGAAGCACCGAGCCTATAAGCAATCGGATGTTTCAAGATTGCAGTTTTAAATCACGTGGTGGGATATTTGAATTCCCCATCATTGTGATGATATCTGCGCCCGTTGGTGAAGTTAAAGTGTGGATCCCACAGTTCAAGTACCACTTGCAGTTAAGGATACCCCGACGAAGTAGTCGTTTTCGAGGCGATCACTGGTCATAACCACCACGTACGCCGACAGAGGATCAACTCACCGAGACAACGCCCAGTGCAAAGAATCAACAGAAACCGCAAATTTACCGCCTAGGCATATTATTTCTTTATTTGTTATTAGTTGTAACTTCAAAGCCACATTTCTCTTTGTCCTTTGTAAAGATTTCAATCATTTCAATAACTAAATAACGTTTCAAGGGGGCCTCATTTACCTTATCTTTTATTATTGCATTGTTCATTTTTTCATTATTAAGGAATATATTTTATGAGTCATTACATTGTAAATTGTTTAAAAAAAAACTGTTGTTAAAGTGAAACCAATATCTTTCATTCATATCAGGTAGTCACTGTATTTGTTCTATACAAAATAAAACTATTACTAATAATACTGCTTTTTTTTTTCTTAAGTAATAGGTATTATGTACCATCCTTATCAAAATAAATGCGAACTTAATCTTCAATTATTAATGCAATCGAAGCTACAGCACACTAAATAGTAATTAAAAATTATTTGCAAACAATTTTGAATTACGCATTGCTCGGTACGCAGTACTTATAGTTGCGGTTGCATAAATAATCGAAGATTTTACTTTTTTTGTGCTTTATCAGTTGTTCACACAGATTACACAGCTATCTATTTAATAAATATTCATTAAACTTCCTCGTTTCCTACACTACCTATAGTTGAACAACAAATTTAAGGTAAGTATATTGTATATTTATAGCAAACCATTACCTTCTATATATCAGATATTTAGTGAACGTGCATTAATGATACTGTTTCCGTATCACAAGTAATCCAAATAGCTTGCATTAATTGAGGTTAATAATGAAGGTGTGATAGCCATTATAGAATACACTCTAAAAAATGATGGTAAATTTACCTCACTGGTACGTGAAAAAACATATGAAATATAAGGTAAAATTACACCAAAAAGAGGGTAAACATCAGATTACCACAAATTAGGTGTAATTTTGCCTGGTAATCCGACTTTGACGGAAAATAGTTCAATAAATGAAGTAATTTTTCCCCACTTGGGGAAATTTGCTTAGGAGCAAGGAAAAATAACATATTTCGTGGAATATTACCCCTTATGTTGGTAAAAATACAATATGGCCAATACAAGGGACATGAAATTCTGATTATATATATTATATATATGCATCTGTTATTTGATTGGAACACAAAATGTTTTTTTTTTTAACATTGCATTACATTGTGTCGCTTGATTAAAAATTAAACCCGTTACGAGAATGCATTACATAGCCGTCGACTATACAACGCGCAAGCGTTTGAGGTACGCAGTTTGAATACAAGTGCGGCATCTACATTGATGGCTTCAACGCATAAATGTAAATGGTGTGTTTTTCATTTTGTCTTGCAAATAAAGATTGAGGTAAGTTCATTTTACATTAATTATGTATTGAGATGATTACCATGGACTTAGCTACGACAGCACACATAAATAATAGACATATACCTGCGTATGGATATCTAATATGATATACTGGGAACTTAACCTCAATAGCATTTGGCGGTATTGTTGCTACAAGACATGATACATTTATTTAAAGCAAGTTTTCAATGTGCAAGTGACACGCAGAAAACTACCGCATCAAACTTTTCAATTTAAACAACAGAAAGTCTTCGTTTTCAAGGAGTCAATTCTTTTTTTTTCTCTTTCATTAAACATTTGGAAATATAAAACAACTAGTGTCTTGCCGTTATGGGAGGCTATGTTTTCGTTGTTAAGTGATGATACAAGTAAAGTAAGGAAGAGACTATTTTGGTTTTACTCTAGGATTTAATGACAAAAGTAAAGTAGGTATTAAGCACTTATACATGCAAATGTGCAAGACCGCAGGACGGCAAATTTGAGTTTAATAGTTAATCACAACATTATTTATGTATATACTAGTATTGCGGGAATCGCCAGATATCAAAACCCGGTTAATCGATTTTTAGAATCGGTTTTTAAAATTCAGTTTTTAAAATCGATTTTCAAAACCAGTTTCAAACTAAAAACAATACGTATTACTTTTTTAAAAGTGCTATGTATTTTAAATTCGAAAAACCTATTTAAGGCGCAATAATCTGCTTTTAAAAACCGGTTTTGGTTTTGAAAACCGGTTTTACTGGTTGCAATTTTTAAAGACGATTAATCGCTGCATCCAAACCACGGTTTCACATAAAGAGGCTCCGATTCGCAGCACTATTATCTACATACAATATATTTTTAAATGCTAAATTTATTAAAAATTTTCAGGATAAATCTAAACTTGAAGAAATTGAGGTGAATACACCGTTGATAATATGCTTGGAAGAAGATATTAATAGTGGTGGGCACTATCGATATTTTCAACTATCGATAGTCGAACCAACTATCGATAGTTATCGATAGTACTATCGATAGTTGACTATCGATACTCGACTATCGATAACTATCGATAGTTGAATATCGATAACTATGGATAGTTGATTATCGATAACTATCGATAGTGCCCACAGTCTGAGGACATGTTATATCAGTAGAGAAATAACATGTCCTCAAAATTACATTGTATTTTGTTTCCTGCTATTTATTATTTGGGTTTCTTTGTATTGCATGCTAATGATTATTTATATATTTCGTTTCACAGTTTCACCAATACCAGCTACTATAGATATTGCAAAAGGAAGAATTAATTCCTTTCAGTGAATAGTTGATGATTGATAATCCAAATGTTTTTAATTAGCACAAACCGTTAGTTTATTTATAAAAAAAAATAATAACACATTAAGATGCTTATAGTGTTTCTATTGAATTTGGGCATCCTTCTGCGTTGTAAGCTAAATAAAAATATATTCGTGGTGGGCATGACGCCGTTCAACTATCGATAGTTATCGATAGTCAACTATCAATAGTCAAAACTATCGATAGTTATCGATAGTCGCTATCGATAGTCGCTATCGATAGTGCCCACCACTAGGTATTAATAAAAATATATTTATTTCATATGTTTTTTACTTTTATTTTTCTTTTCTAGGAAATGTGAAGTCGCATTCTTTAATGGTAGAAAGACAGTTATTATCCCAACAGATTAATTTCGTTCTGCATTACAACAAATGATGGCGGCATATTTTAATTTTCATTTGCAGTACGCAAAAGAGGCTTCTAACACATTAGAAGTTCTGCAGAGGTATTTTTTTTAAAAATATACCCTCAACAGGGCAACAAAAATAAAAAAAGGTCCAAATCCAAACTCAAATTGATAAGATTTTTTAATGTATTTTGTTAGTCAAAATTTATTTTATGGTTACATTCAAGTAGATCTTTGTATTATAAATACAACCAATTCTTAGTAACTATTGGCTTTTCTTATCGACCTTTCTCCCAAAATGTTTACTCTTTAGAACATTGCTTATTGAATTTAAAAATTTATTGAAATTATTGTAAACTCTCTGTAATCCAACTAATTAATATATCTTTCAGAAATTATTGAAATTAAATCTAATATTATAAACGGTATATTTTGAATATTTAAGTGGATAATCTGCATTAAGTTCTAAGTGACATAAACATGTTATTAGATACCTGAAACTTAATATTTCTGGATGATAAAACAACCTAATATTCAATTATTTCTAATTTCTGTGTTGTTACTGTAATCTATACATTAAAAAAAAAATGTGGTAAAATTACCCCGAAAATAGGAAGCTGGGAACTGGGCTACCTACCTATTTTTGGGGTAAATTTACACCTATAGGGGATTTTTCACATACTGGTGGAATATTCCTTGAAGGTGTGGTAAATCTACCTGAAATTATTCCATTCCATTAGGGAATATTACTTTAGAGGTGTAAATTTACCAGGGAAAATTATCACACTTTCAAGGAATATTCCACCAGTATGTGAAAAATCCCCTATAGGTGTAAATTTACCTCAAAAATAGGCGGTAGCCCAGTTGCCATCTATTTTTGGGGTAATTTTACCGCATTTTTTTTAGGGTGTAGTTCACTCATAGCAATACATCTACTTGACATGAGCAAATATTTTACTTACCGTAACTGCATATATTCTTTGGTTTACTACTTCAGTTTAATTATCATAAGTAACTTCATAAGTTACCGGTATGAAACAGACCGTAAGTAACTTAGATTGCTTGTTGTTAGTATCGGTGTTTAGGATCTCTTTTTTACTAGTGCTAAGTAATCTGTGCTTTTGTCCCCTGTCCAGCTGAACTTTTTACTTACGATAATTGTATTTTTATTTATGATTATTAAATTTTTTTCTCAGTATAATTCGCGACAACGCACAGTGGTCCCAAATACCGAAAAGCTGGCCAAAATATGAAGCTATTATTTCATTCTGGCGAAACTCGGTATATGAAGGTTTTGCAAGTCGCTTATTACCAATATGAAGGGCATTTTTCGAAAAACAAAATGGCGGACTACTTAGTGCAAAACTGCATGTATATTCATGAAACTCGGTATATGAGGGTTTTTCAAGTCGCTGATTACCAATATGATGGCAATTTTGAAGAAACAAAAGGGCGGATTCAAAATGTCGGACTTAATAATATAAAACTGCATTTATATTCACTAAACTCGGCATATGAGGGTTTCGCAAGTCGCTTATTACCAATATGAAGGCTATTTTTGAAAAAAGAAAAACAAAAACAAAATGGCGGATCCACAATGATGGACTACTTAGTACAAAACTGCATGTATATTCATGAAACTCAGTATATGAGGGTTTTTCAAGTCGGTGATTACCAATATGATGGCAATTTTTGGAAAAACAAAATGGCGGATTCAAAATGTCGGACTTACTTAATAGAAAACTGCATTTATATTCACGAAACAGTCAGAAATGGAAGATAATCTACCACAAATATTACCAATTATTTCTATATTCATAAGTACATATGTTATGTTCCCATTTTTTCCAAAACTGTCTCATGAATTTACCACATACGTATGTCGTGTAGCGCAACAAGATATGACTACAAAATATGGCCGCCTATTCCTGTATACTGTTTTTGATGTATCATTCCTTGTAGGGGTAGATATTTTTACATTTTTCCTTCAAACAACATATTTTACTTGATTTTTCTGGCATCATTACACAAAATCTAGCATAAAAACCTTAGAGGCACCTATGGGCAGCCAACTACTTGATATGTTTTAGAGAAACATTCAATTAACAGCCTACAATTTGTTTTGAGGCAAGATCCATCAAGACTTTTTACTTTTTGCTTTTTTTCTGACGACTTCTCTAAAGTCAATCATGTAAATTACGTCAATAAGATTGATAACTGATTTATTAGCATGTTGTGAACATTAATTTTGATCAACAGATTATTGTTGTATTCATCTTCAAGAAAAGAATCCATTTTATAGAATTGAAAAATGTTAACCTATAAACTTTTTAGCGTGTTTAGAAGAACGTACTTACACTTGTGCTTCATAATTTCAGCAGTGATGCGCTCGACCGTTACAAAGGAAGTAAATTTTACAAACAGGTGTGAATGCATGGCTTGCTCTAATGTTGGTAATACATACTATATGTAGTTCTACAGCTATTCCGATAGTTAAAATTTTCTACATAGGAACTTTTTTTTTCGACTTTTGGCCAGCTTTTCAGGATTTGGGACCACTATGCAACGGGAGCTAACGGGCTACCCATTGCCACTCCACCTAGCTGGTCTGGCTGGTTATTCTCTTTCTCTTGACGAAGAGAAACAAACAAAAAATAAAATAAGAAGAAGACAATAATATCATGGGGGTGTATCGTTTAATTGTTTGTTATGTGTTTAGTTATCTAATTTGCAAGATAATATAACAGATACAACAAAATTAATATACAGTCCACTTCGTTATTTCGGTAACAATTTACCCCAACAGCCTTTGTTGTTAAACAAAAACATCACTGCAGAGCTTTTATTTCACGTTTCCCTCATCTAAACAGACATCAATTTGCCCTGTTTACATCCGCACTTCGCAGTACACAAATCCATCATCCTCCATCGACGGCCTTCTTAAATCGCATATATTATTACACAGTTCCCAGTCTATTTATAATCCGGAATCGATCCGAACCGACAGAAGTGCATCAACTCCGAGAGAGTTCCGATATAATCGTCGGGATGGATGCATTAGCGTATCCGTCCTGTTCTAATCCAACCTTCCATCTCCTTCCCTTTCCGATATCCGTTTATTAATATTTCAATGAGCGCTGTATGTTTCTTTTTCCCTTTCTGCTCGGACGAGAGGGGTGTCCGTGCCAATTCCCGCCGTTTCCAGGAAGGGCGCCGTGAATAGTTCATGAAGGCAGCGACGCCGACGGACGCGCGGTCAGGTACCGAAGTCTCCGTTCTAAAATAACTGAAAATATCAACGTCGGACGCTCGGATGTTTGACAGTTTGGAAAGTTTAATTTTGGTTCGGTTATGTTATGTTATTTTCTCCTATCTTGTTTTTTTTTTTTTTTCGTTTTCGCTTCGCTGGTAGCGAGTGTGTTTATATTTAATTCGATCACGTTTTCCCCGGACAGGGCCGTTACTTTTTAATTCTTTTTATTGTTTGTATATGTTGGTAGTGCGCGGAATAGTATTAAATGTGTAATGAGTTACATTTTGGGAAAATATCCAAAAGTAGCAATAATTATATTAGTCGATAACTGCTTTAACAATCCAAAATTTTAGTATTTTTCATTATTTTAAACATAAAAACTGTATTCCAACATATGATGTCACATCATATTTTTAAAATAATACTTTTATCTAATTTTAAAGCTAATTTTTATATATAGGTGAAACCATGCAATATTTGGAAAATAGAATAAAGGGACACAAATATAATAAAAATCTTACAGCTTTAAAAAAACATGAAATAACTCAAAATCATACCTTTGATTTCAACAACGTAACAATTTAAACAAAAGAACAAAAATTTAAAAACGCGTAATATACTTGAAATAATTCAAATTTATAAACATAAAAAATGCAGTCAATGCATAAAACGATATACAATATTTCACAAAATTATCTAATTTAATTTTATATCTAAATACAATGGGCCGTATTATTTTCTCTTGTTTTAAAAATTATTTAACCTTTGTTTAACTAAATAACTGTTCGGACTTAATCAATGTCTTAATGAAATTTTAAATAATGGTTTATTATTTTCTTAATTTAAGTCATGTTTAACAAAATAATCACTTAGAAAAACTAAACGCGACAACATAGCAAACATCCATGACTTTTCTATACGTCTATTAGTCTATTGTCAATTATTGACGTCAAATGACAGGTATTACAGATATTGACGGATTTGGGATTTAATTTGTGCTTTCGTTTTGTGTGTTTGTACCGAATTGTAGTTACATTTAAACTTGAAATTTATATTAATTATGCAGTAAGTAATAATTAACACTTAAATATTAAGATGAGTAATAATAATAACATGAAATAAAACCACTTCTAGAAAAAGTAAAAGGAAAAGAGCAAAAAATTAAAAGAAAAGTTAAAAATTTTAAATCGGAGTGAAGACATAACGCGTACAGGCAGATCCACGATCCTCAAGCAGAATCCCTTCTCTTCTGTTTTCTTCAAATTCTCTTTTTATTACGCTATTCGCAAATATGCGTGAGTCATGAACACTTCCACGCCATCGCGTTACAATATCACAAATTTCACAGCGCTGACCACATATCACCTGGACGTTTAAAGAATAAAATCCTTTTCTATTAAAATAAAGCCTGGGATTTCGCTCCTCCAGATTTTTAATTCTTATGTGAGTGCAATCTATACAGCCCACATCTCCTGGAAAATGTCTAATAGCGTAATTTTTTTCTTTTTAGAACAATATTACTTATGGCGGACTGGGAAACACCGTGGAGATCCCTTAAAGGTAAAACCGCAAAAGGTAAAAAAAAATGACCTAATTCTAATACAACTTTTAAAAAATATCCAATTCAAACAGAAAACTGCCTTTAGAAAAAATCTCAGACTAATAAAGAACTGAAGTTCTACGCTGATGTCCACTACTCTGTTATAAACACAATTGAAATCTTCGCGTATCAAATCTATCACGTAATGCACTGTATCCTTGATCAATCCATATCTTCTCTTAAATTCTCCTTCAGAAAATTCTTTAAACGGATTTTCTCTGACTTTATATTGATAAATACGGTTTCCTGCCCCAAAAGGATCCATATTATTATCAATTAACTCAATTTCATCCAATATATCTTGAATATTTCCCATATTAACTGTCAGTAATTTAGTATTTAGCCAATTGTCAAACTAAATAATATTTTAAAGAACGCTTTCTGTTGTTTAAAATATTACCTTAATTAGCTTTTAACAATACTATCTAACTCGTTAGACAAGGGAAAATAATAACAAAAAATTAATAAAAATCGTTAAAATTTTAAACACAGTCTTTAACGTTTAATAAACGGAAAATAATACGGCCCAATATTTTTAAGGAACTGTTTAATTACAAAATTCAAACACAAATAATCAAAACATCCTATTTTAAAACGCAATCTTTAAATAAAACATAATAATATATTCTAAATCCAAGTAAACAAAACAATTTGTCATTTATTAAACAAAAACATTTTATTTATAATTTACACTTTTTACATTTATATTTATATACTTGAAAAAGCTTTGCATAAAGCGAAACGTAGCACTCATTCATGTTTTCAATATTTACGACCTAAAAACCAAGAGAAAAAGAAATTAAAAAAAAATACTTTATCTGTTTTCACTAAGATTCACGTAAAATATATACAGTGTGTTCTCCGATCGACGGTATCGAATAGGTATAAAAGTCTGAAATTTTTTGATTCAAAATTTCATCTTCTGGGGTTTAGCCCTACTTGGGTAGAAAGTAATTTGTGCCATACTTTTAGTTGTGAAAATCAAGTATGCCTTGGAAATTTACAAAAAGGTGTTTTTTCTCACTAATAAAGTGGCTTTTTCTATAGGAGATACTACAAAATGTTATTTAAGAAAACCAGAAAATAATTAATAAATTATGCTATATTAAGTATGTAAAATTTAAACAAGATCAAGCATGCTTTGGAAATTTACAAAAAAATTATCTTTGCACGAATAAAATGCCTTTTTTGTAGGAGATTAGATTAGATTAGGTTAGATTAGGATTGGGATGGCCTATGGACCTGTTTCATCGCGACCTTTTCAGATCTACTGTGTTCCCCTTTTTTTCCTAGAGGACGCTCTCTAATTTTGCCCTCTTAATTAGGCCTATCATATTTGAAAGCGGCTTCTTTATGTAGCTACTGGCTGTGGGGTTCTCCTCCCCCAATACTAGAAACCTTGTCCTCGCCAAGTCTTCACATTGGCACAGCGCATAAACTGGTGTTTCTTCCCCCTCTTGGCAGTATTTGAAGGTTGCATCGTCTGCCAGGCCTGTTGTACATATCCCTATTCAGTCTACAGTGACCAGTCAGCAGACCTACCATCATTTTCACAGTCCTCCTGTCTTTATTCAGTAGATCTCTCGTGAATTCAGCCCTCTGCTCCTTTAGGAACTCTTTTGCCTGTCTTTGTCCCGGTGATTTTTGCCACCACTCTCTGAGCTGATTATGTATCCATTCATTCATGGATCTTTTAATTTGCGATTTGGTAGTGCCGAAAGATGAGTCGGCTCCAACGAATGACCTTGACGAACCTCGCCTGGCCAGCTCGTCCGTTACCTCATTTCCTCTCACGCCCAAGTGACTAGGGACCTGGGCCAAGGTTAATTTCCTTTGGGTGCCCACCTCATTTAGGGCGCTTACACAATCCCAAATCAGCTTAGAGTCCATGCTTGTGGAGCTAATCGCTTTAAGTGTGGACTGACAGAGAAGGTAGCGACGCTTCTACCTGGCTCGGTACATCTTCCATATTTCTCGGACACACTGGTGAATTGCAGCAACCTCAGCTTGGAACACAGTCGTGTCTTTGCTGAAGCTTACCGAAAGAGCCTTTTTAGGCTTCTTAGCGTATATTCTCAAACGCCGTAGTCCGTTTTAGCAGCTTGAGTCCGCTCTTAACACTGAGAAAAATGGGCTAAGTAAAGTGTTTACTTGATAAAAAATTATTTACAATAGATAAAGTTTTACTTGGAACTATTCTCGTTAATTAATACCTGCAACTAAACCCAGTTTCCTGAATGTAAGTTGTTACTGTAAATAGTGCTTTTATTAACGGCTATTACACAGCGTACCTGACTAATTTGTAGTAAGTAAAGTATTACTTATGACTACTGGTACTGTATCTGTAATGCTGATCGCTATTAAACTCATGCATTTTCTTAAATAGGTAACCAACTTGCCACAACTATAATTATTTAAGTTTTGCTGCCACCCCGTGATTGTTTTACTATTCCTGATTGGCTAATGCGGCGGAGTAATAAAATAGTTCCCGAGACTGCTACGCGCGCTAGCGTCAAGTAAGAGTTACGGACGTGGGAAAAAGAGTGGCCAAGGAGTATGGCCATTGTAGGCCAGTTGGAACGCAAATATATTAAAAATACCGGGTGGGTTAACTCAAGGCCCCATCCGTATAGAAAATCCCAGCAATAGGGATATTTGAATTCCCCATCATTGTGATGATATCTGCACCCGCTGGTGAAGTTAAAGTGTGGATGCCGTCGCTAGTGATCCGACAGTCCAAGAGCCATCTGCAGTTAGAGATACCCCGACGAAGGAGCCGTTTTCGAGGCGATCACCGGACATCACCGCTACGTACGCCGACAGAGGATCAACTCACCGAGACAACGCCCAGTGCAAAGAACCAACAGAAACCGCAAGTTTACCGCCTAGGTATATTAT
This sequence comes from Protaetia brevitarsis, assembly GCA_004143645.1. Taxonomy (NCBI): domain Eukaryota; kingdom Metazoa; phylum Arthropoda; class Insecta; order Coleoptera; family Scarabaeidae; genus Protaetia; species Protaetia brevitarsis. Next base: position 137,488 of record RXPK01000467.1, on the reverse strand, counting down.
TTCTTTGTTTGTTATTAGTTGTAACTTCGAAGCCATATTTCTCTTTATCCTTTGTTTAGATTTCAATAATTTCAATAACTAAATAACGTTCCAAGTGTGCCCCCATTTACCTTATCTTTTATTATTGCTTTGTTCATTTTTTTCATTATTAAGGAATATATTTTATGAGTCATTACGTTGTAAATTGTTTAAAAGAAACTGTTGTTAAAGTGAAACCAATATCTTTCATTCATATTAAGTAGTCACTGTGTTTGTCCTACACAAAATAAAACTATTACTAATAATACTGCTTTTTATTAAATTTATATTAATATTCACTAAACTTCCTCGTTTCCTGCACTACCTTTAAGTTGAACAACAAATTTAAGGTAAGTATATTGTATATTTATAGCAAACCATTACCTTCTATATATCAAGTATTTAGTGAACGTGCATTAATGATAGAATAGTTCACTCACAGCATTACACCTACTATTTGACAAGGGCAAATCTTTGCTTACTCCAACTACATATATTCCTTAGCTTAACTGCTTCAGTTTAATTATCATAAGTAACTTCATAAGTTACCGGTATGAAACAGACCGTAAGTAACTTAGATTGATTGTTGTTAGTATTAGTGTTTAGGATCTCTTTTTTACTAGTGCTAAGTAATCTGTGCTTTTGTCCCCTATCCAGCTGAAGTTTTTACTTACGATAATTGTATTTTTATTTATGATTATTAATTTTTTTTCTAAGTGTAGGGTGCAAGTTAACTGAAAGGGTCAAAATTGGCATGGGTGCGCAATAGGTCTTTCTGGCTAAGTTGCCTTTGACCGAAAATATGAAGTATAACATCATTTGAACGGATCAAAATGAACGGGCCTTCAAATTATTCCCATTCGAATGATCCGGATGATTTAGCTAAACGGGTTCTTCTTTGAACTCATTTGAAACCCTTAAACAAATAAATATTATTATTATTATTAATAGGTTGAGTATTTACTATTAGTATTTTTTAATCTTATTTGTTTTTTTTTTATATATTCAAGTTACATCTTATTTTTCGCCTATCAAACAAATCTTCTTCGTATTTTCTCTCTAAAAGCGTTTCTAAAATTTTAACGAAGGCACTTACGTGCACAAATACTTCAAACTTTGTATTGTATGGCCGAAGCAACTTCAACTTGCAACGGTTTACAGCGGTAAGGAGGCTTCCGAGGATGACCCACATACGCGGCGCGCTGGGTTTAATTGTTGACGTTTAGGTTATTACCGAAACGTTGTACATAGCGAGACTATTCAAGGCTGACTAGATGCGCCCGCAGAAATGAAGTAAAAAGTCGAAGCTCGGCCATAAATCGTCGGCGCACTCCGTCCGGGGAGATTGTAGCGTGCGGCGCTGATGCAAATTGCAACGGCCCCGCGTTTTGATAATGATGAATAAGCAATAACGTGTCGGTTGTTATTGCTGCGATGCGGCGGTGTTTGGCATCTCGCGGAAATGTGAGGGGTGCATTCTTTTCTAGCCGATTGAATTGCAACACTGCATCGACACGAATTGTAAATGTCGTGCATCAAATATTCCAAAGCCATTTCCATAGGATAAACACGAAAAAAAAGAAAACTCCTATTTTCTCCCACCAGGTAAGGTGAGTGAAGTTGGTAGTAAGTTTTGCACTTATTTCATATCTGTTTTCAGAATTTTACTATGAGACAGAGTTTCAGAGTTGCAAACCAATAAAATTTTGTAAAAATAAAAAAAAAATGACGTTTAAAGTGATATATTTACTTGGAAAATGTGCTGATATATTACTTTCGGTTGTACTTTGCATCAGAAATATCTCTCTTCAGCGTCCAGCAATAGTCTGCCGAGATAGCGGGGCTCCATATGCATTGATATCTCTTATCCATGATTAGAATGTCCTGGTGAAATCTTTTACCATGCTCGTCACTGACTGCTCCAAAGTTAATTTTTTTGAAAATGCACAAGTGGGAGCCAAGAAAGTGTATTTTTAGACCCATGTTGCAACCCATGGCTTTCCTGGGGGTTGGGAGTATCTACCAAGCGCGTCCCCGAGGTGGTGGATAGGGGAAAGGCCATCTTGTCAAGGTTCGCTCAGCACAAGATGGTTAGTGGCGGCTATAAGTTTGTCCTCTCTGCTTAAAATCGGAGCAGGGTAAATGAAGACCGTTACCGTGAACCACTTCCCCCTCGCCCGAGCTGTCGTGTCGTGGCTAAGGGCTTGCACAGGGTTCTGCAACGATGCCAGTTGTTGCTTTCGGCTACCGAAGGCCCAACTGTTAAAGCAGGTCCCAAAAAGGGATGGACCAAGAGGAGACAACCTCAACAAAAACCTAAATCCTAAGGTGGCGGACAAGGCTGATGGGATGCGTGGCTGGATAGAAGACCAGTCTACTAGTTCAAACTTGGGGCACCTGGTGCATTCCATTGTATTTAGCATTACCTCTGCATGCGGGGCTCTGTGGAGGTGGACCTTTTCTTTCCTTAGCTACTCGTGGGATCAACCATGGAGAAAGGACGTTTATTAGCGGGACGACACCGCTAATAAACAGGAATTGGAGCAGGACCGCCATAAGAAGCCTTCCACTTCCCAAGTGAGAGTACCTCACAAGGAAGGAACAAAGAGAGGGGCAAAACGACTGGAGCAGATTGGGGAACAGGATGGCATTCATTCCCTCTCAAATTGCGAAGCACTGTGCAACTCAAGGGCGTTGCACCTGAGGGCACGTGAAATCGAACAGGGAGATCTACCTAACTTGGGACCTTCTGATATCCTACACTTTCTGAAAGGAATAGGGTTGGAAGGTCAGTTGTAAAACAGCAAGAACAGAGGACACAATAGATCTTTTAGGTCGCAGTGCAATATCACCCTTGCAATGTGTTTGGTCATCAGACCAGTAGGTTGTTAACAGTCTCTACGTAGTTTTCGGCTTTACGATTTCCCAAGAAGCCGTTGCAAATCTCCTTAAAAGACGACCATGCTGCTTTTTCAATTCCATTCAGTGCCTCAATAAATTTTTTATTTCGAAGTAGCTGTCTGATCTGGCGTCCCACAAAAATACCTTCTTTTACCTTAGCCTCACTCATCTTAGGGAACTTACTCCTCGCATATGTAAACCCAGTGTTGTGAAGAAGTTTTTGATCAACCCAAGCTCAATGCGCAAAGGGAGTAAATATTTTTTTTCATTTTGGCCACTTTTTCTTTCTACAATGATTCTTCCTATCCCTACTATTCCATTCACAGAGGAAACAACAATATTTTCTGTAACCGAGTTGCATGCCGAGCAAAAGTGAAACAACTTTCAAATCGCCACAAATATTCCACTTAAAGTCGTTATACTTAATTTTTTCCAAAAGAAGCTTCATGTTATAAGATTCTTTCAAATCGCTTGCATGAGCCAAAGGAACAGAGGGGAACTTATTTCCATTGTGGAGTAGTACCGCTTTCAAGCTTAATTTGGAAGAGTCAATGAACAAACCCCACTCATCTGAATTATATTCATAGCCAAGCGTCTCCATAAGAGAAGAGATGTCATTACAAAATACAAGTCCTTCTTCCATAGAGAAGAAATTCTCAAATTCTGCATGGCGATTACGAAAAAGAGCAACTTTTGTTCCACTCTGAAGAAGATTCCAGTCTTTTAATCTGAACCTAGAAGTTCGGCTTGCTTCTTAGACAACTTTAAATCGCGGACGAGGTCGTTGAGGTCTTCTTGACTTAGAAGATGTGGCACACAACAAGACGAATCTGGTTGAAATGTTGGATCCAATCCATATTGTCGCCTGTAAAACTTTCTTCGTTTACTTCGTCATCGCCCTTTCATCGTCGCTTAATGTCATGTTTTGTGGAGGTTTAGGCACAGGTAATTCCGGACTGTGAGGTACTGGTCTCAGTGCAGATGGAATATTAGGATATTTTACAGTATGTTTGGATTTAGAAGTCATACCACTTATATTTGTAAGACAAAAATAGCAATCGGTAATATGATCTGATGGTTCCCTCCAAATCACATGCTCTTCATTTATGAAAACTAAATTATTACAAATCATCCCAACCCCGTGCTCCACCTAAAAAAGGTACTACACAAGGCTACCTATTCTAAGTACTATATGGGTTCCATAAATTGAAATGTTCCTACTCTAACTAAATAATTTCCCTATGATTCTAATAACAAAAATATAATACAGTAGCCTCGCGACCATATGAATACTACTTTTGTGAAATGATGAAAATTTGAAATGTGATTAGTTTACATAATCGCGAGTCTACTGTAAATCGGTCTATCTAAATGTCATGCCGTAACCTATGTAGTTCTTTAACAACATTATTAAAAAAGTCCCACCATTCGACCGATTCATTATCTCTAATATCTGTTTCGCGTCGCGGCCAATTTAACCCCCTAGCTAATGCCCTAACTTCCGTACGTGACCGCCACTCATCTGTGAGTGGACATTCAAATAAGACATGCCCCGCTGTATCTACCCCACCACACTCACAAAGTGAATCATTAACCCTCCTCTTAATTCTACCGTCTGATACAATAAATAATCCTATCCTATAATCCTAGTCTACCTCCCATTTAAGGTATTATCCCACCTACTCTGCCAATCATTATCTAGTTTATCCCTAAACGCTTCTTTAACTACACTAGCCGAAATTAGCCCAAACCTAATAATAGAGCTGTCTCTCCTAGACACCGCCTCTTTCGCTAATTGATCCGCCCTCTCATTACCGATTGTACCTACATGAGCCCTAGTCCAAAAAAGTTTTATATTACCCTCGCGCAACATATCCCAAGTATCTAACAACAAATCAATCGGATCAACACGTCAACAACCGCTCTCGAGCCGAACAGCACGTCAGTCGCTTTGCATGCTGGCTGACGACTTCCCTTTGTTCGCTTGCGTACCTACGCTCTCCCACGTGCTTCCCTCAGCTGTCCGCCATTCAGGGACGTTGCGCTGTCCATGGTAGAAATATAATAGGTATGCTTATAAGTAAACATAAGCGCGTATCTCTATGCGCATGTCACGTGATTGACTCAACTACGTCATCAGCGCCATATTGGACGCTACGTCGCGGCGGCACGATTTGTATCATTCATTCGAATTAAATCGTTTGTGCGTGATTATTGATTATGTTCGATGTCGTCGAAGCGTGTTCTGTGATTTAGTGGTGTAAGCTCGTTATATATTTCTGGCTTTAAAATTCACTTCACGAACTAGCAAATCTGCCCACAAAATTTACAATAATCACACACTTCATGCGTTTCATTATTAAGTGGTATAAAATTGAAACGTTTTTTTTATAAAGCTTAAAATTTTACTATTCAAAATTTTCAACTCAACGAATTATGTGTTTTGATATATCACTTATTTGCTGTGTAATACTTTTACATTGAATCATGAATCATATTATCCCTTACTTTTTAAACAATGAAAGATCATAAATTTACCATTGTAGTAGCAAGAATTACAAATTAAAACACGAATTCGTTCTTCATTTAAATTAGTAATCGAACAGCATGTGAGAGTGAGAGAGACAGAGTATGATTCAGAAAGCGCCACTTGAATTGACCTAACTACGTCATCGCTTCATGCGCGTGGGCATATCTATTACTTCTATCATGGCGTTGTCCTCGTGTTCGTGGCAAACTTATTTATTTGTCGCTTCCTTCCTTGACGCCGCTTACGTCACCGCACACACATACACGCATCAATTAAATAGAACTAAAAATACGTCACAAATTCTACATGTTTCATATGTTTACATAAATAGAATGAAATCGAATACCTTTTATTAAGGAAATAAATAATAAATCAAATTTAAAATAAAATGCATTCTAGGCGCCCCATTATAATCTGTTGATTCTACCACATCAACTGACTTTGCGAAGTGTTCACGACATGTCTTTTAAACTACTTGGACCAGAACATTCTAAGGATACGCATGCGCGCTTTGCTCATGTCCTTACCACACCGCATGCGTATCCTTAGAATGTTCTGGTCCAAGTAGTTTAAAAATTAGGAAATTTAAACTTTTCCTGAGAAATATTAACATTTTTCTTACACTGAGAAAAATGGGCTAAGTAAAGTGTTTACTTGATAAAAATTATTTACAATAGATAAAGTTTTACTTGGAACAATTCTCGTTAATTAATACCTGCAACTAAGTTTCCTGAATGCAAGTTGTTACTGTAAATAGTGCTTTATTAACGGCTATTACACAGTGTACCTGACTAATTTGTGGTAAGTAAAGTATTACTTATGACTACTGGTACTGTATCTAACTTCCAGCACATGGTTAGTAGAAGTAACAACAATGCTGATCGCTATTAAACTCATGTATTTTCTTAAATAGGTAACAACTTGCCACAACTATGATTATTTGAGTTTTGCTGCCACCCCGCGATCGTTTTACTGTTCCTGATTGGCTAATGCGGCGGAGTAATAAAATAGTCCCCGAGACAGCTACGCGCACAAGCGCGGGCTAGCGTCAAGTAAGAGTTACGAACGTTGGAAAAGGTCGTCGAAAAAGAGTGGCCAAGGAGTACGGCCATTGTAGGCCAGTTGGAACGCAAATATATTAAAAATACCGGGTGGAGCCTATAAGTAATCGGATGTTTCAAGACTGCAGTTTTAAACCACGAGGTGGGATATTTGAATTCCCCATCATTCTGATGATATCTGTGCCCACTGGTGAAGTTAAAGTGTGGATGCGTCGCTAGTGATCCGACAGTCCAAGTGCCATCTGCAGTTAGGGATACCCCGACGAAGTAGCCGATTTCGAGGCGATCACCGGACAAAACCGCATCAACTCGCCGAGACAACACCCAGTGCAAAGAACCAACAGAAACCGCAAGTTTACCGCCTAGGTGTATTATTTCTTTGTTTGTTATTAGTTGTAATTTCAAAGCCATATTTCTCCTTGTCCTTTGTTTAGATTTCAATAGTTTCAATAACTAAATAACGTTTCAAGGGGGCCCATTTACCTTATCTTTTATTATTGCTTTGTTCATTTTTTTCATTATTAAGGAATATATTTTATGAGTCATTACGTTGTAAATTGTTTAAAAAAAAAACTGTTGTTAAAGTGAAACCAATATCTTTCATTCATATCAGGTAGTTACTGTGTTTGTCCTATACAAAATAAAACTATTACTAATAATACTACTTTTTATTTAAATTTATATTAAATATTCACTAAACTTCCTCGTTTCCTGCACTACTATAAGTTGAACAACAAATTTAAGGTAAGTATATTGTATATTTATAGCAAACCATTACCTTCTATATATCAGGTATTTAGTGAACGTGCATTAATGATACTGTTTCCTTATCACAAGTAATCCAAATAGCTTGCATTAATTGAGGTTAATAATGAAGGTGTGATAGCCATTATAGAATAGTTCACTCATAGCAATACATCTACTTGATATGAGTAAATCTTTTACTTACCGCAACTGCATATATTCTTTGGTTTACTACTTCAGTTTAATTATCATAAGTAACTTCATAAGTTACCGGTATGAAGCAGACCGTAAGTAACTTAGATTGCTTGTTGTTAGTATCAGTGTTTAGGATCTCTTTTTTATTAGTGCTAAGTAATCTGTGCTTTTGTCCCCTATCCAGCTGAACTTTTACTTACGATAATTGTATTTTTAGTTATGATTATTAAATTTTTTTCTCAGTGTAGTAGTATTACAATGTCAGAGATTTTTTCCTAAGAAACAGAAAATTTCCTGTTAATATTCACGTAAAATACTTGTATTTAGGATAACTTTCTAACATTTCGACATTTTCCTTAAATTTCTCTACATTTACCCCCAATTCAGTGCGCAGAATTGTCAAAAAAGTGTTTTTTACCAAGAAAAAATACTTATTTTTTTTAGGGATTACGTTGATTCGATTTCTTTTTGTTCGTTTCTGCTACAGAAAATTTTGGTGCGTCATCGACAACCAAACGGTATTGTTGGATTAACCAAATTTTGGTCAGCTCAATGCTGCAATCTTTTGAATGCGCCTATAAACGCAAGAAGTTTCTTTTAAATCGGTGAGATATATTTGCTTGTGTTCCTTTATCAGTCTAGTGCTATATGCCTACACAACCACATCTTTCAGTATCTACATATTTACTTAAGCGCATCAGCCAACGAATACGATGGCATAAAATTTCAAACTGCGACCGCTTTCGCGCCCGTGCTGTCCGAACGGAAACCGTTAGTCAGATGTCACCTGCGAAGGAGAGTTCGTTGATCTCGGATGGCTGGGTCGTGAAAGATGTTGCATGTATACATATATACTTTTCCTACATCTTCTTTTTTCGCTACGGTCTTGACTCGGTTCTTTTTTCTCCGGCCCTGTCGATGTCGGAGAGACCGATGGACGCGAAGAATTCTACGTGATGCAATCAGCCGTCACGTGGCACAGAAATCTCTTAGTTTCGAACGATATTACTTCCATAATAGAATATGTATTCAGTCCTCAGTGGCCTCATGCACGCGATGGCGGGACATCGAGAGACATTTGTGTCGTAAGGAAATCTGTTTCATAAAGACGAAATTTAAAGTTTTAGGTATATTTTAAGCTACAATGCATAAATTGTCAGTTTCTGTCTTTTGTTTTCAAATGAAATGAAGTTATAAACTCCGTGTGATTTCGCATTTTTATGGCAAATCCATTGCTAGAAAAGCAATCTATTATAGGATCAAAACAGAATTCTTTTTATCCATATTATTATTAATTATGTACAATATTCCTTGTGTTTTATTTTTAAAATTGATAATTTGGTCATTATATCGACCACGCTTTCTTATTTCATAATTCATTCATTGATTTAATAATTTAATAAGAATTGAAAACTACTCTGCAGGAAGTGAAGGCCTGTTAAGCAGCGTACGATCCGTTTCTCATAAGTAGAGACCGGATTATATGCAAAATGCATATATTTTATTTTTTGCATATCTTTAATTATAGTCTATATGTAGACATATTACACTAATTGAAGTTAATTAGCGCTAATTAGTGATTGCATATATTGCATATTTAGGCATTTCTATGCATATTTTTACAAAAGTTGCATATATTGCATATTTAAGCTTTTTCTTATCCTTTCTAATAGTAAAAATTCCTACTAATTCCTAATGTAGATCGACAACCGACAATTCTCAGAACGATAAATCTTTTACATTGGTTTCTCTAATACTTTTTTCCAAGAACTGCACGTGTTTAATTTCGCCTAGCAGAAGGGATGTGGTAAATACGTTTTATTATTATTAATTCCTAAATAAACTATTCATTCATTAAATATCTTTGAGCGAAACAGCATGTAATTGTGTTACGTTCTTAAATACTGTGCGTACATATAATGAGTATAGCGAACAAAATTTCTTTATGGATTAAGCCATATCCTGAACTGGTAAAGGATGGCGACAAAATATTTTGTCGAGCCTGCAGTAAGCTGGTAAGTTTAATTTTACTAAAAGCTTTACAATTGTTTTTAAATTCTTTAACTTTTGATATAAAATGACAATTGTTGTAGGTGTCTTCTGAGAGAAAATACCTGATTGATCAACACGCTAAAACTCCATCACATATTGGAAAATGTGAAAAACTAAAGCGATCCGCATATGTGTGCAGCAATCTATACGTCAATGTGTAGCATCAACTTCACGAAACTCAGAACAAGAAGAATATAATACGGATCTGTGTAACGCATTAACTTCGTCTAACATACCATTAGCAAGATTAAACAATGTTAATTTGAAATCATTTCTGTAAAAATATTGCAAACATAATATACCTGACGAAAGTACCTTACGAAGAAATTATGTCACATCTTGTTACCAGTAAACAATAGCAGAAATTCAACAATTGGTAGGGAATAATTTTATTTATATCATGGTAGATGAAAGTACGGATAAGTGTGGCCGTTATATTGCCTATTTGTTAATAGGAATTCTTCATGAGGATATTGTAGGTAAATTATATTTAATTTATTGTAAAGAACTTCAAAAAACAAATAATGTGACAATTGCCCAATTCGTTCAAGAAGGTTTATCAAATTTCTTTTTACCTGGAAGTATACCTTGTGAAAAGATGTTACTAATGTTGTCCAACCCTGCACCATACATGATAAAAGCCTCGCAAAATTTAAAAGAAAATTATAATAACATTATTCATACCACTTGTTTAGCTCATGGGTTCAATCGTGTAGCCGAAGACATTAGGAATTAATTCCCTTTGATTAATGGTTTAATTAGCAATGTCAAGAAAGTATCTTTAAAAGCACCTTTACGAATCCAATTTTTATAAGGAGCGACTTCCCGGTGTTAAGTTGGCTCCTGAACCGATTATTACGAGATGGGGTCCATGGTTAGAGGCTGCAGTTTTTTTCGCCGATAATTTTGAAGGAATAAATAATGTAATTCTTGAAATCACTGCTGAGTGCATTGCTCTAGAAAACTGTAAAAAAAATAGTAACATCAACAGAATTGCTACAAAATCTTTTGTATATTAAGTCAAATTATAGCTTTGTTTCAAGTTCCATTCGTAAACTAGAAACGCAAGCGATGTCGCTCTCGGGAATCAGTCGAAATAGTAGACGAATTTGATATGCTATGTAAGAAGGTTAAGGGTACAATAGGTAATTCTATATACGATAAATTTAAAAAAGTGATAAATAAAAATGCGGGGTATTTGAAATTGAAGAAAGTTAGGAAAATTTTGGAAGGTGGAACAGTAAACGATTTCGACTTTAATTTTAGTTTAGAATGTATTGCAAAGTTAAAAAATGCACCAATTACATCTGTGGATGTTGAAAGAAGCTTTTCTATTTCGAAACATATGTATTCTGATAGAAGACAAAACTTTCTTTTACACGATTTTGAAAAATATTTAATTATAAATTGTTTTAGAAATATGTTGTGAAAAAAGTTTGTGCAATAAAGTTAATGTTTAAATTTCTGCTCTTATTTATTTTATGTAAAAAATTTGCTTATTGTCGCAATTTTTTTTGCATATATGCCCTAGGTTTATGCATATTTTCTCAAAAATCGATGCATATATTCCAGTTTTTCTTTGCATATAGTCCGGTCTCTACTCATAAGTAAAAACGTTTTTAAGTAGGGTTGAGGTACCTCAAAATATAGTACCAAAACTAACCTTGCTAAAGACGTAAGCATAATGTGTACCAAACAACTGCTGTAATGACAATACCGCTCTTGTATAAGCTTGAGAATGAAGTCCTTGCAATGAACTTTTCAACTGAATAACTCATTTATCCACACTCCCAAATCATACACAAGCGCTGTCAAGTACCTCGTCAGCAATCACCAAAGCAACATTGTCAGCATATAAAATAGCTAACGCTTGGTCAATTTGGGAAGGAACATCATTAAATAACTAATAAGAAGCGTATCGGTCCGAAAATGGGTCCTTGCAGCACACCTAAATTAATAAGTAACGTTTCAAAGGCAAAATTATCTTCATAATAAATATGTTTATGTTTGATGGCATTTTATTGTGAATACATATTTACTTACTGACTGTCTCATACTACAATGTAATCGAGCGGATCGATAAAAACGTTAAAAAGCTAAAGCTTAAACTAAATACCTACGTCACTTATCTTTTTCGTTACAAGTGAAATTTCGCGAAATTCTCACTTTTTTTTCTACTGCGCCAGTTATATTTGCAATTGATTAAAATATTATTAGAATTTAGTTGATAATACGTGAATACAGTATTAGCATCCATCATAATCAGTAATGCGTAAGCTATACATTTATTGGCCGTATTTACTATTTACTTTCGTAACTCGGAGCTGGAGATGTTTCGTAACGTTCTCAAGTGATTAGGAAGATAAACATACATGTACATGATAAATACACGACGCAAATACTGGAAACTAAGCGTGTATTGTAGTAATTTATTATATGCCAGGATAAGCACGGGAATAGTATAGCATTATAGCGGTACAATCTTAACAACGGAATTTATTAATATTGTCTATTGTCAAAAATTAAAATTGTGGGTGTTTGATATACCCGCACTATGAGTCAAAATAATTTTACCTATAAATCAATACTGACTGCTAAATTGTTTTGCATGTAATCTCAAAAATCATTTGATATTTTTGAATCATACCTCTTTTGGCAGGAGTCATTGTGTGTGTGTGCCCGCTATTCGAAGCAGCACCTTGACTAACGCTTTCTCGCCAATTTCGTCACTGACACAGGGAGTACCTCAGGGTTCGATTTTGGGTCCTCTACTTTTTTTGATTTATGCAAACGATTTAAAAAATTATATCAACTATGATGGTCTCTACCAATACGCGGTTGATACTACTTTTGTAGTTCGCGGTGATTCGATGGAGGAAATTTCAAAAATTGTGGGAGGGATTCTAAAAGTTATGATGACTGGAGCGACTTAAACAGTTTACAGCTGAATTTCGGTAAGTCTAGTGTCGTGCCTTTCGGTGCCGGCGGTGATGAATTATACCTGGAAACAGACGAAATCCAACAAACTAACCAAGTAAGATTTTTGGGTGTAATTTTGGATACTGGGTTGAGTTGCGATTTACAAACTACTAATTTATCCAAAGAACTGTATCAGTATTGTTATGCGATCTATAAAATTCGTAATTTTGTTAGTATCGACACACTAAAGACTTTCTACTTTGGCCATATCCAGTCGAGATTGGCATACAGTATAATTTTTTGGGGATCTTCTGCTGGCTCTCGGAGAGTCTTCATTATTCAGAAAAGGATTATAAGATGTATGCTTCATGTACCTAGTGCCTCGTCGTGCAAACCATTGTTTAAGTTACTTAACATATTACCACTCCCCTTGCTTGTATATTATAAGATTGATTTCCTTTTATCTGAACAACAAGGAACTCTACGTTCACAATAAGGACATTTCAATTGGGATGACCACGAGGCATAGCGATGATATTGTGGTGCCTAAGCACAGATTAAAGCTGTATGAGCAAGGTGCATATTATAAATCCTTGACCGCCTATAATGCTTTACCAAAAGTAATCAAAAGCCAAGTCGGCAAGCGTAACATATTGAAAATGGCTTATACATTTTTAATAAATAACAGTTTTTACAGTTTCAATGAATATCTAGATGTGGGGCTTTTATAGTGTCTGCTTCGTCCACAGCGTCGCTCGTGCTCCGCTTGTGAAGGTGAATGTTGTTCATACATTAATTTTATTATATTTTGACATTTGTGTTGAGTAGTAATTATACATACTTAATTATACATATCACTTTAACATCAATTACTTATATACAATTAAAAAAAAAAGCACAAACACACACACACAGAGAGAGAGAAGATAATTATTTCTTTAAAATGCTTATTCCATTGGTGATAATACACTGTTTAATATGAGTCAATATATTGTAGGATTTGCTTTTGCAATATTTTAATTTTGGACTTTTTTTTGTTATCAAAACAATAAGTGCAGGTGATCGTTGAACGATGATAATCTATGTGTATCGTGTTGACTTTATACCAAATTAATATTACCCCTCACGATAAAAATTCTCATTTCATAAATTAGGTATTGTTTTCTCCTATTTCTAAATGTGTAGTTCAATTTTAAATGAATATACGTGTACATACCAAATCAGTGTTGTGTAACATTTAGGTATTTATTATTTTTAGGTGTAGTTTTATTTATCATGATCAGTTAATAATAAAATATATGATAATATATCTATTATTAGGTGTAAGCGTTTAATAGTCATGTAATATTTAAAAAAACTTTGTACATTTAAACCTATTATATCATATGTATTAAAATAACCAGTAATCTAACACAAAATCCTTGGTAATTTCGGATTTTAATGTTGTAAAGTTACTAAAAATAGTTGGGAAAAATTTAAATTTTGTCACGAAGGATTGTTTGTTACAGGAAATATAACGAACTTGAAGTCGTCAAAAATTATTTTAAATTCGGACTTGGATTGACTATAAAACCTTTTCAGAGCTATTGAGATCCTCCTCATCCTAGAAGACGTTTTCTAATTTTTTCGTCTTAATTAGATCTTCCATTTTTTGTAACGTAACAATAGGCTATAACATTGGCGCAGAATAGGAATTATAATGCAATGTGGTAGAGTTCGTCGCAATAGAGAATGGTACATGACGTCACATGCGCAATGAACGAATATTGGTAGCCGATGTCTCCTTACTAAGTAACAGGCAGTAGTAACAGGCAGCGGGACGTATTTGACGTCAGGCTTTGCGCAGCTTTTGGTGACGACATGTACCATTCTCTATCGTGACGAACTCTATCTGCGGAGAGTCTGTTTCTTGTTGCTGCCATGGTAGGTCCGCTTGGTACACTTCTCACAGGAAAAATCGGGACACCAGCAATCGTGAATTTTTAAATTTCTTGGGTGTAAATGCAGCTTTCAGAGGATATATATGCACTTATCAAAGTCATAAATCACTTTTTTTGTGTGTATTATTGCGATCAAAGGTAAAGATAAAAATTTAAACAGAAATATAAATATATATAGAGAAAAAGGTTTTTACATTAAATAAACACATTGGAATTTCAGTGGCGGTGTTTTCTTAGAAATACCGAATACGGAAATATTAATGCAAAAAAAATACATAACAACTAAAAGGCCTCTTGAGTAAACGGCACTATTTAGAAACACACATATATGTATTTAACTTGATGTTATGTAGAGATAATTCTCATTTTACGAAAACATTTGACCATGGGACTGTAAAATTATATTATCCATTACTATGGTATTAGCTGTGTTCGCAGAGGAATCACAAACTAATCAGACGCGATTCGATTGGCTCAAAGAAATCCGAAACGGTTTTCTGATTGATTTCACAGTATATGATCGGCTCTGACTAGTTTGTGATTTCTCTGCGAACACAGCTATTAATTACTTATTAGTTTGATTTATGCCCGCAAGTAATGCTTTAGCAACAGACAATATGTCAATCACCCTCCTGAGTTTTTGAACACTGTGATTTTTACATTGATTAATTACACAATTATTGAGGTATTCATTATTGTTGTTGTTTAGTATTCTTAAATATTGTAGTACTACAAAATATTTTTCTATATATTAAAAAATTACCGAAATCAGTTTAAGACAAAATTTTTGAAGCAATTAATTTTCGCAAAGAAATTATTTATTTTATTAACCCTCCGTTTATTGTATTTTCAAGAAATATATCTTAACTATCGCCTCCTGTGTAATCCAATGTCATTCTATTTTATTGAAATATAGCTAACACTTTTGGTCTGTAACACAGCTTCAGGCAGTAGCAACAAAAAAGTATTAAACGTATCAAATTCAAAAATAAATATTTTAGCACTAACTGGGATTGACGAACAATATGCTTTCTTACAATGTTTGTTATGTGTTATAAATCCAATAATATTTTAAATAATTGTTAATAAACCTGTGCTACATAAAGACAGTTTGTCAAGAGACCCAGTGTTGGCCATATTTCAAGAAAATAGATCAACGACGTCAGATTACACAGACGATAGCTAAGATATATTTCCTGAAAATACAACAAACGGAGGGATCATAAAATAAATAATTTCTTTGCGAACTTAATTGCTTTATTTAAGAATTTTATAAATAATCTTAAACCGGGTTTTGGTAATTTTTTATAGATAGAAGAAAACTTTATAGCAATACAATATTTAAGAATATTAAACAACAATAGTAATTAATACATCAATAATAGCGGCAATAGTAGTCAATAAATCTGTGAAAATCACATTATGCCAAAACTGAGGAGGCTGACTGACATATTGTCTATTGCTAAACTAATACTCACGAGCATAAATCGAAGTAACTAATATCAAAGCAGCACTAACGAGTAACATTAATATTAATAATAAATTCCATCATCACATGTTTCTTAAAAAAGAATTATCTCTACATAACATCAAACAAGTTAAATACATATATATTTCTAAATGAAGCCGTCTATTCAAGAGTTCTTTTTGTTGTTAGGTATTTTTTTTTCATTGGTATTTCTAAAGGAAACGCCGCCACCGAAACTCTGATTTGTATTCTATACATAAACCTTTTTCTCTCTATATATTTATTTTTCTCTTTAAATTTATAGTCGTTACCTTTGATCCCAGTAATATACATAATTAAGTGATTTATGGCTATGATAAGTGAATACGTCCTCCGAAAGTTGCATTTACAATCAAGAAATTTTAAAATTCTGAATTGCTGGTGTCCTAATTTTTTCCTGTGAGAAGTGTACGTTAGTGAAGAGACTGGTGCCGTCATACCTGACCAATATGCCCTGTTCTTCAAGTTTCAGGTTTCTGATCTTTTCTATGAAGTGTTGCGTACTGGATTTTGCTGACTGTGTTTTCCCGCTAAAGGAGCTGTTAACTACTTTATTACTTTTAATACGGACAATGACAAGTCAAATATTTATTTTAACAACCAATGTCTTATATATCTCTATAACTACTTTATTACTTTTAATACGAAGAATGACGAGTGAAATATTATTTTTTTTTACTATCAGTATAGGGCTAGCATATTCTGAACATGAATCCTCAGCGATACCAGCCATTTGCAACTCTTCAATTTGTTCTCTCACTCTTAGCCTTTCAGGATGTCCTAGTCTGTATGGTATTTTTTTTCTCTGGTTGGTTCCCGTAAATTTTGAAGCTTTTTCGCTTGTTAATTGTAATTAGAAATAATTATGTTTTAATGATCTGTCTATTTTTAAAATTTCCTACATTACTTCATCTTAAATGTGCTGTGTAAAGGCCTCTTTTTACATTTTTTTCGTTTTCAAGTAAAGATTAAGGGTTCTTATGCTTTAAGAACATTAAAAATCGATGCTGAGCAAAGCAAGATAGCGAATCCACTCTATATATACCCTGTTTCTTATTTTTGTAACTCTTTGGAAGCAATTTTATTTTAATTTTTCAATAAGGCTGTATTGATCTTACCTCGGGTTGTTTTCGCAGGGCCCCCATTTCAGATATTTTATTTACTACGCCGCTGGTCCACGGCATATCGAACCTTCTCTCTCCGTGAGCTAACTGAACGTTTCAAAATATTTATGGCAGCTACGTCAATATAAAACGCGAAACAATGGACCAACGTTAACAACAATTTTACCGAAGTCGTATTGTTTAACCGCGTATATTTTCAAATAAAAACATGGGAATATTTCTTATTATTATGCCGGTATATTTTCGGGCATTGTATACGGCTAGCGCGTTGCAGCGCCTTGTTTACGCTGATTTACGCAACCTTATGCTAATATTTAATAGCGCTTTTGGACGTTGTACGTCGAATCATCACTTAGAACACGGCAGCTAAGAGATAGTAATTATGTTGCGGAGGCAGAAATTAATTAAAGCAACAAAAAAAAAAGATCCTTCACTCTTGTTTCTCAGAACTATACTTAATATACACATTTTTATGCGGTAATTATAGAGTAAAATGCTAACAGTTCCCAGTTGATCTGTATACAATTTTATAGTAATTGTAGCTGTCATTGTTCATTAACGCCCAAAAAAATACGGTAGTAACATCTTAATTTTATCCAAAAATAATGTCTGCGGACAAGGGCCGTATAGTATAGAGAAAACTGCTCCTACAGTGAACCAAAAATTGGTCCTGAAAAAATAAAGAAATCATTGTTCACATGAAGTACACTGCACTGAGAAAAAAATTTAATAATCATAAATAGAAATACAATTATCGTAAGTAAAAAGTTCAGCTGAATAAGGGACAAAAGCACAGATTACTTAGCACTAGTAAAAAAGAGATTCTAAACACTGATACTAACAAGAAGCAATCTAAGTTACTTACGGTCTGCTTCATACCGGGTAATACATGAAGTTATTTATGATAATTAAACTGAAGTAGTTAAGCCAAAGAATATATGTAGTTCCAGTAAGCAAAGATTTGCCCTTGTCAAGTAGTAGGTGTATTGCTGTGAGTGAACTGTTCTATAACAGCTATCACACCTTCATAATTAATGCAAGCTATTTAGATTACTTGTGATAAGGAAAGAGTATCATTAATGCACGTTCACTAAATACTTGATATATAGAAGGTAATGGTTTGCTATAAATATACAACATACTTTCCTTAAATTTGTTGTTCATCTATAGGTAGTGTAGGAAACGAGGAAGTTTAGTGAATATTTATTAAGTAGTAAGATAAAGTACAAAAAAATATTCCACAAATCTTCGATTAATTATTTATGCAACCGCAACTATAAGTACTGCGTACCGAGCAATGCGTAATTCAAAATTGTTTGCAAATAATTTTTAATTACTATTCAGTGCACTGTAGCTTCGATTGCATTAATAATCGAAGATTAAATTCGCATTTAATTTGCTAAAAATGATACATAAAAAAAACAATATTATTAGTAATAGTTTTATTTTATATAAGACAAACACAGTGACTACCTGATATGAATGGAAGATATTGGTTTCACTTTAACGACAGTTTTTTTTTTTTCTAAACAATTTACAAGGTAATGACTCATAAAATATGTATATCCCTTAATAATGAAAAAATGAACAAAGCAATAATAAAAGATAATGTAAATGGGGCCCCTTGAAACGTTATTTAGTTATTGAAATTATTGAAATCTAAACAAAGGATAAAGAGAAATATGGCTTTGAAGTTACAACTAATAACAAACAAAGAAAAAATATAGGCGGTAAACTTGCGGTTTCCGTTGGTTCTTTGCACTGGGCGTTGTCTCGGTGGGTTGATCCTCTGTCGGCGTACGTGGCGGTTATGTCCGGTGATCGCCTCGATAACGGCTACTTCGTCGGGGTATCCTTAATTGCAGGTGGCACTTGGACTGTGGGATCACTCAGCTGACGGCATCCACACTTTAATTTCACCAGCGGGCGCAGATATCATCACAATGATGGGGAATTCAAAAGTCCCACCAGGTGGTTTAAAATTGCAATCTTGAAACATCCGATTGCTTATATAGGCTCGGTGCTTCTTCTTTCGCTGGGAATCTTTATACGGATGGGGCCTTGAGTTAACCCACCCGGTATTTTTAATATATTTGCGTTCCAACTGGCCTACAATGGCCGTCTTCCTTGCACACCTTTTTCGACGGCCTTTTCCCACGCCTGCGCGCGTAGCCGTCTCGGGGACTATTTCATTACTCCGCTGCACTAGCCAGTCAGGAATAGTAAAACAATCACGGGGTGGCAGCAAAACTCAAATAATCATAGTTGTGGCAAGTTGTTACCTATTTAAGAAAATACATGAGATTAATAGCGGTCAGCATTGTTGTTACTTCTACCAACCATGTGTTGTAGTTACAGTACCAGTAGTCATAAGTAATACGTTACTTACCACAAATTTGTAAGGTACGCTATGCAATCGCCGTTAATAAAAGCACTACTTACAGTAACAATTTGCATTCAGGAAACTGGGTATAGTTGCAGGTATTAATTAACGAGAATAGTTCCAAGTAAAACTTTATCTATTGTAAATATTTTTTTTATCAAGTAAACACTTTACTTAGCCCATTTTTCTCAGTGTGAGAAAAAAAATTAATATTCATAAATAAAAATATAATTATGGTAAGTAAAAAGTTCAGCTGAATAGGAGACGAAAGCACAGACTACTTAGCACTAGTAAAAAAGAGATCCTAAACACTGATACTAACAAGAAGCAATCTAAGTTACTTACGGTCTGCTTCATACCAGTAACTTATGAAGTTACTTATGATAATTGAAATGAAGTAGTTAAGCCAGGTAAGTGTGAAGAAACAAGTTCTTCCCTTTTAGACACCTCCAGGTATGTTGTTATAGCTTTTTGTTATCGATGTTATACATTCTAAACAACCAAGATATATAGGTTACTATCTACAAATAATTTTAGGTCATTCTGGCAAATTAAATAGGATTTAAAGCATAAATAATATTTGTAGGATTGCATAAAAAATCTCAATTTTCATATAAATAATATTTTACAAATATCAAATTTACATCGATTTAAAATATGGAGTAAGTATTTCAATTATATATTTTATTTATATTTAGATAGAATATGAAAAATATATTCAAAAACCCCTCACGAAAAATATTTGTCAAATATATTTTTAAAAATATGAAACTTACATTGATTTAAAATATGGAGTAAATATTTCAATTGTATATTTTATTTATATTTAGATAAAATACAAAAAAAAATATGTTCAAAAATCTCTCACGACAAATATTTGTCAAATATATTTTTAAAATATCTCTGGTATATTTGTGGCTGTTAGGGTAGGGTAAAAAAAAATAAGACAGTATCTACTTACAGAAAAATGACTTAATTTCGTAGATAAACAAATACACACACAAAACAAACCGAACAATTATATTTTTAAACTCATTTTAAACAATAAGGACAAAACTGTTTGATACGACGCGCGTTTCTAAAAAAAAAAATTATCCGACAAAATTGATCCGCGTTATATTTTTTGTGTTAAACATTTTTATTCAAATTAACATTTTCTTATTTTTCAAATTACTATCAGATTGTTTTAAAGCCAAATTAAGTAAATATTTTTTAATTAAATAGCATTTAATATTACATCAAATACGAAAAGTCCGTAGATCTGGCAGTTTCTTCATGTTACCTGAGTTATTTATTATAAAGAAACTAGCAAATTTCGAACAGAAATTTGTACAACAAAATGCGGCAGAAGTTATCACTAAGGGCGATTATTTAAGTTTTTTTTTCTTGTAATTGTAACAGATCTGCATTTTCCATCTTTTTCCTTGTTATTTTACTTATATATTTATGCTCAATTTTTTACTTTAATAACAGACAGGTATTTATTAGAAATTATTGAGAAAAAGTAGGCCAATTTATTTACAACATATATAAATATTATGTGCTGCTTGGGCTATTCTTGTTGACTTTGCTGTGGGAGTGTATAGGCGCAAATTATTTTGTATGAAATACAATTATACAGAAGCTATTTTATAATGCTTTATTGAAAGTAATACTTAGTACAAAATATATACACTGCATAATATTATAAAAGCCTGCAGTATTTTTAGTTTTTTGCAACGTTTCTTTTCTTTTTTCTCTCAATGATTTGATAAAGATCTGCAGCGTTCTAAAGACAAATTTTATTATTAGTGTTTATTAGCATTTTAATAATGATATTTTCGTGTATGTTGTCCAGTAGATATTGATAATTTATTTTTATAATAATAAACTTAAAAATAAAATCTATATATCACAATATGACAAAGAAAGTTGTTTCACGTATCTGTTCCAGATGGTTTCAATAGTTTTCGTCCCAATATAACCGGAATGGCGCAAAGAGGCTAAGTAAACTAACTTTATTATACTATTAAAACATTAAATATTAATAACATCTTACAAATTATTTGTTTCTTGTACCATTTCTTAAAACAAGGTTAACAAGCTTTATTCTGTGGTTAACACATTTTTTTTTTTCCTTAAATATCTCCCAACATTGAAATAAGTTGGAAATCACTTTATACACTAAGAAAAGAGATTGCATTAAATGAAAAGTTTTATAACTTTTGGTTTCTATCATGTTCAACGAAAAGAATACCTTTTCTCAGAAAAGTTTCTTCTTAACTACATGCTTTTCCACGAAAAGTAACCGCAATTAAATGGAATGCACCTTAGTTTTGATTAATATTTTATAATATCTTTATAACTTCTGTTTAAGTAAGACAATACATATTACATATCATATTGTTATTATTATGTACATATTTAACAACATATTTTAGTTTCTTTTATGTATTATTGAATTATAAACAGTATTTTAAATAAAAAAGCCGAAAGTTTTGGTTTATTTGCGTGGACACGCATGTATACATTGATTTAAAACTTTTGTCTTTTAACGGAAAATGCAAGCACCTGTATTCAAGCTGAATGCTTTTTTACGCGGAAATATTTTAGTTTTATTCATGTTCCCACGTGCGCAAGTCTCAGATACACAAACAATAATGAACAAAAGTGAATATTTTTCGCGCGAGGTTAAAGAAATTTCAGAGATAATTGGAATCTATTCAATTAATGCTGATTTACTTATAAGCCTGGAACTTTACAGTAGTATATAGTGATTGAAGGTTTTAAAACTGTTATACACGGGAAAAACGATCTTGTTGTTTTTTCATGCATTTGGTTACAGTTATTAAATTATTACTTGATTTTGGAATATTAAAAATATTCCTGTATTCAATTTGGATAGTAGTAGCTAGATGAAGCTAGCGCAGTATTTGTTAATTTAACTAAATCTTTACATGGAAGTAAAAATAAAGATCGCATTTTATTTTCGCATAGCAGTGTTCTCCCCATATAGTACAGCAGATGAGCAGATAGACTTATGTGTAGTAGAGAAATTGTCGCATAGATGGCGCATCTCCTATTTCATTCCAGTAACAGATAATATTTCGCACAAAATAGGCTGGAAACTACGATCGTAACACACCATGGCTATGTTTCTCTCAGGAGAGGGGGAAGTCTTTGGTTTAGTTCGGCCACCTCGCACATTGGCGCGTCCATCAGTCCCGCCAAATTTTTAAATTAAGTTCGTAAACATCCGAAACACTCGTTCATATTCGTTTTTAGCTCTCGCGTTCGCGCTAAACCAAACGTCAAACCCGTTCTGTAAACATATCGCACGTGGTTAGACGTTGTCGGCAAGTGGTTTTGTTGTGGAAAAAAGTTATATAATAATAATCAGTTGTAAGTATAGGACCGGCATTTCAACTTTATTATAATAAACATATATTACAAATCAATTATAGGTTGGTAGATATATGGGTCGAAAGAATTGGGCTTAGCCCACTAGAAACTAGATCCAGAGCTGCATTATAAGAGGTACAGAGTTTTGTGACTGGCCATTTAGTGAATTTTGTAGAACACCTGAAAGTTCAAAATTAAAATTTGGGAGTCTGCCAAATTTGAATTAACCAGGGAGTGTATGATTTTGTCATGTATGTTAGACTGTGGACATAATATTGCTTACACAGTGAGTTTCTTCATTTTGGCACTAGCATTGTGCAGCAAAACTTATGCATAGCACAGGTATTATTTTTTTGTTAAACTTAAAAAATCGAACAAAAATACTTATTGGGTTTGTGCATGCATATTGCTGTTGTCTGTACCAAATTGAACTAATCTACATATTAATATACATAACATTACGAAGTAGTCTGACAATATATGTGCAGTGACAATATGAAATTACATGTGTCTTGGTATCATTTGTTTCAGGGTATCGTGAGGACTCTACAGAGGACAATTCTATTTATTTTTATGGAAGAGAAGTTGTAGCCAATATATTATTAATACCGAGCACGATGTTCGCCAAAAAGTTTTCTGAATGTAATTATTACATAAGTAAACTGATTGTTTTTTTTTTCAAATAAAATAGGCATCAGAAAACACATTTTAACCTATTTACGTCAACATATAGATTTGACTTTTTTCAGTTGTGAGGAACATGATTTGCAAACCCTGTTTTTAAAACACACAATAGAATTATTTATTTACCATTGGGTTAAGAGTATTAATAATATCCTTAAAGGAAAATCCACAAATTGTTCTGATAAAATAAATCCGTAGCGTATGAAAAATACTTGAAAATGAAGAAAAAGAAATAACATAAAAAAATTATGTGTTTTATTATTATGCGTAGTTATGCTTGTAAATATAGCTTATCAAGGTGTTACAGTACAGTTTTTGTATTTATACATTATTATTATTTATGTTTTGTAGAATTTGTCTAGTTTCACAATTTATTGTTTTCTATGTACTTTTTTTTTATTCTATATTGTCCATACTTTTTACATATTAATTTGGATGGAGGAAATAAATTTACTGACTTGTCCATGTTATACTGTTACATTATCAACATATGTTATTAACTAGTTAGGTATATATATGTTTTCGGTTTACTGTTAATAAATGTATAAATCTGAATACTGCTACCTTTTTAACTTTTATAATCATATAAAAGCACTATTTTATCAAGGGGAGTCAATTATTAACACTCTTCTTGATTAAATAGTGCTTTTTGTTGATTATATATAATTCCATAAATCCTATATATAATACATTTTAAATTTAAAAATACCGCCATTTCAATTTTCGCTTAGGACACTTGCCACTGCGGCGCTGTTTAGAACGACCTACCCCCACCACGAGAGAAACACCTCTATTATTTTCTCTATGGTACACACTTAGTCTGGTATATTACCCTAAAACAACATCTGATAGGAGTCATCGCCATTGAAAGGACGATTTCTTTAACGGCACACTAGAGTGGTAGGGTGGTCACTGCAACCAACTCCTCCAAACACTACTAGGATCTACAACATTCTAACGACAAATCCCTCCTCAGTGAACTTTTCATTTCGATTGAAAATGATCACTGCATTTTGTTGTATTTACGTTTAAATCTAAAATGAGTAAATGTTGTAAGAAAAGGAAAAACCTCTTGAATCAACATGCTTACGGTTTTCCCCAAATCTGTACAGTTTTCAAATTCAAAATAAAGAGGACGAATCAACTATCAATATCTTTCATTTAAAAGAATAAACTGTTTCAACGAAAAATACATTATTTCCAAAGAAATGCGTGAATTTAAAATTCTATTCCTTTTCGAGGAAACACCAAATCATATTGTTGAAAATACTTCCCATCTACTTGAAAACGATTCTGTTACATATATAAAGAAGTCTCTTGTATTTCGCGATTTTAACACATCGTCTAAGTCATTTAATTTTAGAAATTCTACCAAATATTCCACAGTTTCAGATATTGGTACACTTGGGAAGAGTGAACAAACATCGAACGACACCAAACTTCACCTTCTTTCAATTCAATAGATATTAATTACCTTATTAACAAAATCACCTTTAATTGTATGGATCTTTGATAACGTTTGCAACTATTAAAGCTGAAAATAATAAGAAACTGAGAGCCACTATCAAGAAAAGTAGACAATATTTCAATAAAGCACCATGCAACATAAGGAATGCGTACTAAATTTTATAACTAAATCATATTTTTAGATAGATTACATCACGTTAACTGATTATACCTTAAACTGTAACTAAACATCTTCCATTTTGTAAACTAACAACAAAAAATAAAACTATCACAATCTTAATATTTTTAAATTTTCGTGAAATATTTCGAATTAAATTTCCTTCTAGCCACTTTGATTTACTCTGATGAAAACCCACGTCAGTATATTATAATATATTTTTACATATCACATCGCGTCATACGTTTAATTATGTCTATCATTTTTATGTAACTTTTATCTGTGATCATTTCCCAATAGAAATACAATACATTCTTTTTTGTAAAATAGATAACTGGCATCTTTACGATAATGCATCATACATAATAAATAGATAGGTAGATTTTAAAGTTTTCAATGGTAAAATTTATTATTGTCCTTGCACCTATTAATTTTAGAAACAAATATGTAGATGTGGTAACATTGAGCCTGTTTACCTTTAGATATCTTAGAAATTTAATATAGACAATATTTTTAATTATGAAGCATACTTATATTGCCTTAATTACACATAATGAAAGCTGAAAGGTGGAACGTTAGTAGATAGTTAGCAACATATTATAGGTTATAACACGCCCGTGCAGACAATAAAATGTTGACGGTAAAGTAAAATCACGTAACATTTGAATTGTTAAAATCATTAAAATGTATTGATTTAATTCTGTTTTCAAATCATTTGACCGCTACGTTTTCTTTAAAAACATAAAACATTTTATAGTCTACAAACAATTGTACAGAATTACTTTTTTCTGTGCATTTTTTAGATACCTCAGCTTGTAATTTGTCTTATGAAATTAAAAAGTAATAAATATTTTCTATTGGTGTATATAT
Source organism: Protaetia brevitarsis (assembly GCA_004143645.1). Classification (NCBI taxonomy): domain Eukaryota; kingdom Metazoa; phylum Arthropoda; class Insecta; order Coleoptera; family Scarabaeidae; genus Protaetia; species Protaetia brevitarsis. The sequence continues at coordinate 111,555 of RXPK01000467.1, read as the reverse complement.
AAATTCAAGACACCTATATATGCAAAATTAGTATCGAGATCTGAACCCAGCGAATTATTATTATTATCTTTATCTCAAGAAGGTAAATAAACAAAGAACGTCCATTATCTCACACGTTTACGCTGTATAACCTACTTTAAACACAAATAATAGCCTATCTATGTATGTATGTATATTCTTTTACTTATTTAGGTACATTGTTTTCTTTCAGGATAATCAGTGTAATATATGTAAAAATCTCGAAAAAATCCAACTCATTACCATGCAAAAACGCAAAATAATTTAAGGAAATATGTAATGTTTTTGTAATGCCTTGCAACACGATATTAAATCGAATTTTAACGCTTTCAGAGCAAATATTTCCAAAACAAAGACCATTCGAAGAGAAACTAAATTTAGAGAAATAGATTTATGCGGGAATTTCATCAAAATAACAGCATTTGTCGTATACACACAAAGTTAGAGGTATATTTTCTTTTCTCCAAATAATATTAGATACGAAATACTCCTGGCGAATGGGTATATCACCTTTAATGTAACAGTCGGCTACGTCTCTCTCCTTCACACGCATTATTGTTCTCCATTTTCATGTTCCACGGTACGAGGGATCGATCTACGCGGTACGTACTTGGTGTTTACCCGCCATTTTTTTCCGGTGATATTTCCTGTGAATATTCCCCGTTCTCGCAGTGAATGTACTTAGTTTTGCATTAACGGTGGGAATCATACGCGAAAACGATGAGTTTGTGTCAAATTCTAGGAAAAAGCGGGAAAATTAGAACGACCACCAGGTTAGGACGTATCTCGTAGCTAGTCGGGGCGGCCGCTCGACCTATCTCCGTCCTTGTCGCGACCGCAGCGTCACTCCCTACGGCGCGCCAGCGAATGGAACCATCCAAAACCTGTTTTCCGTTGCTGGCTAGTTGCAAGATTCAAGATGTCGGTACAATAATCACATAAAGTTATAATACACATAGTATATTTTATTTACCATGGACAGGGTGATGTAGTAGGTGATTTTGTCGGAATCCCGCGTTCGTGACGCTCACCATTTTTCGGTACCTGTACGAGGGAGAGCCAACGCGGAGTGCTAAACCAGCAGGAAAAAGACACATCTCTCCAAAACCGACCGAACGAAACATCTCCGAGAAGAACGTAAAAAGATACACCACGAAATTCTCCTCAACATCGGGTCGTTGGCGGTCGAAGAGGTACGCGATTTTTAGTTTTTCAATGGAAAGAAAAAAGCCAGCGAAAACGTGCACGTATACACACAAAGTTAAACGTTTCTTTTTACTTTTCGCGCTGAAACAATAGACCTAACCACGTTTTTAGTGTTTTTCTTTTTTTACCGTTCTAGCAGAGTGTGTTGTATTTATTAATATTGTTACGGTGATAAAAGATCAGTGACACCACGGATGATTAGAGTGCAGTGTGATTTTTTGGAGAAATATTTGCGCCGAGTATAAGTGATACGTTCACAGGATAGTTCGTCTCCTTTTCTCGTGCAAATTTCGCGTTATTCCAACTATTTTATACAAAATACTTGTAACTTGTTTCGTCGGTTATGTCGTGAAAATGTGATATTATTTTCTACAAGTAAAAACGCAAGGATATGTTGTGTTATCGTTGTTACGTTGTGCTGTCCCTAAACGGTTTTCTCTCGATGCAGAACTACGTCCATGTCTTTGTTATTGTGACTGCAGGTACAAAATCCCGTCTTAACGCATAATAATAATAAAAATAATACAATAACACCTAAGTACGACGTTCTGCTAATTAGCGATATAACTTAATTGACCTAGAATTGGCATAATTCTCTTCGGTTATAGATGAATAGTACGTAAAGGATAATAATAACGGTTTTAGCGAATAGGATACGGAATATAAATTAGTACGAAATAATTGTAACATAATAATAATATTTGTAATAGACTCTGCGCTTCGAAAGAAAAAGTGATTTTTGTGATTTACACCTAATAATGTGATATGGAAACTGCATTACGAATCGAACATGTGACCGCCTTCTGCAACAGCTATGTCCTACACACAAAGGCAACCAACCTCACAGGTAAAATTTCCAAATTACATAACTATTTGCTGCCTTTTTTCCGCGTTTAAGGTATTTCATTATTGCTAGAAATAGTCTCGTATGAAATAGAGAATATTTGTACCACGTCGCCAAAGACGCTATGTTCTAGTACAAATCAAAACTCGTTCTTTATTTAAAAAATAATAAACTAGAACACAGAAAATGTGTTAACGCTTTTTCGAATTCCTTCCATGCCAACAATTGCAATCTCATAAAAAAAAGTAATAAAAATTCCAATAGTATTAAAGTGTTTTTATTTAAAATTTTTAAGAGTAGAGATTAAATAAAATCGACGAAAATTATGAGCTCATATCTAAAGTGAAATGAAATTATTACAAACGGAAACAAGAAGTTGCTATTTTCGTTATATTTGATGTTCTTTAGGGTGAAAATTAGGCAATGCTTATTATTTTCGAGTTATTAAGAATTGATTATTGTGTTTTATTAATGTAAGAATGTTTGCCGTTATTTTTTTTTTGTATTATTGTTTTGAGCTGATTCCAGAAAATTTGTATTCAAGTATGAATAATTTTAAATTTAAAATAAAGTTATAATTAAGTTTCTTGGAAATAAAATAATATTTAAGTAATTGGTTAATTACCTAGTTTTTCTTTAAAAGTCTTACTATTTTTCATGTAATATATTTTCTATATACCTTCTCTAAATGTATTTTTTTTCTGAAATAAGTTCACCGACTTTTATTATTCTTTTAAAATGTCCCAGAAAACTCGATTTTTTTGGTTTTAATTACCTTATTTAACATTGAAACTATAAAAACATCAAAATCCAAAACACCCATTAAAATTCCGCGTAATTTTATTAATTCAGTAGAAAATTATTGCATTTCGCATAGATTAATCCACGTTTGTGGTACGTGTTCATAACGGTATAATAATTTTACAAGATGGCTGACATTGTTTGTGTTACTTTAATACATACTGGTATTGACTAATAAAATCCTATTTAACTATTGGATATTTTTTATTGGTTTGCTATTGTAATAGCTAGTCATCCTAGTGAAATTCCTAATATAATTTATATAGTTATTTTTATTTTTGCAGTAATTACTTATTTTTTTGTTACATTTGTTGGGAATTAACAACTGTTCCAAGGTTTATTATTAGCAAGTATGGTTCGGTTCAGTCATGTAGTTTTCTTTTCGATGTGATTTCTTGAGATAGTAACAACGATTTTAACTAATATCACAATTTTCTCACTGTGTTCTCTCATATTTTGTAGGTCTATATTATTTGCGTTCACTTTATCAAAAGTGTATTCTTTATATATTTAACAAAATTGCAATAAAAAAAATATCCTACTAATTTGTTGTTACTTTTAGTGCAATTTTAGGAAATAATCACTGTTTTTTTATTTTTGAATTTGTGTCATGTCATAAGTTCGCCATCTTGTCTTTGCCGTCTGGTGTTGCTAATTTACTTGAAATTTTTGGGTTGATTGCACTTTTCGTTGTTACTAGAATTTGCATATTTAGGTCAATGACTATCGTTTTTTGCCTGTTTTCCTTAAAAAGTGTCATTTGAAAATAAATGCGTTTATATCTGATTTTGTCCTTTTTATATCCGATATAATCATGTAACGTTTATAGAAGGAAGATAAATTTGGAATTTAATTTTCACTTGTTTAAATCAAGTCCACATTACCTTTTAACCTTATTAATTCACTTTAAGTGCACGAATTAATTACAAGAAAACGTAGTGAATTTACATAGCTTAAACGTGCAACAATTTGATAGATAAAAAGCCTATTTAATATCGCTAATAACCAAGATAATATATTTACAAATTTACCTATCCATAAATATATGATAGACATTTTTTTGTGTTTAGTAACTTGTTCAGTAAATGTAAACGAGTACTTTTTAATTTAGTGGATAATTAAGTTATACTTTTGCTTCCGTAAAATAAAAATTATGTTTTGATTAATCTCGTGAAGATTTATCTTGTCTTGATAAGTGTGGATGTTATATTACCTAAAATATGATTAATAGCAAAAACTAATTTTAGTTACATCCACTTATAAAATAATTTATTCGTTTTAAACGCGTATACATATAGGAACATACACATTTGTAATTTCTCCAAATGTAAATAGAATTTTAAGGGTGCTATATATACCTACATAAATAACCTCGTCAGCACTTTTCGTTGGGTGAAACAAAAATAATTTATTATATTTTTATAAACGTGTGAGGACAAGGCTAGAGAAAGCTACATATTTAGAAGCAGTGCTAAACAACATAGCTTATCTAATTTATTTTCATTGTCCGACGGATCAGCTGTTGAACACTGCAATTTGTAAACAGCCTTGTTTAGTATTGTCCTAAAAGGGAGTTCATTAATTTGTTATTATAAGTCGATTTTTTTTTTTGTGTCTTAATACTTATTTCCTGTCAGGGCTTGTCACGTTTTCGTGATACTTTGATGGTAGTTAGAATCTGATTTCTGTTATTTTTTATTGTATTACTGTATACTCTTGGAATAATTAAGTAATATTAAATCTACAATAATAAAACTTCTTTGTTCTAGAAAATAAAATACAATTGCAATGTATGGCTTATTTATTATTATTATTACACCAAGTATATTGTGTTAAAGTGTTGCCTAAGAAGCCATTTTTTTTTATTTTCTTTTGCAAATTGCTTAAAATGCTTTTTTTGATATTTTAACTAAAAATCCTGGCTTTAGTAGTTAAAACTAAAATAGAGTAAATTTGTCATACGTAGCCATTCATGATATAAAGTGAAGTAATTCCTTCATAACTATTTTTGCAGTATTTTGTGCAATTAAAGAAAAAATTCTAAATTAATTTACTTGTACTTATGCAATGCATTGCGACCGATTTAATTATACAAATGTAAATTTGCCCTAAATGTGGCATAATGATTACACTTTAATTTCTATTTATGGCGTTGTGCAGTTCCGTAACTTTCTTTTCGTTCATGGCGTTTGTTATTTCATATATAATTCACCAACAATTTTAGAATATCCCGACCTGAAAGTGTGCGTGGAAAAGCAGTGCATTTAAACATTTTTACAACTTAGAAAATAGTGAAAATTAAGGCCTTGTTTATTAATCGTTTTTTTTTTTAATGTAATTAAAAAACATCATTGAAATTACTTCACCTATATTATATAGATCTAGAATATCATATTTTGAAAGTTAGTTTTCTCGTGGTTTAAATTTTAAATTTTGTTATGATCAGAAAAAAGGCTGCTATATCAGTTTTTTTTTCTTAAGTTCGGGAGTGTTTTCTTTTCCTTTTTGCTTGTAATTGATTTAGAATTATGCCAACAATGAGTTAAAACTGTTTTGTTTATATCCACTGGTCAATACACAAACAAAATAACTTGAGAATTTGTGAAGAATAGCAGGGCCGCTCTGAGAATCGAAATGTTGGACTGGATGAGTGTAAAATGACTCCAGAATCACGATTTAGTGTTTATTTTTCCGCGCTGACCATGTTTTTTACACTTTTTTCTTAAAAAAAGATGCGATTTTCAGGTTATGTCACCACACAAAACACATCGAAATCTTGAAAAAAAAAACCGCATTTATCAACCAATAATTGTTATAATCGAGTACTAAAATGTTTTAACTAACTTATTTTCTTGAAATAACATCTTTTTCTGTACTATTTTTGCCAAAAAAAGAATACGTTTCAATTCGCAATAAGTGCCTTTTAGACTAGGGTTTTTTTTATGTTGGTACGTTGGTCATCACAAGGTGTCACAGGATCATAGTTGTTGTCTGTAACTGTGCCTTGATAACGCAAGTATTACATGCAAGTTATGGTATTAGTTTAAATGTAAAAATAAAAAAAAGATCGACAGAAATGGTACTGCAACAACATTATTCTCTCGTCGGATCACTGAAAGTCCAACAGTATCGAGCGCAATTACCCTTAAATGAGTTCCCACATAGAAACACAGCGTGTTTTATCAAGGCACAGTTACAGACAACAACCGTGATCCTGTGACATCTTTGTGACACAACTTAAAGTTGTCTTTAGGGTAAAATTTTTATTTTTCTAAAGAAACAAGCACTTATTACAAAAAATGCGCTCATACCCTTCTTATTCTAACCCTTTCATATATAGGTAACATTCATTTTTTAATAAACATTATTGAACATTCAGTCGAAACGTCAAATTCATGCGAACAGATAATTACCCGTTCTGAAGAGATTTCACTGTATCTATAGGTTGCAATTATTGAATTGATTGAAAAATAAAATAATAAAAACGATAGATAAGCTTGGTGTAGATTTTTATTTTACAATTTTATTTGCATTTTATTATTTGAATTTATAATTATAGTGCCTATTGGATGTGGCTTCGTAAAGAATTTAAAATGAAAAGGCTTGGCTTGGATCCTGTATCCAGAAATAAAACTATTTTTTTATCTTGTTTCTGTTATCGTGACTTGTGAAATTCTGTAGAAACTTCGAATTTATACTACAAAATTTTATTTTTAAACCGGATATATTTAGCATGTTAGAACGTTGTCATTCCATCCATTATCACTATATAGTCCCCGATTCTAATTGAGTTTTCTTTCTTCTCGATCTTGTTAAATTTGCCTAACGAATAGATTGATTTAGTGTACGGACGAAACGAGCGGAGGATGTTTATATCCTCAATTTTATTTATGCTTCGAACATTAATAGTTGTCTTAATACATAAAATCCTCAAAGATGGGGCTTTGTAGTTGTCCATTCTCGTGTTATAATTAATATAACTAACACGTTTATAAATTCTGGCTCTCAAAAGCGATGAGAATGATTAATTTTACGTGTTTCGCTGAATCCGCGCGCCGATAGAAAAACTGCGGACTCTAAACTCACAGGATTTTCGCTGACCAAAATAATTTTATGTCAGCTGGTTTTTATTTCGCAATACCGCGTTTTCTATTATGCCAGTTCAGTACGAATTCCGTAAAGTTGAACCCTCCACCTTCTCAGCTTGCAAGTTGTTAGTTACACATTTCGATTTATATTAACGAAAGTGTGACGTAATTGTAGGTTCCTGGGATTTTGATTTAACTACCGATCGTGCGGTGTTGCCAACTCGAATGGTGCGCTTTCTTTATTAATTTCCGATTTCGCAAACTTAGATAATAAGTACTTGAGCTAAATGAAACATTTTCCGTTCATACTTGTGAAATCGAGGGGATTTTTTTCTTGTATTTTATAGCCTATAGTTTATCGTTCAGTTCTCGATTAATGCTCTGACATAGATATTGCGAATGGGGTTTAGTGTGCCGTATTTAAATTATTACTCTTAAGGGCATATTAAATTAAAACGCGTTTAGTTTTAGAAAGTTATTAAAAAATCATTAGAAGTAAGCAGGAAAAATTATGCCTAATACGACGTGATGCTTTTCAAATGTAATTTAATATATAACTCGTTTGGTGATTATTCATCGACTAGGTAATTATACGGCTTTCAAGGAAATCTGTGGTTACATTTTATGTGATTTCTCAGGAGAAAAGAAATACTTTTTTGATAGCGGGAAATACTGTTACTTTGCAAGATTTTATACGTTTATGTTACATTAAAGAAAGGAAAGCATTTGTGATAATATCTTTAATAGTTGTCTTTTTGGCATTTGTGTTTAATTGTCAAATATTGTTTGGTTTTTTCGAATCACACCATATGTTTCAATATGAAGGGTGTTACCTATTATATTATATTAGTTTTCATTCATTTATAACTTTGGCGCCCTCTGGCGAGAGTTCAGATATTTACATATATAAGAACGGGGTTATGATGCGCAGAAACAAAAAACAAGCATGTAAGATACAAGTGTCGTGAGATGTCTAAGCATATGTAAAAGTAAACCGAATAAAGTGCATTTACAAACAAAATACAGTCCACTTATAAAATTCATACAAAGGGGTATTAATAATTATTTTTTTTATAAAATACAAGAAGTTCCAAAAGTTGCCGACAAATACGGCTCTTTCTATTATTTATTTGTTAAACTTTTCCACTTGTAACATTTTCAAAATGTGGTATAAATATTATATACCAGGAACTGTTAAAACTGCAAGTCATTTTACGCATAGTATAAGATCCCTATACTAAAATGAACATTTGTCGACTACGGTATATAGGAAGCATGTATTGGTAGCCATGTTTGTGGTTTGTTTCTCCCATTTCAGAACAACTTAATCCGACAGTGTATATTCACTAATTTTTAGTCCTATTGAAACAATATTTTTTTAGGAAATATTGTTTGCCTGCGATTAAGTTTATAAAACAATACTAAATAAAATGAATAATATTAGTAAATAATAAAATATTCTTTCAGATTTGTTTTATTTGTTTTACCTCATGTTAATTGATTCTAAAATATTAAGTTTTGGCATGAAAATAAATGTTTATCTTAAAAATCTAGATACTCTTCATTCACTTTTATTGAGTTTCATACACATTAAACTATTTTTATTTTAACTTCTATTTATTATTCCTGGTTCTCTAATTTCAAAACCTACTTTAATACCTTTGATGCGCGCATGTAAAGTGTTATAATTTTCAATGTTTCTTAAGTTGTTTAAAATAAAAAATGTTCGTAAAATTTTATTTATTTATTTACTTTTAGATACAGTCCCTTGCAACAACAACCCCTATACCAAAAACGTACTTTTCAGTTTTCGCTGTGTTAATTAAAAATTGACAAAATTGTTTGAGTATCAACCAGATTTAGAAATAGTACAGCTGTCGAGCTGCTAAAAACGAAGAAAAAAATGAAATATGTAATTCAATTAATCAATATTAGAAAAAATTGTGATTTTAAAATTTTTTAAAGTATCTTTTTACAAAAATTTGCATACAGCCTCATAATTGAATTCCAAGCAATTTTTTTGGATATCTTATCATCTAACCTCACTTTTTGGAGAGTCACACCATGTTTTTTAAATTTACCGCCATACCAGTGGTTACGTGACATGCACAACCTATCCCAAAAAAAAAAAAATAGTATATTTTAATAATAAAAAAAATTCTCATATGTTGCAATATTTATGCAATTTTAATTTTAAAATTTTTATTTATTATAAAGTGATATTATTTTTCTATGTATAATTTAAAAATAGAATAATATATAGGGTGTTCCATTTAAAAGAATGGAGTAAGTATGCGTTTCCTAATTTTAGAATAACTTGTACAGTCAAAAATAGTTTTAGCTTATGCAGCATTGAATTTTGTAAAAAAAATTGTGTAAAAGACTTTTTCCTAAAATCAAAAATAGAGCTGTATATAGTCAAAGACCCAGTCTTTGGTGGGACACTCTCTACAGGAGCGTATTGTAACTAATTGTAAGTTATTTCCTATTAGGTATGATGGAATTTTGAAGTTAGGCCATCTTTATGATTCCTTTCCTTAGAAACTAACGAATATTTTTGAACTACATGTTTGAATGTATGTTGTATGCTTGATTTTCTTTTTAATGTGTTTTCCGTTCTGAAGCTTTAGGTAAAAGGTGCTTCACGTTTTATATATGATCAATTTATTCAAAAACTTTTTTTTTTCTTTAGTTTTAATTTTTTTTTTAGAAACTTCTCAAAGAGAAGGGTTTCTTCTTGTATTGTAGAAAGAAAGCAATTTTCAGGAACGATTTTTTGAAAAAAAAAATTTTTTTTGAGTCTTTTTTGATCTACTTGATAATATGCAGTACCTACTTTAAGTATATCCTTATTTATTTTAATCGATCTTTAACCATGCTGCTGTATTCATTTTATCGTTTGTCGTGTTTAATTTATTTATAATAATGTAATAATAATACATCATAATAGTGTTTTAAGTAAAAAAATATACAAGCCATTTGCTTAGGTAAACAAGAAAGAAAATAAAAATTGTGTTTCCCATTCTTTGTAAGAAATACGTCCGCTTATGCTTAGAATATCAATTATATTTTATTCGATGATCTTCGCTTAAATAACTCACGTACTCTGTGTCGTGTTATGTTTTCGTCGATATAATATCACAAAAACACTTGAATAATTTTGCCTTAATAAGGTGGGGGGATGTAAACAAGTGACCCATGTATGTACGTGCAGTTTAAAAACTAAATATATGCAATTCTGAAGGAAATACGTTAGTATTTATATTTAAGTAAATAAGTACTCCTGATAACTTAATGTATTTTTCATTTAAAAATGGCTTCTAAATTTGTCCACATTGAATTTTTGGTGTCGGTATTATTTTAGTTAGCATGAGTTAAACTAATTCAAAACTTTGTAAAATTAATAAAATTCAATATTGTCACGAGCCGCCACTGGTTTAGGATAATGGTGAATTACTGTAATAAATACGCTAAAGGTATAACAGAACCCCAATTAAATAGGTATTGCTATTCTAATTCAACACTAGAAAAACTCATATAACGAAATTATATCTGAGATAAGAAAATTCCTGTATTGCTCTCTTTTACTAATTGTGAATACTCGAATCTTATCATCTACATACCCAAACTTATTTTAAGTTGTTATCTGCACTATTTTTCCTTAACTAAAAAAAAGATTACAAAAACAACATTATCATTTGGAAAAGCTTGTTTCTTCTAATCCACATTTTATTGATACTTTATAAATAACAGATTATAACATTACGATTCTTTTAAAATAAATTTGATATCTTTTATAAAATATTTGTTTACGGCATGGTGAATTTTTATAATAAGTAGATAATAAATATATAATCTTATCATTTACATACCCAAAACTTATTTTAAGCTGTTATCTGCACTATCTTTTTTAACTAAAGACATATTACGAAGTATATGTATGTACACTGTTGAAAATATTACGGTGTTGGCGTTAATTTTGCGCTAGTCAAATATTTTAGTGTTGATTTTTCCAAACTTTGCCAGACGAGTTGACTACGCGTATTTAATAGAACAGAAATTACTAGAATTTCGTGTGAATTCTTTGTTCAGATATGAGGATTGACTATTTTTTCTAGACATTTAGAAGCGTCAACCAATCAGAATTTTTCCCTAGGATAGAAATATAGAAACCCCACCTATTCTAATACAGTATTGCATTATACGCACCACCTGTATTGCACGTGTATCTGTTTCGTGTTTAATTCTCCGTATAACATATCAAACAAACCACCAAATGTGACTGACTTGCAAAGTGTAACCTCCTGTTATTAAACGTTAATTCCAGTGGGCATAAAAAAGTTCAACATCTTAAAGATGTATTGGGAACATCTATTTACGCAATTAGTAGATTTGAATCAAATAGCATAAACATTCACTTGATTTTATAATGGTTCTCAAAAAATCATTTTAAAATTGGTACGTTTAGTTGTGAATGAGTGGTTTTGCATATTTATAATTGAGAAAACGTCTTAAAGAGAGAATATTATAGCACTAAGAAATAGGAGTTGCATATTAAAAAGACGTTGTGTTTAGAAAATGGTGTTAAAACACCCAATAGATCGCATTCATTTAGTTAAACAGCTAGTAAATTTGTCTAGTCTAGGTCAAATAAAATGTGACTAGAAGTATTTTATAATTCCCCGTGTCAGTTGGACAAAATAACGCCTTAGCAATAGACAGTACTTGACTATCTTTGCTCGTCAAGTTAAAACTTCTGTAGTTCTCGACAAAATAACACGAAAAGAGTGTGGACCTCTCCTGACTATTAAATTTGTCAAAAAAGTGTTAAAATTTTCAACAGTGTATGTGTACGTTTTATTTTTTTAATTCTTGCTTCTAGTGGATTATGTTGAAGGAATTCATAAAATTGTTATATTCAGTATGCTTATTCAGTTTTTCCCCTATTATTTATTGAATCGAAAAAAAACAACAATGTGCACATTTGTGAAATGTCTAAACAATAAAAACAACACAAAATACATGTGTAAGCATATTGTTTCTTTTAGCAAGAAGAGTTAGATACACATGCATATTAACAAACTGAATTGCTAAATATTGAAACTTTCAAGATTACGTATAGACGCACGATCTGAGATAAAATATAATTAGCATTTGTTTTGTCCATTTTACATTGATTTTGAAATGTCGTGAATTGTTGGATATTTTAACTAAAAGAAGACATGTTAAAATTTAAATAGTTAAAATGAATGTCTAAATAATAGTAATAAAAAATATCCCATGAAAACGAAACTTCAAATTCGCTATGACCATTAGTGTAGATTTATTAAGTTGCTCAACTACATATTTAATTTTACACATATTTATCAGCTTGTACTTTTTAATGTATGTGGGATCCATCCTCCTCATAGATGGAAGAATGGTATCTTAGATACTCGTGCATCTAGTTTATTATTGCTGTGCTATTAATGTGCTAAATGTGTGCTATTAATCGTTCAGAATAATTCAGCAGTGCCGCTGATGTATTTCTATGTGTCTCTCATAAGCTTTGTACTGTCAACTGAACGTGAACGAATTTATAACAAGGATTTTTTAAATAAGCAAACGCTATTCGTATAATAAGTTTCCCGTTACCTGTTTCATATTAAGCAGTCATTTTTATTATCTATTGTCCTCCACAAATAATTTTTATGTGACGTAGTTGGTATTGTCAATTTTGTCACGATCGTCAACTATGTATATAATAATGTAGAAATTCGAAGGATTTTCTCACATAAAATGTAATAATTGTAATACATTTACTATAGTAAAATTCTAGAAAATGTAATTTTGACACAAACATTTCGATCCTGTCGTTATACCTATAGCTGTTTATAATAAATACATATGTTATGAAGGTATAAGAAATATTTGGTATCAGGTATTCCGAATTTACTTTCATTTAATGGAGCAATTGCTATTTAAAATTTGTCAAAACAAACAATTTAATTTTTACTATGACGTTAATGCACTTGTGTATGTGCTTCATCAGAAGGTCAAACAGAAAAATATACTCTCTACTCCCACTTATTTATACTCACTGGGTCAATCTATTTTCAAAACAAAAATACACATGTTTTGATTAACCTTTGTCTTTTTTTTTTTTGAAGTTCGTTTACTGAAATACATAAATGTTATTGCACCTAAGGGGGTTTCTGTATGCAACCTACATGTGCTTAATTTCCAGGGCAATTTTGTCTTGTACACTCAGAAAAATATATGCACTGGTTTAAGAAAACGTTTTTTATTATTTTATTGTAGTTGAATCAAATATATATTCGGTAATTTAAAAAAAAATCGGTTGTAAAGTCAACACAAAATTTGTGTTAAGATTTTTGAGATGTAGATGTAAATTCTTGAAGGTTGTTTAATGGTGGTTGGGGGCGATCAAAATACAATAAAAAAATAACATTCGGCAGCGTGTTGACTATTTGTTACAAATAATGTACCACTCGACCATATCAAGTTTCTCGTGATTTGTATAAGTCATCATCATTATCATAACTAACTTAATGAACGAAGTGTCAATGAAGAAGTAGATATGATGCTTCATTGTTCATATCGCGTTTTCCATGGTAAGACATGATTTTTTTTTTTTTTTGTTAAACACAATAACATAAGTTATCTAACTATAACAAAGTCAAGATCTTTTTTAATAAAATAAAAAAATCATTCATTAATTAGAAAATAAAAGAATTCCAGTTCCAAAGTTGCATTTAATGTAAAATTTTTATTTTTGTAAAAAAAATGCACTTGTACCCTTCTTATTACACCTTCAATTCAAAAATGTAAAAGTAAAATTAAAAATTTAAGATGTCGTTTGCAATTAAATTCCCTAATAACAATATTTTTTTTTTCCTATCTTTACAAATAATAGAATTACAGCACTGAAAAGATTTTGGTGAATTTCAATTTTTTGCAAATATCTAGTATTAAGCCCTGCATTTTCTTAAATGGACGTAAGCATATCTAGATTAGGCTTATACTTATAAAAATGCGTATCTCTTATGGTTTTGCCCCATACAAATTATGAAAAAAAAATAATAATTTGGGAACTATTATATTATCTTCTTAGTTTTATGTAATATATTTTTTTCTGTTTCATTATACATTTGTATTTATTTACGTGTACCATTTAATCTGTATTTCTAGTTTGTATACAGGGTGTTTCATCAGCACGGAATTCCTCTATAACTCACAAACAGTGACAGATAGGAAAAAAAGTTTTTTTTATAAATGTTTGTAAGATTATAATTTTTCTATAACACAAAATCATCGCGATTTGTACAGGGTATTTCGTAACCTTCGTACAGCCTTCAACTTTCTTTTTTTAAATATAACATCCCCAATATTATTGCATTTTTAAAAGCGCCAGTAAATTTAAAAAAAAAATGAGGTATAACATACTTTAGCGCTAAAATCATTAATTTCCGAGATATCTTGGATTTCCTAAAAAATATGTCGCTTGTACTGTTTGAGAAAAGTGATTGTAATTTATATCCACTTAGAATAAGTGAATCAAATTTTGAAATATCTTAGGACGGACCTACTTATACCTGCAGGTATGTTTATAGTTGTATTTTAATATACTGGGTGTTCGTTACTAAAGCGCAAACTCAGTCAACTTAAATGGTTATCTTACCTTTTTAAAATAGAACACCTGTATATGTTTACATCATTGAATTCCTATTAATAAGTGCTTTGATTTTTATTAAGCATACTCTTTGACTATCTCTTTTTATTTATTATAGTTTTAATTAATTTTTCATTATTGCGATCTATTTGTAACCTAGTAGGCGATGATTGTAAAAAGAGTAGCGAAAATAATAGTTAATATGAATCACATAACATCGAAAATAAACAAATCAATATAAGTAATAAAAAATGGAATATCGGATTTTCAATATACTAGCCCATTTTGTCTAGCACATTGCGTCAGATTATTGAAATCAGCAGAATTAACATTGTTTTGGTTTTATATCGCGCGGGATTTTATAAAATGAAATGAAAACATATTTGTATAGATGTCAAAGTGATCCTCAATTTGTACAGTGTAATACAAGGAAGATGATACGAAAAGGAAAAATTGAACGTGTATCAATCATCTATGTTATACTCTGGCCAAACTATGAAAATTTGAGCTCAAGCAAAGGAAAGCACCTTACCGCGATTTAGTCTCTTTGGCATATATGTATGTATAATATGCATGTATTTATATAATGCCAATAAATTGATAATTATTATTACTTGTCGTCAATCCGTTTTGAGCGCTGGAATCGCCGGAAGAGTCTATTATACTAGCTTTAGGGGTGTTCCTGTCATTTTGACAGAAGTATTTAATGTAATTTCTATCGTAAAAAAAATCACCCCCACCACTAATGACTTTAGTTCCTCTATTCTACGTGGACATTACGATGACGACATATGTACTTCTCATTTTGGGTTCAGTATACATCATCCAACAACTCTCTCAATTCATAGTCAAGAAAGTGTAGTTAATAACGTGTTCCTGTAAGATTACCATAAAAAAAAGTATGGCCCTAAAAGTTTGTTTTGAACGATACCTCTCCATATGTTAACACTGCTACTGTTGATCTACTGTCCTGATAGCATGCGGATCAACTGTGTCATACTAATGAAACATTATGGCGGTTAACGTAATAATTCTTCTGGAAGAAGAAGAATTGAAGAATCTTACTTGTCCTAGCTGTTTTCCTAGCTCCTATGAACAAAATATCAACCATCATAGATTGAAATCCCATTGATCTAGTTCGTGGATAATAGCTGTGTTCGCAGAGGAATCACAAACTAGTCAAAGCCAATCATATACTGTGAAATCAGTCAGAAAACTGTTTCGGATTTCTTTGAGCCAATCGAATCGCGTCTGACTAGTTTGTGATTTCTCCGCGAACACAGCTAATGGCAAAGGTAAAATTTATTTTTGTTTAAAATGCGATGAAATTCCTGTTGCGCCTAATACGACCCCCCGGCATAGAAATATTTGAGGATTCAACAACACGGCCTACTACTGAAAATTCGCTTTCTTCAGAGGTTGCAGTCCATCAGTCTTTTAAAAGAGCAGAGCATATTAGGTTTCCTTTCAGCGTTTGGATGTTTTTGACTCTATATACGTGAAACCAGAAAATAGTTTGTCACGTTCTCCCGATACAGACACCACACTAACTAATTCTCCTTTCGAAAACATTATTTTTTACAAATAATTTAATTACTTTTACGCTGAACACGATTAAATGTCAAAAAAAGACGACTGTCATTGTCATTATGAAATCGGCGCCTACTAAGATTACTAATATCATAGTAACAATGAAAAATTAATCAAAACTGTAATAACTCGAAATGTAGAAGAGATAGATATAGAGTATGCTTAATAAAAATCGCAGCACTTGTTAATAGGAATTCAATGATGTAAACATATAGATACAGGCTGTTCTATTTAAGAAAAGGTAAGATATACCCATTTGAAGTCGACTGAGTTTGCGCTTTAGTAACGAACAGCCTGTATATTAAAATATAATTATATATACACACCTACCTGCAGGTATAAGTAGGTCCGTACTAAGATATTTAAAAATTTGATTCACTTAGTTTAAGTGGTAATTAAATTACAATGGCTTTTCTCAAACAGTGCAAACGACATAATTTTTAGAAAATCAAAGATATCTTGGAAATTAATGATTTTAGCGCTAAAGTATGTTATATTTTGTTTTTTAAAAATTTACTGGCGCTTTTAACAATTCCATAATATTGGGGGTATTGTATTTAGAAAAAGAAAGTTCAAGGCTGTATGGAGGTTACCAAACACTCTGTACAAATCGCTATAATTTTGCGTTATAGAAAAATTATTATCCTACAACAATTTATAAAAAAAAACTTTTTTCCTATCTGTCACTGTTTACGAGTTATAGATGTATTCTCTACAGGTGAAACATTCTGTACACACTGCCAAATCAGTCAATAAACTAATTAGTAATAAAATCTATTTCTCTATTGTATAGGGGAAATATTTTGAATCCATTTAAATATTTCTTTTTTTTTAGTAGTGTAGATAAAAATTTTTTTTTTACCACAGGTTCTTCAACTCAATCACGTCTAATAAATCCTATTAATTTGTAGACATCAAATCCAAATAGAACTGTTTAAATAAACATTTGCGGAACCGTCGACACATGTATTTTCTATTATTACGCAATTTTTGCGTGTATTTCGCACCCACATAATGTAACACAAAACCAAACAGACGTATAAAAAAAAAACATAAATTGACAATCGTCCAAGGTTAACATTCCCAATATACACACCTAAAATCTCTTTTATAGATCGAAAAAGGTGAACATTTCGCCGCCTACCCGCTGTTATTCTACGCAAATTTCTTCGAAAAAAAAAAAACTTTTCTAAACGTAAAATTCAGTATAAATCACCTAGTGGTTCCAATATTAGTCCGAACTTCTTGGAAAGCGTAAAAGTTAAAATTCTCGGAAGGTTCTCTTTGGTATCTCTATAGTAAAATGCGGGATGAATAGCTAAAGTCTGACGTGTATTAGAGTGTATATGGCTTGCTCATCCGGTTTATTGCTGTTTATGTTATTGTGGTGGAAATACGTTGGTAATATCGGAAGCGATTTTAATTTTGTGTACGTTAGAAATTCCATCCAATATTTAGTATAAAAATATCCTGCCAATAGTGTTTATGTTATAAATTTATATGTTATTCCAGAAGATATGCACTTGTAAGATGTCTACTAAGATTGGTTTTGATGATTGGGAGAAAACGCCAATGACATTGTTTGTAATGCTATCCAAATGCGCCAAAAAATTCGTATACATCTCTAATTTATATCTGTTGATTTTATTCAGCTATTATCTAACAATATAAGATATTATATTCAAAGTATCCAATGAACGTTATAAGTGAAGGTTAGATAAGAATAATAAAACTCGTTCTTTCGTTCATCTAATATTTATTATTTGATAACTAGTTTCGGCTTTTTAAAAAGCCATATTTAGATCAACGTCAAAAAAATAATAATAATCGACAATTGTACCTTTTTTTTGACGTTGATCTGAAGATGGCTTTTTAAAAAGCCGAAACTGGTTATCAAATAATAAATATTAGATGAAGGAAAGAACAAGTTTTATTACTCTTATCTAACCTTCAATATAAGATATATCTTGAAAACTATTGGTGTTTTCTTTTATACAAAAGTTTACCTAATTTACATTTTTCTAATAGCTATGGAATAAGTACCTAAAAAATGTTAAGCAAAATGCATTTTTAAAGTAAAATCGTACCAACATTTACTCACAGTTGAATGAACATTAATGTCGGACAGAAATTTTGAGGAAAATACAAATAAGAGACTAGGGTCTGCAATGACCGATTTGATTCGCGGAAAATTTTATTTCAATAAAGTACCTATTCGTCAGTAAACAGCATATTATTGAAAAAATATTCATGTTCGGGATATTTATTAATCATTAATTCACAAAATTCCATGCCACAGTCATAATCGTCGGGTAAAAGTTCTTGGGATGTGCTAATTTTGAACGACCGATATTTATTCTTTTGTAAAAGATTTAAAACAGTTGTTAAAATTCATATTACATCCGCGAGCTATTCGTCTAGATGTGATCTACTTTAGTCCACTAAGCACAAACGTTATTTTGAATCACTGACATTTTTGCTACGAAATTTTATTTCGTTATTTCTTAATGGAAACTTTGTTTCCAATGTCAAACGGTGTTATAAATAATAGTTGCGCTACGATTGATCTTTAGGACATTTACTACAAATTAATCGTATGTAACTTCTGCTGAATTGCCACTGTAAAATTGTTTTACAATAAATCTTTAAAGTTACAGTTAAAATATAAATATGATGAAAATTTCAAAATCCAAAAGGATGTGGCAAGCATCAACAACGTAGTGAGTCGACCGGTAAAACAGACAACTAAAGACACAATAAATACACTGTACAACAGGACAAATGCCAAGCTCACTCGACTGCAGCAAAAATGCCAGGGAGGCAACATGCTTTCAAACTATCCATTTTCGTGATTATTGTCTAAATGTAAAATATATGCGTAAATATTACTTAATTTATTGATGTCGGGTTTAAATTATTTAAATTAATAGTATTCGTAATTTTTTTTTAATATAGTACATTTCTAAGAAAAGTTTCTTCGACCAATAACTCTCATGGTGGAGGGTTTTAGTGTCATCAAAATTGATGGTATGTCAAGTGCTAGTGCTATGATCTGAGAGTGCTGTTTCATTAAATTTATGAAGACACTCTAATCTATGTTGATTAATTCTTTTTCCTAGGTATTGGCCAGTTTGTCTAATGTAAACAGCTACACAAACATGACATGGTTTATATATACAATATTAGAATTTAAACGTAAAATGTTTGTTTCTTTAGTACTACACAAGAGTTTATTAATAGTTTTAATATTGTATGGAATGATTTTAATATGATACTCATGGGAAAGACTCGAAAACTTGGTGGTAAGTTGTTTTATTGAAGGAATTTTGCAAAATTGAATTTTTGTGGTTGAGGAGTGACTAACATTACTGTCAACGATCTGGTAAATGAATTCCGAGATGGAACTACGGAAGCAAAGGTCTGAACATTAGATGTCAACAAGCCAGACGCAGTGATCACAGAGGTGGTAGTTACTGAAGTGTTATATAATTTTTTTAATCAGACTCTTAAGGCAGCCATTGTTTTGAAATATCTCCAATAACTCCATTTTTCATAGCTTAGAGTAGAAATTCAGGAATCTGCCAGAAAATGTCGGTTTCGTATACCAATCCAGTTTGCTGCAGTCAAGTTAACTTGGCATTTGTCTATTTTACCAATCGACTTACTACGTTGTTGATGCTTGCCACGTACTTTTGGATTTTTAAATATTCATTATATGTATTTATATTTTAACTGTAACTTTAACAATTTAATGTAAAACAATTTTACGGTGGCAATTCAGCAGAAGTTACACACGATTAATTTGTAATAAATATTCCAAAGTTCAATCGTAGCGCGACTATTATTTATAATACGGTCTTTAACGTCTAAACAATGTTAATTACATTTATTTATTGCTGTTAACTTGAATTAAGCAGTCAAATGTTTTCGATACATGGTTTTGTTAATTGTTTCTAATTGTTTCTAATACTCCTCATGTAAGTAATGACTGTGATTTTTTGCTCATCATACATCCTTACTTGTTAGCAAAAATAATTTTAGATTGTCTCCGATGAAGCAACAAATTGTAAATGGAATGATCACATTGTAAATGACTACCTTCCCAATAAAACTGTTTTGAACTCTAATACAGTAGTTGATACTTCCACCCCACTTCAAATTTTGTCGACTACGGTATACTTTAAGTCCTTTACCGGGCACCTGTATATAATTAGTTCTTTTTTTCCTGTAAGCCAACAAAGTTCCAACAAGTTCCAACTAAGCTAACCTATAGAACGTAGGCCTCTTTCAGACGAGGCGATTAGTTGATTCCACTAATTGAACCAACGGTTTTCAAGGAGCATAGTGATGTAGCAAATGAAAGGGTGAAAGGGTTCAGGCGGTTCCTAATCATTTGCTAATACATCAGTAAGCTCCTTGACAATCGCCCGTTCAAACTATTCGAATCAACTAATCGCCCTCATCTGAAACAGGGCTTAATGTCTAAGTTGCACAAGCGATTAATCTTTGATGCATATGATTAAACGTACCTTACTATATGTATAAATATTGTTTTGTAGATTAAAGTAGCGTAAAGTAGTATGAATAACTAGCGGAGACTGCTGTTTATACGTAAATATCATCGGTTAATTGTTTAGATAGAAAATACATCTTAATAACAAAGAAAGTCACTAGTTAAATAATTGTATTCTGGTGTGTTTATTTTTTAAACAATAAAGAAATAAATGTTTTTAATGGCAATCTATTTGCCAGAAATTGACATTTACTAATTGTCCGTCAGTCCCAAAAGAAAGCAAATACGTTCGAAAACTACATGTGTTTCTCGCGAACCAAATGTACCAATTGTTTTTTGTCCTTGATTTATTTCCAGCATATATATAAACTTAAGCTGCAAATACAACTTGTTATTTCTATATAAGTGCCTCAGTTTTGTTTTATTTT
This sequence comes from Protaetia brevitarsis, assembly GCA_004143645.1. Classification (NCBI taxonomy): domain Eukaryota; kingdom Metazoa; phylum Arthropoda; class Insecta; order Coleoptera; family Scarabaeidae; genus Protaetia; species Protaetia brevitarsis. The sequence continues at coordinate 90,395 of RXPK01000467.1, read as the reverse complement.
TTTTTTATATGCTTTGTCCTGTGATTTGATCTTTATATTTAGATAGTACATATATCACACTTACTTAAATTAATTAAAGACTGCTATCTTTCGCATTTTGCTTTTGCTCGTGATCATTTAGTTACTCTCTGATATTTCCACATTTAATTCTCGTATTCCATTAAGCATCGCATACATTGAATAAATACTAAGGCTTGCTCTACATCAATTAACATACGCTTAAGGAGATATAGAATCTTTAACTAGTACATCTTCGGCTTTAATTATAACGCGTTTTTTGTCGGAATTTTTTCTCTGCCGCGCTGCACATATATATACACTGCACTTGACCGAAAAACATCTGCCTCCTACGGGGACGAAGGAACACAAGATATTACTCTGCCCACCATGACAGATGATGTTTGACAGTTTGGGAGCTGTAAACATGAACTGTCGGTTTAAATTGATGCCGGAGATAAAGGCGAGGATATTAACCGCCATATTGTGGAGACATTTGGTCGTTCAAATATGTAGTTGTATGGAATTTTACTTTTTTTTTTTAAGCCGTAAACCGCTTTATTACTTGGGGGCAAAAATTATTTCGTTTTTACCTTCATAAAGGCTTGTAATGTAAATAACTGTGTTTATTAAGTATTATACCTACAAAAAGCTTTTATTATTGTTCTCTTTGTTTACGTTTAATATAATTCTTGCTTCATGCTATTGTTTTTTGGAATTTGGAAGTTTTTAAAGTTTGCAGCTAGTTTGATGTTCTGCAACTTTTATAAAGTTATGTTATACTTTCACTAAAACCGACATTTGAAGATTCGTATAGTAGTCTATTGCATACAGAGCCCTTTTTACAATTTATCTCTATTTTTCAAATATAATACATAAAAGAAAATTTTAGTATAAAAGCTACTCTCTTCAATTTAAAAATTTTGTAGACAACATTAAAATTCGATTAAATAACGATACTATTGTATCGTTAGATATAATATCCCTTTACACCAATATTCTCTTACATTTAGCTATCCAGTGCACCAATTTCCAGCGTAATTGCAGACCTTGTTTTACAAGATTTGCAAAAGAGAAACTATATCTAAACTAAATTTTAAACCCACTTCCTACTAGAGGTATGTTGACGATTGTGTCACCTATATTCCAAAAGGCAAAATTAAATATACTGTAAAAACTTTTAACTATCAAATAAACTTTTTAAATCTAACCTTAATACACGGAGAAAAAGTTTGGTTAAAATAAAGATAAGTAGTGTATTAATTACAATATTTTCTAATACTATATGTGACACCAAAATTGTATCATAATTGCTACTAAAAAAAATGTTGTAAGGTCGTATATTTAAAATTAAGATACTTTCTCTTTAATTTTTTAACAACATAATATATTACAGCATATATTATGCGGTTTGTAACCATAAAAACATTGAAACTTTAACATTAAGAATGTTGTATTGTATGTATTAGACTGTATCTTTAAGTTTAAAATAGGGGTATATAGGAATTACAAAACGTGTAGTTATATATGAATTTATTGTTTTGTAATCCTAAATATTTTATATACACAGCTTAAAAATGTCACCCCCGAATACAAACAAAACAAACTCATGTTTTTTTTTTCATAAAATTCCCTGTAACAAATTCGATGGCGTCTATATTGGACAGGCCAAGCAGCATTTAGCAGATCGTCTTAAAGAACACACAAATCTTCTACTAACATTACTGCATTAAGAAAAAAAACATATAAATAACTTGAATCATTCCTTTAGCTTTGGAAAGACAGACATATTAATGAAAGAAACATTCTATAAAGCAAGAACAGTATTATAAATGATTCAAATTAAAAACAATAAAATCATCAAGATATTTCGCAATTGTCGAATATATACTTTTCAATTTTATAATTATATATACAAAATTATTATTATTATTTTCAAAAATCACAAACATAGTTAAAAACACCTTTTTACTTAGTATTCATGAAAACAAATTCATATATGTGCAATACAGTAAGATTTCAATTGCAGTTTATAATACCTCAGAAAATGATATATAAATTTAAAGAAAAATAACACAAACTTTGATAATAACTTGCAGAATTAACGTTTAATTTCCTTAATTAAATTTTCTAAATAATTTTAAAAACATATTATAAAAGAATATTAACTCAGGTAAAATTTAAATTTAAAAACAAATCTATTTTAATTTTCCAAATATTTTATATTTATATTTTTAGTTGATAATGGATGTTGATTGATAAAGCTATAGCGAAACGTCAATAAATTTCATGAAATAATTTCTTTAAGATTTATTTTAAAAAAAAATCTACTGCCACCAAGAATACACAACTTAAATTATTAAAATAACGCACGGATAAGAAAGGCATATACAATTTGAAGATACGGTTAACTATGAGTAAACAACACTTGTGGCGAATATGCGAAATGTTAAAAGTGTTGTATCGTGCATAGATGTAGAATATGTGGAATGCAGTTATTTTGGTCGTCAGGTCTGTATGACCATATCTCACTAGTTATTTTGGCACAGTCAATGTACACATTGCGAAAATACGATGTTTAACCTGATGACGAAAGCACAATATTTAAGATATATTCCGTATTTTTTCGTATTTTATCTATTGATTATTTTTATCCGCTGAATAAATCTAATCGCGAAAGAGATTTTTTTTTGGAAAACATGAAGTGTCTTCATTCAAAACTGCACGTGTTTACGTAAGGCAAAATCCGGAAAAACCCTCGTAGTAACTCTGCCAGTGTATGTCTACCATTTATTTTCCTGGAACTTACACATTATACAGTGTGTTTCCATCAGTCGGATCCAAATGCCTTATTTTTGTATTACTTAACAAGCTCTATATTGTTTGAAACTCTAAACTTTTATGGAAATAAAAACAATTCTATATAAGAATAAATAAAAATTCTGTCACAGATAAGAGAAATAAAACTAAACACATTTTTTTTTTTTTAATAATAATAATCACTTCAAACTGCTTTCAGCAATACGGAAAATACCTATTGCTAAATACGTGGTAAATCTACCTGAAATTATTCCATTCCATTAGGGAATATTACTTTAGAGGTGTATTTTTATTACCAGGGAAAATTACCACACTTTCAAGGAATATTCCACCAGTATGTGAAAAATCCCCTATGGGTGTAAATTTACAGGCAACTGGGTTACCTCCTATTTTTGGGGTAATTTTACCACATTTTTTTTTAGGGTGTACTGTAAAGTCCCTTGGCTTATAAGTAAATCAGCATTAACTGAAAAGATTCCAATTATCTCTGAAATTTCTTTAACCTCGCGCGAAAAACATTCATTTTTGTTCATTATTGTTTGTGTATCTGAGACTTATGCACGTGGGAACATGAATCAAACTAAAATACTTCCCGCGTAAAAAGCCCTCAACTTGAATACAGGTGCTTGCATTTTCCGTTAAAAGGCAAAAGTTTTAAATCAATGTATAAATGCATGTCCACGCAAATGAACCAAAACGTCCGGCTTTTTTTATTTAAAATACTGTTTATAATTCAATAATACTTAAAAGAAAAGAAAATATGTATATAATAATAACAATATAATATGTAATGTGTATTGTCTTACTTAAATAGAAGTTATACAGACATTATAAAGTATTAATCAAAACTAAGGTGCATTCCATTTAATTACGGGTACTTTTCGTGGAAAAGCATGCACTTAAGAAGAAAATAGTCTTCCGGCAAAACAGCACGTTACTTTCAATTAAAATAAACATTTTTCTGAGAAAAGATATTCTTTTCGTTGTACATGATAAAAACAAAAAGTTATAAAACTTTTTATTTAATGCAATCTCTTTTCTCAGTGTGCGCATGATTGAGTGGACGGAGTCTGTGCGCCACAGGCTGAGTATCTTTCAATCCAATGTTCCATCCACTTGACTTATTAGTTGTTTTAAGTGATCTATTCTTTCCGCGTCTGCCACAGTTTTTTATTGTTGGTAAAGAGAGTCAGATTAGGTGTCGTGCTTGACATTGCTTTGGTGTGAACGTTCAATTATTTTTCAATTTTTTCTTTTGTGGAATAACTGAAAAAAAAAATTGATGTTAAAAATACCTTGGATACTATGTCTCAAAATCCATGTCTTGGTATATGAGGGTTAACATGACCCCATAAGAAAAAAAACATTTGGAGATATATTGGGTGACCTAGAATTCCAGCGAATAGCATTGCACTCGGTAATCAGCCGATTATCGAATAAATTGCTTCAGGCACTTTTGTACAACAACTGTATTCAGCTGGACAATTGCTGAAACCTAACATTGTGGAAGTTTTGAAGGTTTTCTATGTACCGTAACACAGTGTTTTTGTAAAAGATGTAAACATCTTTCCAGGTTTAAATTTCCTTCACTGAAAAGGTCTCCCATGAAAGATCTGCCCACACATTTATCTTTTGGGGATAGTGAGTGCGAGCGTTATATGTTATGTTTTGATTTTCTTTAGATTTAGATCAATAGCGAGGGATTGCGGCGTCCATGCAACACGAAAGAGGATTCGTCAGTGAATTGAAATGTTTTTTACAAAGTTTTCGTCATTGATGCCAACGTCCGATAACTACTTCACAAAAGTCGAATCTGTCATATTTGTCCTTAGGAAATATTTCATTTGCTTTATTCAACGTATATTAGGATCGATATGTATTTTTCTTTAAAACTCTGTAGACCGTGTTGTGTGAGACATTCAGCTATGCTCTGCAATTTTTTTATGCTAGATGCACGCGACGTTTCTTCTACTGCAGCGCAAATTAAAACGTTCTTTTCCTCATTTTGCTGTGTTAGTTGTAATATCTGAAACACATTATTTTAATGTGGAGAGCCAATTTACGAAATATCGGTCATTCTTTTACTTCTGAGGGGAAAAAAATAGTTTTTTGCATGTCGCATGCATTTCAAAATTTTTTCAAATATAGTTTTTTCAGATTTTGATTGCAAATAACGAGAAATTTGCCTGAGAAATATGGTTTTTGCAAGAAAAACTTGTTTCTCGATGTAGGAATGCACTTTTATCTGTGCATGTTTGATATTCAATTAACAAACGCTTGATGATAGACTGTTTTATAATACCTGGATTATCCTCATTGTCAGCTTACCTACTAAATTACGACAGCAATATAATTTGAAACAAACATTCTAAAAAAATCATTTAAAAAAGTTGGAATAAAAATTATATTCCTTCTGATGTTTCTTTTCACTTCAATTTACGTTGCAAACTTATATTTTACACCAAGTAATAAACAAAAAAAAAAAACAAAGAATTTCAAGAATCATAAGACGTTACCAATTAACTTTTAATATTTCTCAAACACGTATATCTCCATGTTTATGAATTTTATATCTTAAGGAGTGGAGTATACATCCACTGGAATAGCGTGGTTCTCGTCTGTTGCAGTAGAACTTCCCTGCTGAAACGCGGTCGATATTTGACCTCCTATAAACACAATGAAAATATTACTGAGGTGGTGTCCGTCATTGCTAAAAATAGACTAGGTAAAATTACCCGATTTAGGTTCTCTCAGGCTAAATTGAGATTGAGGTGCGCCGCTTAGAGCTTCCTCTTTGTATTTTTTTTTCAGAAATCTAGAGAAAAAATAATAATGTGGTATTATAATAAAACACTCATTAATATGTGTGGGTGTTAGAATTTTTGAAATATAAAACTTTTAAAAATTTGAAGAATTATTTTCTTGACCAGTATATTTACTTTACTCTTTTTTTTTCTTTATAACTTGAAAAATCTTTTGAAATAAAGGCGAAACGTTTTCTAAAAGACCTAAAAACCAAGAAAACGAAAGAAAACAAATGGAAATACGACATAAATAAACCCGTGCTGTTGGAAAATAAAAAAAAAAGAAAAATTTAATCGTAAAGTGTTGCTTCTGGTGATAAAATTCGACATTACCAAAGAATTCCGACAAGCTATTCAATTGGCAACGTTGTAAAAACCTTCTAACCTTAAAAATTAATAAGGGAACAGCTAGTGCCAATAATCTGATAAATGTACTTGGCGAAGCGTTCGCGTGTATGATATACCTATTGCGGCATGTGTCCAAGAATTCAACCGACAGATAGATAGGTACTGCTGTGTACTGATTGAATTAAATGAAAATGAAAAATGCAAAACTGAATTTTTAAAATAAAAAAGAAAATAAAATTAGCTAGCTCAACGCATAAAATTTTAAAGAACGCAAAAGAACTATTAACCTCAGAGTTACCCTCGCGAATTAAAACTTGAATCTAACCACGAAAAGTAAATTGTGAGTGAATGAAATCTGACTTTCTTAATTACCCGAAAAATTGAAAAGGTTTTAAAATAAAAATAAAAGAACAGAATTTTTAACCCAACGACGTTTATTAACAATCAAATTTATTTTTCAAAATGGGTTAAATTACGACTTGTGCAGAAAAAAAAACCGTGAACTGAAGGTTCTGGCCTAAAATAAAAACTGCGCTTGACTCTAAATTAAAATAGGGCAATGCTATTTCCTATGCAAAGCAAAAGTTTTGTTTGTTCAGGAAGATTATCCAAAAACTTTCAAATTTCAACCCACGTGGTATTAAATTAAAATAAACTAAGCATGGACAATTTCTAGGAATTTACAAAATTGAAAAAGTAAATGCAAGAACAAAGCTTCTACTCACTCAACCGAGGCGATTGATAATTAAAAATGAAACAGCAAAATTGAATAACCGAAAAGTTAACTCTTTAAAATAATAATAAGAGAAAAAATATATTTTCCTAAACAAAAAATAATAATTGATCGTTGATATCTAAAAAGTGCACACTTCAATATATTAACAATTATTATAATAAGAATTCTTTGATGGACTAAATAGAAGACAATTAATGCGAAATTTACAATATCAAAATGAATTACAAAATGGCAACAAAGATATACAAAAATACGTCTACTCACGTCAATAGTCGAACAAGGAAGTCCTTAACAAAACTCTACAACTGTTTTTCTTACAAAAATCCCACTTTCAAAATCGAACAACGCAGACGTATTACATTCGACAATATTGAATAGAATCCGTATTAAACAACACAAGCAAACAATAGACAAATAAATGAATGGAATTAATTTAAAAAAACTTAGCACTTAATTAATTAAATCATACAATTAACTCTTTAACTAATACAAAATAAACATCAAAATTTGTGGAAAAACTCTCGGACTTGATTCTAGTAGACAAGTTCCAGTACGTAGATTCACTCACTAATTCAAGTCCGTGTAGAACAAAAAAAATATATATATAAACGAAATGAATTATTGTAATGAAAACTAAAAAAGAAGTCCCCGCACTATTGAATGAACAAGGAATGAATGATCATTTGATTATGCCACTAATTTACTAATTTTTGACTGATATCCCCTCCCTCCAAGTTTGTCCTTGCCAAACACGTACGGAAGGAGACAACTCTAGTACCTGCATATATTCTCAATTTACTATATGTGTACAGGATAAATCAAGTTTGTATGCATATACTAACACGCATCACGCATTAACCAAAAAGGAATCAAACATTCTTGGTATATTTAAGTATTTGAATTTTAGTCTGGACTCGAGTTCACGAATTTGAGTCTGGACTCGAGTTCACGAATTCGAGTGTGAAACCGGGTCCACAATTTCGAGTCTAAAATCGATTCTACTTATTCGATTCTGAATCTAAAATCGAATACTCAAAACTAAGAACTCGATTACGCGGCGATTGGTATTCGAGTATAACAAGTACTTTCAGGAATCGAGTGTATCGAGTTGGGAACTCGACTCGTCGCATCACTAATTCTTTAAGTGTGCTGGATTATTTATTATATATATTACAACATTGTGGGCTCAAGTTGTTGGGGTTAGTTTAAAAAAGTTTAAGAAAAGTGCAACTTCTAGTGTGTTTGTCTCCATGTATATAAGGCAAAAAACCGAAGGTAACTATGATCTAGAGGAGGTGTAACTTCGTGCAACTCTGATTAGCTGTGTTGCGTGAATGCAACGACAACAAAATGTGAATAGCATTACACAATCAATGATCATTTTTCTTTAATTTACATAGGGCTAAAATTTGTATTCCAATTACTTCAATTCAAAGTGAGAAAATTTCAAATGAAAAAGAAATTGAACTATACCATATTATTTTTTTTTTCGTTTCTTTAAGTGTGTGTACTTATAGTAAATAAAATGATTTTTCTCATAAAATGATCTTGTTATTGTTTAGGCTATTTCCCTATCCTCTTAATATCACCACAATTTCCAGGTTAACAAACGATACCTACTCTATATATGTTCGATTTGAATGTTACCCACTTTAATAGTACCTTTGTTTTGACAAATAAAACAAAAAAAAACGGAATAAGCATCCTTAATAAGAATAAACAACTAAAAGACGTATATGTATATACCTTTTTGTGTACATGTAGCTATACCCGAACAACTCCTTACGTTGTGTACGTATAATAATAAGATGGCGAATGGTGTAACGGTTATTCTACCAGAATGGAGAGAAAGACCTAGTCTGCCTCGTACCGCGTCCAAAACTCGTTTCTTGTATGTTTACCACAAGACCATATATAAGGATAAAATACCGTGCTGTATATGTATACTTGGAGGTAGTATATACACTTATATATGGCGGCATATGCCGTGTTAGTCAGTCTGTAGCGAGATGATGGTGGATTTTGCGAAATTTTCGTTTCATTCCCACAAGGTAATTTTCTCTTATTTGGGGATATTATTTACGGTATGACCCGTACCTGTCATATTTGCAATATTTTGTCTATACTGAAGCGTACCGAAAACTGGGGCGTTACTGATATATGTTGGTTTACGTATTTGGGAAATGAATTCTCTTTTGTGGAATAATACGGCGTAAGAATTCCTCTCTTGCGCAGTATAGTTGGTGGTATGTGTACATTTTTACTGAAGCATATACATATTGGCGAGGTGATACTCTTAAACAGGTGTTGTAGAAATTGCATAACCTCATTTCTGTTTTAGAATACTTAACCCATTTTGGGAAAATAAATTCCAATTTCAAATATATTTATTAACAAAATTTATGAAGTTTAAGCCGGCGTGAACCTAGCAACGCTTTTTTCCCAGCAACTCTTCCAATACCAGTGGCAACCAAACTGTTACAGCAACGGTTTCGAAAAAAATGGTATTGTCCAAACTAAATGTTATCACACAAATTTGATTATCTAGAAATGTTAGAGGAACTGGTCCAAATATGGGCCCTGCATTTAATATGGGCCCCAGGTATATTTGACAGCTGACTAGCGCCATCTCCCCAGTAATAGGTTAATCACAACCCAAGCCTAATCAGTAACATATCCCTGTTTTACCGGCAGAGTTTATTTACAGTGTTGTCTGAAAGATCATGGTGTTTGTTTTCGCAGGTATCTAAAAACTTTTTTAAGGTAAGTTTACGAGCATGATTTTTCAAGATGTTTTAATTTTCCGGTTTCGCTACATCCAGCATGTTAGTTGCTAGGTTGTTTAGAAACTGAATTCCGGTTAGCTTGTATTAATAGTAATTCTCCTTTAATATCTACGTAACCATCAAATCTATGGTTGTCATTTGAAATATGGGCCCTATGCGCGTGTTGAATATGGACCCGGGCCCATATTGGGACCACATATTTTTATTAATTTCTTTTTTAGGATCATGAGCTCACCAAATGCAAACAGAAAGTTTGTATGTAAAAATTTAAGGAAAAAATGGGATAAACAAATAATGGAACAAGCAGTTGAAGCTGTAGCTCAAGCAAAAATGAGCATAAAAGGTGCCGCTAAACACTTTGAAGTACCTAGATCTACACTACAAAGGTTTGCGAAGAAAGCGAAAAACTCCGAACTTCCATTCAATGATATAGTGAATGCGAAACTAGGAAGACACAGTATTTTAGGGAAAAATATTGAAAAACAATTAGTGAATTACGTATTAAAAATGGAAGGCCAGTTCTATGGGCTAAGAAAAAAAGATTTGTGTCGAATGGCTTATTTGTTGGCAATCAGAAATGGTATAGAACATCCATTTAAAAATGAAATTGCAGGCCGTAGTTGGGTGGATGCTTTTCTAAGGCGACATCATAACCTACTCTCCATTCGTCGCCCAACCGGCACTTCGTTTGCAAGAGCCTTAGGGTTTCACAGGGAGAATGTAACACAATTTTTCGATAATTTGGAAGCCGAACATGAAAAACATCAATTTGGGCCACATAGAATATATAACGTGGACGAAACTGGCTTATCTGTCGTTCCTAGCAAGATACCAAAAGTGATAGGACGAAAAGGAAAGCGTCAAATAGCCTCCATAACCTCTGCAGAAAGAGGATCTCTGGGTGACAATGATAGCTGCTATGAGTGCAGGAGGTCAGCACATTCCACCTATGCTGATTTTTCCGCGTAAAAACAGAAATGATCAGCTCTTGCGTGGAGCACCACCTGGAAGTGTTTATGAGGTACACCCCAGCGGCTGGGTGCAGCAAAACTTGTTTACGAAATGGTTCCAACATTTTATTAAATTTGTTAAACCAAGTGAAGGTTCTCCCGTTCTTCTTATTTTAGACGGGCATTACAGCCACACGCGTAATCTAGATGTTATCAACTTGGCAAGGGAAAATCACGTTTCAATTATCTCGCTCCCACCCCATTCTACTCACAAATTACAGCCTTTAGATAAGACTTATATGGGTGCTCTAAAGGCCCACTACAGTGAAGAAATTAGGCTGTGGGTGCGAAATAATAACCGTGCTTTAACGCAGTTTGACTTATCTGAGTTGTTAGGCAGAGCTTTTCTCAAATGTCAGACGGCAGAAATTGCAGTGAATGGTTTCAGAGTTACAGGTATCTGGCCATGCAATAGAACCATTTTTTCTGATGCTGATTACATCACTGAACAAATTAACGCTCAGAAAAAATGCAGTACATCGGAAAATCGCATAGATCTGGATGAACCAGAAGCAGGTTGTTCGAAGCATTCCAACCGCCGACTTCAACACAAACCACAGCCAGGATGCTCAAAAGATCCCGACCTCACCTTTCAAGAAAATCCCAGTGTTTCTGCTCTCAACGTTAGTTCTTCAGGTCTGCAGTCCAACGATTCTAAAATTTCCGACATTTCATCATTAACCACACCAAGGGCTTCAGAAAAGTTGGTCAGTCCATTTGAAATCAGCCCCGTTCCTCCTGTTAAAAGAAAAATCTCCACACGTGGGCGAAAAGCATCAAAATCCCAAGTTATAACATCATCCCCATACAAACAAGATCTAGAATCATCTGTTACAAAATCAAATCAAATAAAGGCTAGAGGAAAGAGAAATATATCTCTAGAAAAGTCAGATGAAAAGCAAAACACCAAATGCGCAAGGAAAAGAACTTCAGTCGTAGAAAAAGAAACTTCGTCAGAAGAAGAGGAAGACAATTTCATTCCCGAAGATGATGACAACGACATGGAATTGATTGGTCAGGAGGCTCCTGATACAGATGATGCGGTTTGTATCTTTTGTGATGGACATTTTTCAGAAGACGTTAGAGGAGAGCTTTGGATTCAGTGCTTATTGTGTTGTATGTGGGCTCATGAACAATGTTCTAATGCTGAAAAGGACCAATACGTTTGCGATTTTTGTAAATGAAATATTTTTTTGTTATAATCATTTATTTGACATAGGAGTTTCTTTATTTTTCTCTTTTTATGTAATAAAGCGTTTCATTTAAGTTTTTTTAATGAAATTTTATAGGGGCCCATATTCCAAGCTGTCTGTCCAGATTGGAAAAAATGCACGATTTTGTATTAAATAAAAATAAAAAAAATTTCGAACCAGTATTTAAAAAAATCAATTTGGCAGTCGATTATGAGATGTGCTAACAATTTATTATTGCACTTGCAACTTCCGTCAGACTATTTATTCGTTTGTTATATTGAAAAAACAAAAGGGGTGCCCATATTCGGACCAATTCCTCTATCTATACGATAGGCTTTTTAAACAACACGTTCACTCCAATCCATCCTGGAAATACACACTTGTGACCACGATTCCGGAGCCATTGACATGTGGCTGGCGAAATTTAAATATTTCGCCATTAAAACAAAGAAAAAGTCGCCAATTTTCAGTATGGTTATTACAGACTGGAGCTGCGCTTTAATAAACGCTGTTCTAGCATTCTGGAACAAAACGGATATAGCCCTCTATTCAAATTATACCTTCAACATTGTAAATTCCGCAGACAAAGCTCGGCAGCATGACTATGGTAAACATGTGTTAGCCATTACTTTAAAAATTATATGTGCGGATGTACGGAAATGCGAGCCCGATAGAAAAATCCAAAAGTTTTTAAAGGAAATTTTGTAGTATCGTCTAATGATACTATTATAGTCTGAAAATAGTACTAGTGAAGTGACAGGTGTGCTAAAAGGACTAGTACTAGCTGTGTTCGAAAATCGTGAAGAACCGGAAGAAGATCCCGAAACTATTAATGTCGAAGATGTGTTGACTGATGACGATCACTTTGGGGGTTCAATTTCCTCACAGGATGTGTGGTTCATATTGCTCAAAAATTTAGAAGCTGATTCAGTGAGCGGAATCCAAAGAGTCCAGAATGTATGTTTAAGATATATTTATGGAATCAGGAGATATGATCACATACCCTGTAAGTTAAAAGACCCCAATTGGATGAGTATGAAAAATAATAATTCCAAAGTTTGACACCATATCATCAAATAATTATGTATAAGAGCTCGCCATATCTTTATAACAAAATAAGATTTTGAAGTGTAATGTATGGTACATGTACAATGCTATGTAACAATATCAGTTCATTTAAAATCTAATTGTCTTCGCCAATTTAGAATAAAGCTTCGATTATTGTCTGAAAGCGGCTGATGTAGACTAGTATATATGCCGTATTAAGCCGCGTCCAGACCGACGGCCGAATCCTAGCCAAGGCACATGTGCTCAGATTTGGAGAGGATTGCTTTGTCTGGACGGAGCGACCGAACGGAACCAAACGGCATCGAACGCTACCCTTGGCGTTGGAAAGCCTTCGCTCTCGTGTCGGTACGTCAAAGGATGTTCGATTCGGTCTGGACGGGATTTGTGTTTATTCAGTTGCGTACGGCGCGAACGAAAAATCAGATACACTAGTAGCGTAATATTTTTAGCAAAACTTAAGAATTATGTTTATTAAATTAAAAGAGCGATATCGGGAGAATCCCGTATTGTGCAGGTCTCACATAAAAGCTGTAAATTTAATCAAAGAAAAAAATATATGTTAGAAAAAGATGGCCATTGAATTCGGCCGTGATGAAGGTGGAATAAAAAGGAGAGTAGAGACTCTCCTGATCTCTTGCCAACTCGAATAATTATGAAAAGGGTTCAGATGATTTATATCGTTCAAATTTATTATCAACTTAATTGAAAACTAGTATTTTAATAATTAAAAAAAAAACAGGTAGCTTTGGTTGTTGTAAGCATTTTTTTCTCTTCATTTATTTGTTATATTTTAATCAGTTATATAATATACCTATTCACCTGGGTGGATTCATCAAATATTTCAATTATGACAGCACAAACTTCGAGAACAATGTAAAATATAGGCCGTTTTGATATTTTGAATATAAGTGAGAAACGTGCGTTTGAGTTTTCTGTGTTCAAAATATGCTGTGTTCCTGCAAATCTTTCTTGAGTTGCTATGCTTTATAATTTGTATTATGTTTCAAAATCTTTGGTTTTACTAAATTAAGCAGAACATCAAATAGTTCTGGTGCCATTCTGCAGAAATTTGGAAAATGTCCACTGTATTCACTTCAAATTCTGCAATTAGGTGACTTTCTATCTTTAAAAGGTGTTATTTAAACAATACCTTGCTCTACATTTTTTCTAATAACGAATTAACGATTATTCTCGCAGTCGCAATTATTAAGTTATCTTCGCTGCTCGACCTGTTTAGCACCGAACCGCGTCCAACGCTGTCGAACCCGCATTTGAATCTCGGTGTGGACGGCAAGACCAAATCCTCTCAAATCCTTTGCAACGGCACACGCCCCGCCCCCATTTGCCGTTGGCGTTGGCGTTGGAATTCGGCCGTCGGTCTGGACGCGGCTTTATACGATTTCAGTGTTGTTATTCCGGGGGTGACATTGGATTGACTGTGTAGTTTAGAAAGCCTATCGTATAGATTACATTTCTGCATAATCAAATTTGTGTGACAACATTTTGTTGGACAATACGGATTTTTTTTCGAAACCGTGCTGAACAGTTGGTTGCACTAGTATCGGAAGCGTTGCTGGGAAAAAAGCGTTGCTATGGTTCACGCCGGCAAGTTTAACTGGTAATAAAGAGTGTCTTTTTGTGGAGAATATATCTTGGGTAAATTGAAATTTCAAACTTTGTTTTCCTACTATCATACTTTAGCACCTTTGTCTACCATCCATCTCTGGTATGGTGGATAAAGGCGCAACAGCAAACTGCTATAACTGAACTTAGCAAGATACAGATGCTTGCGTGTTTAGGAATGACAGGAGGTGCAGATTTAGGTTCGCCTGTATTTTTTTCATGACTAACAGCATAGCAATCAATGTTTTTCGACCCGATCCATGTAAGAATTCTCATGTTTCACTATTTTTTTTTTTCATCGAATGAAAACTAAAAGGAAATTGATATAAAATATCTAATGATATTTATGTATTTAAAAAAACTCATTTCCTAATGTACAGTCAAGAAATGCAAAATGATACAGCTTTTAAAGATCCCCAAACAACGTTTAAGTGCTAATGAGGACAATGTTTCAGTTTAGATAATGCTATTTTTAACGTTGTTATCGCTTGAATAATCAAAATACATTTTAAGAAAATAAATACAGTTATGCAGTTGACCCATTACTGGCACTTTAATAGGTCTGTACTATATTGCTAATTGTAAGTTTAACGACTTCGATTATATTTTTGGTTTCAAATACTGTTTATACTTGATTCTCTCCATATTCGGGGAATGTTATTTTTTTTTAATCTTGCATTTTTTTATTAGTGTGATTAAAATTGGGTATTGTTTGTGTGTGTGTGTTTTTTTTTTAATTATAATAGACGAGATTTCGAGGTCGATTTTTGCTCCAGTCACTTATATAGCAACCGGATTTTCAACATGGGTTTGAACATGACAATGATATGGGAAAAAATTTGCTAGACCTGTTTGGAGAATAATATATAAGAAAAGACGAATCTGAATTCTTAAAACAAACATAAATACAACGTTAAAATTTATTGATTATGCCATGTTCATTACCAAAAAATTTTTAGTTTCGTTGAAATGGAATCTGTTACTAGAATTTTTTATATCGTCTACTAGTAGTTTATTGAAGAATATTATTCCTTTTTATGCTGGGTAAGTTCAAATGCTTTCGTTGTATGAACAGGTATACTTTCGTTTATTCCATGTCGTCATGGTGCTATATATAACGGAATTTCTTAAAAAGGTAGAATATTCAGTTGCCTAAATAAAGGGCAACAAGAAACTTCAGAGGAGCTAAATATTTTTGTAAAACTAGATGTGGCACCTTAGACTATAATGCCATATCACAATCGTGACTCCCACATGAGAAATAGAATATTCTAATGAGCTTATTCTTGCGCATCCCTAAAACATGCAGTCCATAGAGAGCAGTTGCCAGTTTACGCTACAGTATGGCATATAGTGCAGGTCAATTCCACTGTCAAACCCAAGAAGTCAGATCGCTTTGCGGTATAGATTTATCACCATTAAGTACCAATTGTTTGCATCACACTATTCCATCATGTCCCGGACCATTTGATTCAACACTATCGGTCATTATAATACAACTTGTTCATCAGCATACTGTGTCAATCTGCAATAATCAAGTGTCCACTGTGAAATCATTGATATAAATTAAAAACAGAGTGGGACCTAATATGAACCTTACGAAAATCGCATGTCAAGTCAATGTAATTTGGAAGGTTAATACCTTAGGTGTCATTATCATATCATCTTGAACGCCCTTACACTAATCACTGCCTTTCTACCAATCAGGCATGAATAAAACAGATCATGGCCAGCCCTCTATATACCAACGAATTATTTTCTTAACAAAAGCGAATAATCTACCATGATCGAACATTTTAGATAAGTCAAGAAATACAGCTATGACAACATTTCTTCATCCAAGTCCTCATAAACGTTGCTCAAAGCATGTTCAATCGCTTTACTGCACTGGTATTTTACCAGAAACCTAATCGAACTGCGCAAATCGGATTTAAAAATCAACTAATCTGATATCATCCTTCTATCACTTGTAATATTGATATAATCTTCGTGAAAGTGGAATGAGGATCAGGACAGTCTTGAATCGATCTCACGTAATTCCAAAATGAACTAACATTGATATCTTCTTACAGTCAAAATTGTGAAATTGAAATATAATATATATCATTAGATTTTACTTGACGATCTACGCTTTAAACAACCATGTCCTTCTCTGTCGTATTATGTTTTCGTTCGATATACAAAATCACGAAAACATATTTATGCGTTAGTTAGGTGGGGAAATGTAAACAAGTTGTCCGTGTACGTGTAGTTTAAAGACTATAAAATATGCAATTGCGATGGAATTATGTATGTATTTATTTTAGGTAACTAAGCATTTCCCGACAAGAACTTAATGTATTTTTCATTTTAAAAGGCTTCAAAATTTGTCTACAAACTAAATTTTTGTGTCGGTATTATTTAGTTATTAAAACGAAGTAATAAGTTACTGCGACCTGGCTAACACTGAGGAAAGGAATCATTGATTTAACCAAAATACGCATAACAATCAAAAAAATTGCATTAAATACGGCCCCCCGAAAATTTATTGTTAGATTAAAATTACGATTTGTTTGAAATATATTTTTAATTTAAATAATAGACTCGTTGATTCAACTGAACCCTCAATTTCAATTTAAACAAGTTTAATCGTTATGCGCACTTCAGTTTAGTTGATGTGAACACTGGTTTTGATTTGTCAATACAGCTCTAATGTATGTTAGAACAAAAAAAATGTTTTGTTAACGAGCATTTGCTGCTTAGCTAACTTCGAAATTGTGTTGAAACTACAAAAATAAATTCTTGCTCAATGCATTTTATGTTACATTAGCAAATTAAACGTGTTTGAGTGCCACAAATTAAGAGTGTCAATGCAAATTTTTTTTGCATTGATTTGAAGCAAAAATTTGTTCATTCAAATAATCTCATTTTGGATCTTTTTGGAAATTTTATTAATTACAAATTGGGGTTTGAAACAAAATATGACTAACATATATTATTAATAACTCACAACAGTTATGAATACCAAATATGTAAGTACACGTTTACAATAATAGTAGTATATAAAGGTAACGCCTAAAAATATTTATTTACAAATACATTTGAATACACTTCCGACCATCTGACAGACGTATGTAACATAAATGAATTCAATAAATAGTTCCTTCATATAAAATACAACGTTTCATCAGTTTGTGTTACAATAAATGCCTGAAAATGATCATATATTCTAATGTATCGTACACTTGTTATTACAAAAAAAATATCTTTATTAATTTGGAGTCAAATTTCTTGAAAACAGCAAAACGGGACAAAAATTTATTAAATTCAGAAGGATAAACAAAACCCGATTTGAAAGAAACGCATATCTCTTTAACCCAGGACAAGAAGTTAATTACGGGTCTGGTACACTTTTGGCATCAATTAGCTTGCTATTGCTCCACTTATATTTGTTTTTATTAAATTGTTTGAAAGAATATACTGCCCTAAAGCGAATTTTCTTCAAATCCTGTTTTTAGACAAATTTCTATAATTTAAATTAAGTTGATGTTTAATGCCAGGGGTATAAGAATTTTTCCTAGAAGAACAGGTTTACTACCTAATTTGAATACGCGATTTTTTCCTTCATATCGTATACAGGATATATTCGCAAAGGTCCGACAACCGTCATATCGAGGTGAGGAACTAAAAAATATACTTCGGGTTTGAGTTTCCAAAAAGCTTAAGATACCATGTATTATGCCCTGCAATTAATACTTTTAGCAATTCGGCGTCCTTTAAAGTAATTGATGCCTGTCCAACAAGTTCACAAATTTGTCGCAGAGACTTATATAATTCCCAAACTGGGTCATTCATCGGTATAAATTCTCCAACCAACACTCCAAAAACTCGTAAAAGCGCCTTCATTTCAGCGGCTGAAAGCACAATACACTTATTACTTATCGTATATTTGAAATCTCTGACGGTTTATTTCATCGTTAAAACTATAATATTTTAATTTTGGAATTAAAGTGACGCAAAGTAAATAATTTCCGTTCGTTTTGTGTAATAATGCAAAATACATCCATATCATACCTATGAAAATATATTCTACAACCTAATAAACTCGTATATTCTCGATCTTAATATATCCGTTCAAACATAAAGTATACCGTTGCATTATGTTGTGCTAATAGCTAATATGGCGTTCGTTTGCCAAAACATCTATAAGAATCAAAATGTGCTTACCTGCAAACACTGAGGTTAGATATTCAAATCCTCACTGAATTAACAATTCTTTTACTCGTTCGTCCCCCATGGCTAGAATTAGAACTCACAATATATCACGAGCCACGAACGAAGCCAATCTGATATCTGATGGTTTGCAACAGCAAGCAACCGATCAAATCACGCCACAACATTGATCAAATGAGTATCTGACGGTATAGGTAATATACCTATGTACATTAATATAGGACATCCATAATTACAAATACTGACTTATTAAATCGTATTACAAGCTAAAGTAGAAATAATATACATTGTAATTATATATAGAATATTGTTTTCTAGGAAAGGACTTTCTAATAATTACTATACATAAAACGTATAACGTATACCTATATACCCATCTTTTAAGATCTACATATGTAGATGCGCAAAGCGCAAACATCTTTTTTTGGTTAAGTTAACCATTTTTTAGTTTCAATATTATGCTATGAATGTTTTCCGTCAACTACTATGATTTTTTTTGTTTTAACATCACCATTTAGGTCCATCCAAACAAAAACCTTACCTTCAACCATCTAAGTTTCTTCAGTCAACAGATTTTTTTAACAGAAATAAATAGTTGGGCAAATGACTCATTTTAGTTGGATTAAATACAAAATTTGTTGCATTAACACCTTTGTGTTAAAACATAGTAGTTATTGTAGGCTAACGCATTTCTTTTTCTCAGTGTAAACTGACTTAAAACTTTTGCGTAAAAATTAAGTAAAATTGAGGGCTGGGGGTTGGCCCGTGATTGGCCCAATCACTCAATATTGTCACGAGTCGCCATTGAAAAACGAACTTATTTCCTGTTAGAATTTGAGATTTACATATATATTTTGCTGCAACTATAAACAAAATATGCGTATCTCATTTGCATTGATTTTCAATATTGAAATGAATATTTAAAAGAAGATAGCAGTTCGTGTTGAATAATATAATTTTCTACCTTCTGCAATGCAGAAGAAATTATCAGAGCATTGTAAAAACTTAATTTCTCTTACGTGTGGAATACGGTATATAAATGATGTATTATTTTCTTCCTATATACCCATCCCTGTTTTATAGTATAATGACATGCTGGTTTCCATTTGCTTAAATGGTATTTTTGTTTGTAAAAATATAATTTGCATTTTTAAAGCTTATACGCAATTATTTTAGCTTATGACTAATTGCGAATAGCATGATTTTCATACCTGCGTAGGATAGCCGTCCTATCGCGTAATCTCTATTTTGCGAGGCATACGTTTGCTGTATTGATATATATGACCTCAAATATGTTCTAGAAATTGATTTCTAATTTATGGCATTAGTTATACCTTCAAAAGAAAAGTAAAGGGGCACATTTTACCTGTGAATACATAATCCCGTGGCATAGGTATGCATGCATGTATACTCTATATACGTTAAGCCATAAATTAATTTCTTAAAGATGAAAGTACTGTTGTTTATCTTATCTAATCTCGCACATGATTATCGAAAATGTTTTTCAGTACCTGTATAGTCATTACGTGGTAATAAGCATTACGTAAACACTGATAGATATCACGTTGTTTAAAGTGAAATATATAGGTACAGTACTCCATACGGAGCTACATTAATATACGGGTGGGGCATGTCTAGTATGGTCGCGTATCAAAATCAAAGGCGAATTATAATACATTTTGATAGCGCACAGGTGCGGTGAACTTGTTCACACACAAAACGAAGTACCTGACTTGCGACTGATTCCTTAATTTTATTATTATTTGTCTCTATTTCCTATTATTAAAATAAATAAAACGTAAGTGTTCAGTTTTTGAAATGACGTAAAAAAATGACAAAAAAATTCTTGTTTTTTTTTCGACGGAGCCCTTCAACATGTATGTTGTATGTATTGTCGTGGAATGAGCATTTGATATTATTTAAGTGTAAAGTTACTAGTTTTACTTTTAAATGTTTTAAAAATAATATGATATAACAAGATAAGGATATACAATGTAGCAGCAGACAGCCAGACGATGTCCAGGTAATATAGGAAATCTCTGCATTTGGCAAGTCCTTCAAGGTTTTTTCCTTTAGAACAAGTATGGGCAACCTTTGACATGTGGGCCAAACTTTAGTGTGCAAATACGTTCACGGCCCGGGTTTAAAAATAGTGCATTTTAAAGTAATGTTCAGACATGAAATAATACGACAATGTTATTATAATGCAATTTATTAAAATAAAAAAATGAAAATGAAAAAAATAGGTACAACATTATAATTAAATCGTGAAATTTGGAATTATTACAAACTACGAAAGTTAAATAGCGACAACGAAATCAATGAGATCCTTGAGCTTGAATTTGGGAAACTAATCCATCGATGTTTGGATGAATTCCACTGATACAAAGACGTAAAGAATTTTCCAAATTATCGTCAGTCAGTCTTGTACGATGTCTTGATTTATTAACTTTCATCATTGAAAAGAACTGTTCGCATTTATAAGTAAGTACTGCTAAACGCACAAATCAATCTTGCGAATTTTCTAAGCTTCGGAAAATGGTCTTCTTCGAGGTATTTTTTGTAGAAATCGCACAACTCCACGTCTTCAAATTTAGATTTTAGGAGTGACTTTTCTTGAAGCTCGATCAACTCCATTTGCAAGTGTATTGGGGCATTTTGTACATTACTTTTTGTTGGAGTAGCTTATAAATTGAAACTATCTTCCATGTTTTTAAAATCGCTAAATCTGTTCGAAAATTGCTCCGACAGCAACTTGAGTTCTTCAGCATATTGTGCATAAGCAGTATTTTCATGCGCAGAGAGCGTAGTCAAATGGTAACTGCTACCAGACAGCAACTGTGCCTCCCACAAGCGGATTTTGTTTTGAAACGCTTTCAAATGGCTGTACAAATCATTTACTAACTGTCCTTGTTTTTGAAGTTTCAAATTTAAATCATTCAAATGGCCTGTAAGGTCGACCAGAAATCCTAAGTCACACCATTTTGGGTCACGCAATTCAGATAGTGGTTTATCTTTTATTTGCATAAAATCTGCTATCTCATTTCTAAGCTCGTAAAACCGTTTCAGCATTTTTCCTTTGCTTAACCATCTGACTTCACTTACGTCGTCATATTTGGCCGATATTTCATCCAAAAATGCCTTCAACTGACGATGGTTAAGCCCTCGGGATCGAATAAAATTGATGGTCTTTACTACCACATTCATAACATTCTGGAGTCGAATGGACTTAGAACACAAGTTCTGTTGGTGGATAATGCAATGAAGGACTATCAAATCATCTTTTTGCACATTTAATTCAGTTGCTTTTCCATACAAAATTCCGATGAAACCTTTACGTAAGCCGACCATAGAAGGTGCACCATCTGTGCATACACCAACTAATTTTGACCATGGCAAACCAAAACTTGTGAATACCTTTAACTTCATTAAAAATGTCCTCTCCTGTAGTGGTCCTTTTAGCGGCTGTAAAGCAAGCAATTCCTCAGTAACAGTGAACTCTTTATCAACACCTCGAATAAATATAGCCAGTTGAGCTGTGTCAGACAAATCGGTGCTCTCGTCTAATGCTATGGAAAAAGATTCAAAACCAGCCATACGGTCATTCAAAGTTTTTTTCAAAGCTTTTATGGCATTAGCCATCATTTCTATACGTCGGGCAACAGTTCGTCTTGACAAACTATTTTTTCAAATTCATTTTTCTTTTCAGGACACAAAACACTGCAAACTTCTAACATACATTCCTTGATAAAGTCTCCTTCGGCAAATGGTTTTAATGGCTTTGCCAATTTTGAACTAACTATAAAACTAGCTTTCACAACATTATGGAGTTGTGTTCTTTGTTTATGAAACATTTGCTGCTGTTTTTCCAAATTTGCGGCAAGCTTCTGGATTTTGTCTTTTCTTATTTGTCTTGTCAGTGAGTGCAGCATAGGATGCTTAATTGAGTAATGCCTCTTTATATTGAATTTTTTCATCACTGAAATGGATTCATTACACAGCAAACGAATAGGCTTACCATTGTGCAAGATAAAAAAGAATTCTTTAGTCCATTTTTCTTGAAACTGGCGACCCTCTGTATCTACTTTCCGTTTCTTTCCACCAGACATCATTTTCGTTTACGTTTCGTTCGATAAACTTAATAACAAAATATAATTAGTAAGCTCTCAAAATGCACACAAAGTCACAAAGCAAATTGACGGCACTAGCAAGTTCGCTAGGATATCACTGTCGAGTTATCACCTCGGTAGCTCAAATAGAACTGAACTAAAGTTCGGGCCATCCACCCCGCTTATATAGGCAAAATGAAGGAATGATCTAGAATCGTCTAGTGTAGAACATTTGAGAAGCTATAATCTTTTGTTGCCCTTCAGTGAGGCGGCAACATCAAGGCTTTTGATGTTTGCCGCCTCACTCTTTGATGATCGCCGCCACTCGGCTTGCTCGCTCACTTGATTCCGCAGGAGCAAGCGACAAACCCCATATCATTCGATCTTCCTCATTTGGAGTGAGTATGAATAGTGTGATATTTTTTTAATTGGGTTTTTCAAAATGTCTCGCGGGCCGGATCAAATCTTACAGCGGGTCGGTTGTTGCCCACATATGCTTCATGTTCCCTTCACGAAGTAGAGATGATCAGTAGTGATATACCTACAGATCGAAATCGAATATTAAAATTTGAATAGTATATTTGTCTATACAGATTATGACAGATCAAGTTGGATCTAAGTCAATTCAAATAAACATTTGGTTTTTACAGTGTACTTATTCTATTTAAACTTAGTTTAATAATGTTTTTATATGCATTGGCAATCCAAATGCATTGATATGTCAACAAAAAGACACGGAAAATTGCTGGAATTCGGTGTAGTCAAAATGTCATGTGCATGCATGGTTGCCTATTTATTGTACAGTAATTATTTTTGTTTACATTGTAAATTTTACGTAATAATAAGCGTTGAAGCTTATTTACTTATTTCAAACATCAAATAAATATCATAAATATAATAAATAAAAATCAATAAACTGGTTTACGCATGAGCAACATTCCAACAAACTATACCATATTACCGTTTGTTGTTGTTGCCTTGATGTAAACCCGCCTTTATGAAGAGAAAGTTATAAAGCAATTATTATCTCTGTACTTCAGGCCGGTAATTATTACACTGCGCCAACTTAGAGCAAGAAATCCATGGCAAAATCTATTATTAAGATTGGAAATCAATGCGGGTATATAGTTTAGTGCCGCAAAAAAACGACTTCATATTTTATTCTATAATAGTTGATGGGGTATAAGTAGTTCACCTTGATCAAGCATGTCTAATTTATGTCCTAATAATTGGCTTTTGGCGGTATATTGAGTGCCTATACTTTGTTATTCTAATTTAGTTTATTGCAACTGAAAATAAAAACTGATACTTAAAGTTTAGTGTTTGTATGCACTAGAGAATAATAGTATAATATTATGCAACGGTTTTAAACGATAATGTAAACAAGTAAAAATAATTTAATTTAGGAAAACTGTATGTAGTTCCGCTTGAAGACTATTGATTTGGAGATTTATATGCACATTTACGGAAAGAGCATGTTTCCCCGAGTCTAAAATGCCTGTTAATTTTTTGAGCATTTTTGCAATTAATTTTTCTCTAAATCTTCCTGTTCTGTATTGTTTAATCCTACTTGTGGAGATGTTTTGGCTGTTAATAATAAATAAAATAGGTTTCTGATTTCTTTTAACGTGAAGACCTGAATCTGACTATTAGAACATCTGATGCTCTAAGAAATGTTAATGGGAAAGAGCATAATGTACCTAATGCATTGATGGTACTGCTTGGGTAAGTGAACGCAAAAGAGTTTAGATCCCATTTCAGTACCTATCTACTCCAGTTTAGACAGTCAGCGACATTAGTACCATCAAAGCATTGATCCATTCGTTCGAGTGCTAAATAATAATGTCGGCGACTGTACACACATTCTTGGAAGGGAGAAATCCTCGAGTAAGAAAAGGAAACGCCCCTTTTACAAGAAAATTGAATTCGCATAGAAGGTGATTGTTATTGCAGATTTTATTCAGTAACATGATGGTAACATATTTTCAATTTTTTTTTTGTTAAGGGTTAGCAGGTTCAGAAGCAGCACATTTCAAAATTATTTTGAAGTATACAGGGTGACTAAAAAAAAAGTTACACACCAAACTTGTGAAAAATTAAATGGAACACCCAGTATATAATGACATATTTTGATAGTACAGACTAAATATAGACAAGTTGGTGTTAAGTTCAAAATGTAGAAGAGGCATGCTTGTCATGCATATTTAAGCTAGATATTTTAAACTGTCTTTATTTTTTAACTAAAGCATTAGACTTGATAATAAAATAAAAGTAATGCAAAAAATTATACGGGGTGAACAACAACATACTTTTAATTTTCGCTATCTTTCAAGACAAGTAATTTTCTTATTTTAAATAGAACACCCTGTATTTATTACCTTATTTAGATTCTAATTTTAACGGTCTTTAAGATTGTATTAATGCTTCCTATACCTATCTGTTATAGTTTCTTAGTAATTTAAAATTTTCTATTTCAAATATTAATTCCTATCAATTCTTTTTCAAAAGTAGGCTTAGACAAAAGTATCGCTATTATTCATTATACACAAAAGTCATTTGACAATAACAGCACTTGTCAGTTGCGCATCATTGTTGTTCGTGGTTATTTAAAAAGCATTTTAATTATTCACAATGAGATATTACCCTCAAGCAGAAAGGATTGACATGATTTTAATAATTGGAGAGTGTGAAGAAAATTGTTTGCTAGCATCAAGGATTTATGGGCAAAAATATCCTAACAGACGCCATATCGGGTTCTTTAGAAAATTTGCTGCAACTATTCCGTAGTACAGAAAGTGTGTTTTAAGATAGTTTTTTTAGGATTTTCTTTCAGTTCCTTAAAAAATGAATAGGCATTTTAGACCCAGGGAAATATGCGTAACACAAAAAGGGAATAATATCTGGAAATTCTTCAAATAATAACTAAGGCCGTCAGTTCTAATTTATTCCTTTTAATCTAGATTTATTTATATGCATATGGTATATATAATTACATAATTTTCTTTGATGACCACTGCCAAGATTTTTGTTTATAAAAGTTTACAATGTTCAATATTTATATCTGCTTGGCAATTATCTCTCGTATTTGGCGTTTTGACATAGTTACTATTAATATGTTTATTTATATGATCTTTCTCAAAATTTGGCAGACGTTTTGATATGCCTTTTACGTAATATTAATATCGTGTAATGTAAATATAAACATTGTGCTATTTAAAATGAAACAGGTGGGTTAAAGTAGGAAGAAATATTATATGGTGTTTACATGTAGGCACGCACAAAAAGATAATTAACTAATATACTCATGATCAACATCATAGATAGAGGTAGGTTGGTACAGATGATTCGCTATTAACAAATTTGTGTAACTGCCCTGCTCGCGCCATCTAGCGATATGTATCCCTGCTTAGCGAACATTTAGCGCGGTTACTTGAAAATTATTTAAATTTACCTCAGAGTATTAAAGGAAGACTGTGTCACCATTTTTACGCAATTTTCAACATGCTGATACAGAATAGGTTATGTAAAATATACAGCATTTATTATGTAAAAATGCTCCTATTTTTCTCCTTGTATAGATACATATTGTTATGGCCACATATATTCTACTATTATTTAACAGGAATGTTACTATTTTACTTATACTACTACTAGTTATATTTTAAAATTAATTAGATATTATAAGAAAAAGGATATAATATGTAGCAGCAGACAGCCAGACGATGTCCAGGTGATGTAGGAAATCTCTGCATTTGGCAAGTCTTTCAAGGCATTTTCCTTCAGAATTTTCCCTTCAGGAAGTGAAGATGATCAGCAGTGATATACCTACACATCGAAAATGAATATTAGAATTTGAATAGTGTACTATTACAATAGATTTTGACAGATCAAAATTGGATCCAAGTTCAATTCAAATGAACATTCTTATTATTTTTACTGTGTATTTATGTCAGTTAAATTTAGTCTAATAACGTTTGTATATGCATTGGCAGTCCAATTGCTTTGATATGTCAATAGAAAGACATGGGGAAATTGCTGGAAATTGAGTTCTGTAACAATTCTATGTGTATAAGTGGTTGCTTACTTTTAGGTGCAATAATGAATTTTAAGATTATTAATTTTACATAGTAATAAGTGTTTAAAAATTTCAAATGTATTTTTCTCATAATTCAGAGACACATACCTTTATTATATTTCAATTGTAAGGTGATTCCAGATTTTGTAATTATTATTTATTTTCACTTCGTTTAAACGAAGTCGTAGATTCGGCAGTTCATTCGGTCACATGGACATTCTCATGTATAGAACAATGAATGTTCCCCTAATTTCGGTTATATTAATGGATTTTCACAGACAGTTGGACTCCTTGACAGAGACAATCGCTTTCAAATCAGTTAAAACATTTTCAATTCCAACGATTCAACAGCCGACCTTTGTTCAAGGCAGACGTATCTCAATTTGTTCTTGTAAAATTTAACGGCTATTTCGATAAAATCCAATTTTATTTCAAATTAGAACCTAAAAATAATTGTTATTTGTTAAACAAAGTTCATCACACAAATATTATCCAAATTACCTGCATCCTTTTTGGGTAATTTTTCTTCAACAACGATTTTCCTGAATTTCTGTTATGTTCCTGTCCTGAACGAGCCATTTTTCCGTGATCTGATGTAACTGGGATGCACGAGGGTCCTTATTCGAACTGAACAGTCCCATCTACACCGATGTTCGCAGAATTCGTCCTTGTAGAAGGTATTTCTCGTCAAATCTACCTAAAAATAAACGTATTATTTCAATTCTAATCTAAATTTAATTATACTTATAAGAAATTTCATTTTTATTCGTTCAGAAAGAATTGAGGTTAGAAAATTGTTTGTATCATCGTTAAACGGTTTGCAGTTACTTGGGGAAATTTGTATAAGTTGGTAGTATTATAGTTTAATATGTATGTATTTACGTTACGAACCAATATCCAGTAATTTACCATCAAGGTTGGCTACTCTGTTTTACACGTCTCTTTAAGCCTAACATAACTCCGCTTGAACGGTCAGAAAACGCGGGAATTTTGAAATTTAATTTAAACGTATTGACGTTCGAAACTATGAATTTGAATTGCAAAAAGTGGAATTACTAATACAACTTTAGTGTTATTAATTAAACGGACTCACGTACTTACCTGAGATAAATATCCAAAGATTTATGTCTGATCTTAAACAAGATCACATTTAGATTTTTTTTTATTAAATAAAAACACTTTTATTCGCACTTAAATGTTTTAATTTCACATGAGAAATTGTTTTTCATTGGGGCACAATACTATCATGCCTACGATAGCATTTAAACTGGTCATTAACAGTAAAATTGAAGGAGAGGACATTTTTTGACAACATCCTCACTCACTATCTCTACTCTTACTAAAATATAAGAGGGGTATTCCTTATATTTTTTATGTCACCGCCCCTCGATCGGAAATTTCTCGCCCTGCATGCCATCTGGCTGGTGAGAGAGCACACTTCTAATTCAAAATTAATAAAGATAGATGACACTGGGATATATAAAATTTGATTTTTTTCTAATTTAATTAATGTATTTCTTTTAATTTTTTTTTATCCGGGTTGTATGCTACTGTGTAGCGTTACAATATGTACTTGAAAAGCTATTTTTGTAGAGTTTTTTCAAAGGTCTTATCTTAAGTTTTGCTCGTAAAATTAAAGTAATTCCTTATTATTTATACCTACTAATCGAAGCCACTCTAACTGATTTGCTGTCGTAAATCATCAACTATAACTGAATGCTTTTCTGCGCTCTCTCTTTCTACATTTTCCCGCTATGTATGTAACAACGTCCATTCGGGCGCTATTTATAACCGTCGATAACAAAGCCAATTAACACCAGCAATACATCCACTCCCGGCTGATGGCACAGAAAGAACGAATGTTGTTCGTTGCGAGCATGTCTTGGCTATATCTGGCAGATCGTGATTGGCATTTCCTCGGTAAACACAGGTGTATTCGGTTCAAAATAGAAAATCCAACAGGCTCGTTTAATACAAATACGTCCCAACATGTATTAGGCAAGTACGACTTGAACACAGTTTATTATGAAAAGTAGCCACCCTTCCTTCTCCAAGATGTTTTTTTTTATTAATTCTCAATTTAAGATAAAAAAAATATTTACATCATAGCCTATAATTACATAAATACAATAAAATGATCTGTATATAATACAGTATCCAAATTCTAAATGTTATTTCATCTACTAAGAAAATTTCATGGGCTTTGTAACATTTTATTATTACAACCAAGCCTATTCTAAAAATAGTCTCGTTTTATGGCAATTCCGTAATCATAAAATGTTATGAATACAGATTAATTATACTGTAGAATTCACAACTTATTCTGTTGAATTAAACGTTAGTCTTTAATCGACAAAACTTTATTAAAATACTGTCGATGTTAAAACTACAGTTATAGTCACATCGCGTATACTGTAAAAATAGCCATTACACGCATGGGATCGTTAAATTTTACCTTCAACGAGATGGATGTTGTCCTTGACACTGTAACTTCGTAATGGGGATTATTAGTAGATAAAAATAGAACTCGTTCTTCCTGCTACTGAATAGGAAAAGATTTTTTTCCTACACTTGTGCGACGTTCAATACCTACGCTTTTGCGCATGCGTACAACAGACTGAACCTACACATTAATATAAATACATACACATATAGGCACTCATTTATTAAATAAATATAGTCAGTCGTTTCCAAATCAGCATTTGTATTTCTGATGCGAAATAAATGAACAAGGAGACTGCCAGTCAGCATATCGTCAGTGAAGCGGCGATATTTGTAAATAGGCCTGCGATTGGTTAAAAAAAATTATAAAAGCGATCTTTTTTTTAACAGCGCAAAAAAAAGGCATTCAATCATGAAAATTCGTAATTTACGTCATTATATTGGTACACTGAGAAAAAAATTAATATTCATAAATAAAAATACAATTATCGTAAGTAAAAGGTTCAGCTGGATAGGGGACAAAAGCACAGATTACTTAGCACTAGTAAAAAAGAGATCCTAAACACTGATACTAACAAGAAGCAATCCAGGTTACCTACGGTCAGCTTCATACCGGTAACTTATGAAGTTACTTATGATAATTAAACTGAAGTAGTTAAGCCAGAGAATATATGTAGTTGCAGTTAGCAAAGATTTGCCCTTGTCAAGTAGTAGGTGTATTGCTCTGAGTGAACTATTCTATAATGGCTATCACACCTTCATTATTAACCTCAATTAATGCAAGCTATTTGGATTACTTGTGATAAGAAACAGTATCATTAATGCACGTTCACTAAATACCTGATATATAAAAGTAATGGTTGCTATAAATATACAATATACTTACCTTAAATTTGTTTTCAGTATATGGGTAGTGCAGAAACGAGGAAGTTTAGTGAATATTTAATATAATTTAAATAAAAAAGCAGTATTATAGTAATAGTTTTATTTCGTAGAGGACAAACACAGTGACTACCTGATATGAATGAAAGGTATTGGTTTCACTTTAACTGTTTTGTTTTTAACAATTTACTACGTAATGACTCATAAAATATATTTCTTAATAATGAAAAAAAAAAAATGAACAAAGCAATAATAAAAGATAAGGTAAATGGGATCCCCTTGAAACGTTATTTAGTTATTGAAATTATTGAATTCTAAACAAAGGACAAAGAGGAATATGGCTTTGAGTTACAACTAATAACAAACAAAGAATAATATACCTAGGCGGTAAACTTGCGGTTTCTGTTGGTTCTTTGCACTGGGCGTTGTGTCGGCGAGTTGATCCTCTGTTGGCGTACGTGGAGGTTATGTCCGGTGATCGCCTCGAAAACGGCTTCTTCGTCGCGGTATCCCTAACTGTAGATGACACTTGGACTGTGAGATCACTCAGCTGACGGCATCCACACTTTAACTTCACCAGCGGGCGCAGATATCATCACAATGATGGGGAATTCAAATATCCTACCACGTGGTTTAAAACTGCAATCTTAAAACATCCGATTGGTTATAGGCTGGGTACTTCTTCTTTCGCTGTGATTCTTTATACGGATGGGGCCTTGAGTTAACCCACCCGGTATTTTTAATATATTTGCGCTCCAACTGGCCTACAATGCCCGTACTCCTTGGCCAGTCTTTTTTCGACGACCTTTTCGCACGTCCGTCTCTTACGTGTACAATTTGGTGGGGGTTAATAATGTTGGTTCATGTTTGTCGTGTCCTATTTTTGCCTGCCGATAACGTTCTGTACATTGTGTCTGTAATTTGCACCATATACAATAGCAGTATTATTATTAATAGGTATACTTTGGCGTAACAATTTTCCCCACTTTTTCTTGAGCGCGGATTGGTATCAGCTCAGTACTGCTATTGTGTAAACATTGGAAAACACAGACAGATGCATGACATGTAAATGGCCAGTTTGCGTAGAGGTGAAAAATATTGCATAGTATTAACGAAATTTACATGTAAAGTCATCATATTACAAATTTCGCAACCGCTGATACGCTGAGTCAATAAAATCAATTCCCCAGTACATAATTCATATACATTTGAAGTATATACGAAGGTATTGAAATGAAATATCGAACCAAGCATATTACGTCTTCTATTTGTTATTTCCCTTTTCATCGTACCTCGCACGAATTTTCGCAATATACTTTCCTGGAACGAAGCAAAGAGCCAATAATTATGCCTATTCATCATTCTAATAGGACGTAAACTTTGAGGAAAGCCGCTCTATAGCGATTTTTTTTACCCAGACCTGAGCCTCTTCGGTTTTCTCATTTATTCCTCAACAGATTTATGTATTCCCTTTATAGTAGTTCGTCGGGAGAAAAATTGCCTAACCCAAAAACCGTTACGCAAAAGATTAATTTGACGTTTTCTTTTAAGGGAATTAGACCGCTTTCTTGGAATAAAAATGTATAAAATTTGCAATTCCCAAAGACGCATATATATAATGCTATACCGTAAATTCAATGTTTCTCTGGTTCTCTGCTGGTTATCAAAATATTGTTATTGAGGTTATTCACTGAATGACATAACAAGAAAATAAGGAAAAAAGTCGTTTTTTTAAGTTATCGAATAGAAAATGTTCAATTTGATGGGATCACATTGGTAAGAAATAAGTTGTAAAAAAATCGTTTGGATATAGGTAGAAATTTTTTGATACAAATAATAAATAAATATTTTTATACTGACTCCTTAATATAAAAATATACAAAAATAAGTTTAAAAAAAATCTCCACTGAAGGGAGAGATTTGAACCCGGCTTCCTATCAGCGATCATGCTATAGTGGGATGACGCTTTATCTCGCTGACCTATTAACATGTATGTCGCGATAAACACAATATTTTGTACTTAAGCTACATGCATTAATGTTTTTAAATTACACATATCCCAAAATTCTCGAATCAATCCCAAAATTAAGACTCACCGCACTTAGATACGTCTACAGTTTTTTTACGTACACACAAAAAAATTCTAAATATTATTAATATTTTCATTTATTCAGAAATCGAAACTTAATATATATTTAAATGAACTAAATCTGGTTGGTTAGAACATAAGAGTTAATTCTCTGAAAACACAATATATTCTTAGAACAAATAGGATAAATATTGTCATTGAAGGATACTTCCTCCAAATGAACATTGTTATCGTTGTAAGAAATAAATCTATGCAATGATAGTGAGAATTGAAGAAGTGTAGATTCAAAACAAAATCCCTTATAGGTACGTTTGGTATAATAAATTACTATATAAAATTATTAAATGTTTTGTACTGAAAACATGAAATATCAAATTGAAATTACCATAATATTGAAACATTTGAAACGAATTTTACCCCACCATTTATTGCACTAAAACTTATCTGTCTGGTTCCCTCTTTTTTGGGGCTTTGCATATTCATACGCTTTACTTGGCGTCACTTTTTGATTGACCAGCGAACAGTGTTGTTGGTTGTGAGTGTAAGTAAATCTAAGTGGATACCCCAGCCGTTTCACAGCTACTTAGAGAATGGGGTTGAATAGGGCTGATGCACAGATGCTACCATTAAAATATTCGAAGGTAAGTACATACGTGTCATCTAATATGAAGGGATTACTGGTTTAAAAAACTTTGAAATAATACTTAGAGTCAGCGCCATTGTGTCGATAATACATATATGAACACAATACGTGTGTACATTAACAAACATATGTAGGTATTTACTAGTTATTAGTTTTCAGTAGGTAATACCAGCAAATTATTATACTGATTGAAATTATATCAGTAACCAACGCGACTAGATACCAGACCCAGGCATTGAGTGGGAAGTATCCCGAGAACGCCGATGGCAACGGACGGATACGCATAACATCTATACCTCTACGCATCAATATCACGTGCGCACTCCTGAAGTATCCCGATACGCTACCTTTTCCCAAATATTGTAAAACTATAAAGTATGACAGTAAATTTATTTAATTACATAATATTTTTTTATTTATTAATTTTCCCCTACCGAGGTTTTTTGGTGTTATAGACACGAAATTATATAGTAGGTAATTATTACTCTTGAATAGTAGAAATGCTTAGATTAAGCAGGTAAATATTATCAGTTCAATATATTTATATTTTGGAAGCAAATAATGCAATACTTCCAAATAATACTTTTATATACTTCTATCAAATGTACATAAATTATTAAGGCATAAATATGATAGTTTTCAGTTGAGAAAATCTATTTACTCAAATCTAAAATAATTATTCTTGCGGTGAAAATATTATATGTTCATAGTGTTTTTAGTATATGGATTACATTTGAACTAAAAAAATTGTTTCATCTAACAAATTCACCGGTTTGGAAAACTGAACAAATTTTATTCTCAATATAAATACATCATCTTCTTGCTTATATAGGAACTTATGTTATATTCAATGTGATGCATTTATATTCAAATTGAGTAATTATTTTTGTGTGTGTATTAACTGCCCCTTTCAAACGATATACGATTCATTTAATTTTGTATTTTGCGAACTCCTTGTAAGATATTTTCGATTGGCTTGTGTACCTACCTATCAACAGAATGATTTAGAAACTCACCCAAAGTTGTTGCGATGGTAAAACTAACTGAAGAAGATATTGGATCTACTGACCTGAAACATACCAAAAGAAAAAGTTAAAAATGTAATTAAGTTGTAGATACTACAAACTATATAATAACTGCCACGCCCCTATAGGCAAATTCAATAAATTTGATATTATATATGATATCAAATTTAGAATGGAAGTAAATATGTCCATATGCTTAATTTTCGTAATCTTCTGCTTATTTACTTATTGTTTGCTTATAGTCAATATTTAAGGTAAATGTTATTATTAATATTATTGCTAACAATAATAAGCAAGCAATAAATATTTTTTTTTACATGATAGCCACGTAATCAGTGTCTCGTTCGATAAAATTTATCGAATTGTTGAATGTTGATTGATATTGCGCTTTAGTTGTTGTGTTATACATACACGCCACGGCTTTTCATTAATATAATACCAGATGAATTTATATAACCTTCATATGAATCATATGCATCTATATGCACAAAAAAAAAAACGTATGACATCAATTGCAGGCAATCAACATGCAGGCAATACATACAGTGATGCTATTCTCTTTGGAATGGGTAATTTTGTTCGTAATTGTGTAATGTATGACTTATTTTGTGTAGTTCTGTAAGTATAATGACATCCAATGTTGAAGAAGAAATAATAGATAAGTATTCATGTATTTCTTCAGTGTACGACGCTTCGCGCTGGAGGCACAGTTGAGGTCCCGATTAAACACTTATGTCTGGCTAAGAACAATAATGAAGTTCTCATCCAACATTTTCTCAATTTTTCCTGTTTTTATATTGACTATTATTTCAATAGTTAGCTGAAGAATGTCAAATCAGACCGAAATCGGTAGCAACGCAAATTGTAAATTTAATTACATTTAAACAAAGTAGGAAGTACGTTTACTATTATTTTACTTCTCTACTTTCCCAACTACATATAAATATTGTGTTTAAGAATTTTTAATATTTATAATTATAGTAATAAAGTATAGGATGATATCGCGTGCAAAGTAACTATAGTATTTCAAAATGGGCTACCACTCATATTTTTCTTACGGGAAAAATTATGAAAATGAAATAAGAAATATAATAAGGGAGCTATTTCTAAAAAATACATCATAATAGTGTTTTAAGTAAAAAAACAAGCCATTTGCTTAAGTGTAAATAAACAAAGAAAATAAAAACTGTAATTCTTCTTAAGATATACGTCGCTTACGCTTATAATATGCGTTATATTTTACTCGAAGATCTACGCTAATATAACTTATGCACTCTGTGTCGTGTTATGTTTTCGTCGATATAAAATAACAAAAACCTGAATAGTTTTGCGTTAGTTAGTTGGGGGAATGTAAACAAGTGGCCCATGTACACTTCTCACAGGAAAAATCGGGACACCAGCAATCGTGAATTTTAAAATTTCTTGGGTGTAAATGCAGTTTTCAGAGGATATAGCACTTATCAAAGCCATAAATCACTTTTTTGTGTGTATTATGCGATCAAAGGTAAAGACTAAAAATTTAAACAGAAATATAAATTATATAGAGAAAAGGTTATACATTAATAAACACATTGAATTTCGGTGGTTCCTTAGAAATACCGAATACGGAAATATTAATGCCAAAAAAAAATACGTACAACTAAAAGGCCTCTTGAGTAGACGGCACCATTTAGAAATACACATATATGTATTTAACTTGTTTGATGTTATGTAGAAATAATTTTTTAAGAAAACATATGGCGATGGGATTTTAAACTTATATTACCTATTTCTATGATATTAGTTACTTAGTTTGATTTGTGCCCGCAAGTAATACTTTAGCAACAGACAATATGTCAATCAGCCTCCTTAGTTTTTGAACAATGTGATTTTCGCATTGATTAAATTACACTATTATTGAGGTATTCATTATTGTTGTTGTTTAGTATTCTTAAATATTGTATTACTACAAAATATTTTTCTATGTGTTAAAAAAATTACCAAAAATAGTTTAAGATTATTTACAAAATTTTTAAAACAATCAATTTCACAAAGAAATTATTTCTTTTATATTAACCCTCCATTTATTGTATTTTCAAGATATATATCTTAACTATGGCGTGTGTAATCCAATGTCGTTCTATTTTATTGAAATATAGCTAACACTTTTGGTCTGTAACACAGCTTCGGGCAGTAGCAACGAAATAGTATTAAATGTATCAAATTCAACATAAATATTTTAGCACTAGCTGAGATCGATGAACAATATGCTTCTTACAATGTTGTTATGTATATAAATCTAATAATATTAAATAATTGTTATAAACCTGTGCTACTAAACAGTTTGTAAAGAGACCCGTTGGCCATATTTCAAGAAATAGATCAAAACGACGTCAGATTACACAGGCGATAGCAAGATATATTCCTGAAAATACAAAACGGAGGTTCATAAAATAAATAATTTCTTTGCGAACTTAATTGCTTTATTTAAGAAACTTTGTAAATAATCTTAAACCTGGTTTGGTAATTTTTTATAGATAGAAGGAAATTTTATAGTAATACAATATTTAAGAATATTAAACAAATATAGTAATTAATACAGCAATAATAGTGTAGTCAATAAATATGTGAAAATCACATTATCCCAAAACTGAGAAGGCTGACTGACATATTATCTATTGCTAAACTAATACTCGCGAGCATAAATCCAACTAAGTAACTAATATCAAAGCAGCACTAACACGTAACTTAATATTAAATAATAAAATCCCATCACCACATGTTTTCTTAAAAAAGAATTATCTCTACATAACATCAAACAAGTTAAATACATATATATTTCTAAATGAAGCCGTCTATTTAAGAGTTTCTTTGTTTTAGGTATTTTTTTTCATTGGTATTTCTAAAGAAATGCCGCCACGAAACTCCTGATTTGTATTCTATACATAAACCTTTTCTCTCTATATACTTATTTTTCTCTTTAAATTTCTAGTCTTTACCTTTGATCCCAGTAATATACATAATTAAGTGAATTATGGCTATGATAAGTGAATATGTCCTCCGAAAGTTGCATTTACAATCAAGAAATTTTAAAATTCTGAATTGCTGGTGTACCGATTTTTCCTGTGAGAATGTACGTGTAGCTCGCAAAGACTAAATATATGCAATCTGAAGGAAATACTAGTATTAGTTTAGGTAGATAAGACCTATTCCTGAAAAAGAATGTATTTTTATGTCCGGTATGGTCTTAGTTACCAATAAACGAGGTAAATAGTAATTAATTACTACAAGCTGAGCTAAACTGATTCAAAACTTGTAAAATTAATAAAATGGGGAGGGTGGGAGTAGTAGTTGATCCGAGATTGTTCTACCACTCAATATTATCACGAGCCTATATTATAACAACTTTATTGTAATACTGTTTTTTCACAGATTAATTTTCCGCTTATTGACCCATTAACGGTCAAAGTATCATAACCGAACCATTAAGCAAATATTTTTTTATTATTCATTACATCAATTTCCACTTATAAAAAATAATTAAACAAAATGGTTCGTTCTGATGCTTTGGCCATTAATGGGTTAACTGCACTGTTGAAAATTTTAACACTTTTTTGACTAATTTAATAGTCAGAAGAGGTCCACACTCTTTTCGGTTATTTTGTCGAGAACTATAGAAGTTTTAAATTTGACGAGCAAAGATAGTCAAGTATTGTCTATTGCTAAGGAGTTATTTTGTCCAACTGACACGGGGAATTAATAAAATAGTCCTAGTCACATTTAATTTGATCAAGACTAGACAAATTACTAGCTGTTTAACTAAATGAATGCGATCTATTCGGTGTTTTAACACCATTTTCTAAACACAACGTCTTTTTAATATGCAACTCCTATTCTTAGTGCTATAATATTCTCTCTTTAAGACGTTTCCTCAATTATAAATATGCAAAACCACTCATTCAAGTTTTGGTTTAACTAAACGTATCCAATTTTAAATGATTTTTTGAGAACCATTATAAAATTATGAATGTTTATGCTATTTGATTCAAGTTCTAAACTAATTGCGATAAATAGATGTTCCAATTCATCTTTAAGATGTTGAAATTTTTATGCCACTGGAATTAACGTTTAATAACACGAGGTTACACTTGGCAAGTCAGTCACATCTGGTGGTTTGGTTTGGATATGGTAATACGGAGAATCAAACACGAAAACAGATACACGTGCAATGCAGTGGTGCGTATAATTCAATACTGTATTAGAATAGGTGGTTTCTAATATTTTTATCCGAGGGAAAAATTCTGACTTGTTGACGCTTCGAATGTCTAGAAAAATAGTAATCCTCATATCTGAACAAAGAAATCACACGAAATTCTAGTAATTCTGTTCTATTAAATACGCGTAGTCAACTGTCTGGCAAAAGTTTGGAAAAATCAACACTAAAAAATTGACTAGCCGCAAAAATAACCCAACACCGTAATATTAACAGTGTGACAAAATACAAGAAGCCCTTTCAATAGTAATTAACTTAAAATAATTTATTTAACAATTACCATATTCTTTCACTTAATAAATAACTTGCACTCCTTATTACGTGCAACCTTAAACATATCGCGCTTAATTGCATCCAATAATAAAAGATATCGTCCCCGCCGACGTTAATTAGCCTTAATGAAACGCGGCTCTTTTTTCTACATCTCGCACCGCTGACTAAATTATAATTAGCATTTCGAAATGCCGCAGGTTGTTATTCGTAAATAAATACCGCGTTTCTTTGCGGATTTAACGAATTCGCGTTCACTCTGTCGCGTTTTCTTTCCCCATCAAATTTCCGTCTACTTTACTCGAAACGGGAGAGAATTATTTCCGGTCTTGTTATCTTAATTGCGTCTTCAGAAGTTCTGAGAGCGATCCGGGGATACTTTAATCTGCCCTGACCCGAAATTGTACTGCATTACGTCGAAGAGAAGAGACGGCTTAAAGCTGCCCGGTTTTGCGATAAAACGGCGAAGAGGGAGTATATAGAGAAGAAAGAATGTTTGCCTTCTCCAATCTTAGATTTCTTTTTACATGTTTCTGGGATAATTACTAAGAGTCGGTGGAATTTTAGAAAATCCTAAAGGAAATTATCTTTTTCGTTTCAAGTAATCAGAGTGAGTGTTTTGATTTTCATTAAGGATTTTTCATTAACCGTCGAATAGAATCTGATTATTTTGGGTGTGTTTTTATTTTCTTCAATGGTTTCTCACTGGCTGATGCAGAAAATAATAAAATTAATATCATCAGCGCTGTATAGGCGTAGCTAAATATTTTTTTTTTTGTTTCTTAAAGTAAAAATACTAATGGGCTACAAAGTAAAGAGAAAAGTAATTTGATATTATAATATGTATAATCAGTGTATTATCTTGCGGTAACTTCGTTTTTAAAGAAGGCCGGCTGCATTTATTGGGTATGATCACCAAAACAATGTATAGTAATCCTTTAACATTCGCGGATCTGACATCCGTGAGTTGACATTCGCGAATAACTAAAATGCAGACGAATCCAATTCGCTCTTGTATTGATTATTCGCGAACAAACAGTAAAAAATGTAAAATTCAAGTAATAAATTTTTAGTAATGTGTTGAGTAAATGAAAAACCCGTAAAAAATCTTTTACAAATAATGCATATACAGGGTGAGTTTTTTATCTTGAGACAACGGAATATAACACTGCATCAAATCAAAAAAAAAGATCTTAATAAGATTTGTTATAATGTAGGGGGCTCACTGAATGGTGCCGAACTCGATCCCCCAGAGTGGGAGGGGGGATAACTTTGAAATCTTAAATGGGAACCCCCATTTTGTATTGCAGATTCGAATTCTACGCCATCAAGTATGTAATTTTTGTTTGAAATTTTTTTTTCGATTCGTAACAGATTGCGCTGTAATCGCAAAAAAAAACATGATTGATGTGAACGTTTAGAAAAAATACACAAAAAAGAGAAGCAAGCAAACAAGATTTTGTGTTTTTTTTTTATTTTTTGACATTAATAACATTTTTAAAAAGCCATTCAACAACGAAGAACTTTACTTTGTCATACGCATTCCAGAAAATGTGTTCGAAAATGTGCCCTTCCACTTCGATACATTTATTTTATTCGCAATTGGAATGATTGGACACAACTGAGAAGTGTTTCCGGCGTAATCCTCGAACAAGCGTTGGTGATTCGTTCAATCATGTTTTCCCTCATGGTTGGTACTTCTGTATAAACTTTAGACTTTAAGTGGCCCCACAAAAAGAAGTCAAGGGAAGTAAGATCTGGCGATCGTGTAGGCCAAGACACTGGACCACCTCTTCCGGTCCATCGACGATTGTAGGCTCGATCTAATACTTCTCGTGCTATTCTTGAATGATGTGCTGGACAACCGTCATGTTGAACCACATTGTTGTCGTAGTCCAAGGGAAGGTCTTCAAGTAAACTGGAAGTTCGTTCTGCAAGATGTTTTCGATATTTTTCACCATTTAAGTTTCCATCGATGAAATATGGACCAATAAGCTTATTGCCAATTATTCCACACCAAACATTTACGTTCCAAGGATGTTGATGTTCAACTTGGCGCAACCAATGGTGATTTTCGATACTCCAGTAATGGAGTGCTCCGCAAAAACCGCTCACAGTATTTTTGCGGCACACTCTATATGATAAAAAAAAAGAAGAGCATGTTAATAAAATTTTCAATTCGACCTTGCATTTTTTTATTAAGTTCATTGAGGTGCTCAAATATGTCAGCCATGTTGCAAGTTTGGCTAGCCACTGATGATCTTTGAAAAGGTGGAACAGTTCAAGCATGTTTTGATAGAACATCAATCGACTAACCTCATCACGAAGCTCAAATGATCTTGCTAGAACTTTGCCTTTGGATAACCAACGCACTTCAGTGTAAAACAATAAAGATAATTTGATCCCATTTCTTGGCAGAGTGCTTCAAAAATTCACAAATTTAGGGCTCTTATTATATAATACCGAAACATGTCAGCCAATAACTGGTAACTTTGATTGAATTTTCTTACCTACTGCTTTCTTTATTATTAAATATTACTCAATTTGGACATAACCATGCAAAAAGGAATATACCTACAGCTTATAATCAAAATAATTTTCCAAAAAATAAAACAAGATTTTCAACGTGACTTATTTGAAAAAAAAAAAAAAAATTGTTGCCAAAAGCAGCAATACCAAATTTCATGCAGCCAACTTACAGTAATTAAGCAAAAGAAAAATGACGTATTGTGAATATTCCAAAACAATAAACACCTTTCCAACACCACTCAAAACAAAAAAGCAGGAAAACATTTCATTCATTTTTTTTCTCTCTCTCATTTCGAAGACTGTGAATAACTAATCTTCGCTAGAGAACTGTTGAATGACTCGGTAAAAAGAAGCGCGCGATCGCACTTTGTCGGGAAAACTTTGTGAATAAAGATTAACAGCACCATCGATATTTCTACCACTTTCTGCATAGATGCAAATCATTTGAACTCTCTCTTGTAATGTTATAGCCTCCATTACTGTTCACATATTCTACACTAACTAATTTGTATTGGATTAATAATTAATAATCTAAATGGGGATCGGACAATGTGTAAGTATTCACAGCTTGTCAAGTACTGACTAAAGTACGGTTTTGTGTCGTTGAATAGCATTCCAATTGGGAATAAATAAATGTATCGAAGTGAAGGGTTTCTACACACACAGTTTCTACACTTCCACAAGTAAAACTCGAACTTACAATAGAGTATTTAATAAAAATATGAGTGGATGTGCGGATGTTCACTAACAAATAAACTATTTTGTTTTATCTGCTTAATTTTTAAGAAAGAGGTCAGTGCGTGGAATAAACAAGGGTTAAATGATTTAAAGCATATCACAGAGAGGGCAAAGAAACACGAAAACTTCGTTTGTCACATTGTCCACCCTCTTTCATAACTCACGAGCCGCCACTGACCCCAACAAATGGTATTCTAAACGTATATGCATAAAAAAAGTAAAGTTACTTACAAAATATTTTTTATGGATTATCATTATTTTACATCGTGTTATATTTCATTGTATAAAAGAAAAATATACGGAACATTAATTTTTGACATTATACATAATACTACCTAGTAATACTTTTTTACATAATTCGATTCAAATTTAATTATTTATGATTATTGTCAAATTCTAATTAAATTCTGACTTTAGCTATGCAGGGATAGAAACACTGGGTGATGGCGCTGGATTTGATTTTAATATTTATCATGAATTACGCAAAAAAAACAACAAAACTTTGGTAAAACCATTCACCACAGTCTTCGCGTGTGTTTCCAAATTTAGAATTGGCATCGAATTTCGATCACCTATATATCCACAATAATAATATACATTCGTTTAGTTAATGTGGCGCGGAGAGCCGCCCGTTCAACCTTGGAAATGGACGGATATGAATCGCACCATATCTCCATACGTAAATAAACAAAACAGATACGATAAACAAACAACGTACCCTATATCGGATATGGTTTTGAATTAATTCCTGAAAGCTACCTATTGCGCCTACGCCTTTTGTTGTCCTCGCGTCCTGTCGCGATGTTTTGACTGCCACCATGTTATTATGGATTATCACCCAGCAAAAAAGGTGTTTATTTTAGATCTTGTTCGTTTTCTCCAGTATATGATCAACAATATATTAATTGATAGAAATGAGAAAGGAGGAGGTGAGAAGATTGATTTGGCTGTGTAAAGTTGAGTCTTTAGTAAGGCAAAAACTGAGACTTACCTATTTGTTTATAAGGGCAAAAAGCCATAAACAAATGATATTTTGGTGTTTTTGATAAAATATCAATTTATTTCGGCGGTTTTTGTTGTGTATAATAAATAGGTGTATTAAAATATATAGGGTGTTAGGTAAACATGCGGCAAAAATTCAAGGGGTTATTCCTTGGCCTATTATAAGAATATTTTGTCGTATGATGATTTTTGAAAAACCCCTTTGTTTCGAAGATACAGGGCGAACAAGATTTGCGACAGGTAATTTTCTTTTTTCATGTGTGCCATTAATGGGGATTCCCCAAAAAAATTGGATTAGAAGTTAGGCTAGAATAATACATATTTTGCACAATCTTAAGGCATAATATTAGAATTTTGTAATAAATATAATATTTGTATTTAATTATTTTAAACAGTTGTTAGAAGTAAAAAAAATATTTAAGGTTCAAATTTTAATGTTATTTCACCATAATGTTGTATTAATGTCCTCTCATAATGTGGTGTATTCAAAATTGCTTTTAATTTAAATACGTAAAATGTTGTTCTATATTTATTATTTTTAAATATTAAAAAATGAGTATGGGACGTTTTGCTTCCTACCGTCCTAGCACAAATGAACATTAAGCCTAGCGTCCACTACAGTCGAATCGCGGAGAAGCGAAACGGGCGGACAGCTCGGACGAAGAAATGTTTCTATTTCAAATTCTTCTTGATGAAGAACGCAAAAAAAAGGAAAGCGGTGTGCGCCCAAATATTGGATACACAAATCAATAGTAAAAGGAATATCTATGGTGAGTTTCACCATTTGTTTGCAGATCTAGTAAAAAATTCTGCAAAAATTTTGTCAAGTAGAAGCGCCCGCCGCATAAATCGCCTGATAACCGATTCTTTAATCGACGCAGTCCCATATGATTATTTGGGATGCGAATTAATTCGCTTCGATTCGGCGAGACTAGTGGACGCTTAGCTTTAATCTCGCTTTTCTTTGCGTTGCTTTTCGTTATCCACCTCATTTGAGACTTTTCCACACGACTTTTTTAAATTTTTTGCTTTTTTTTGTTGAATTTTTTGATTCCTTCTCTTTCTGACTAACTTTTAAAATTAAACAAAAAACATCTCCCATAAAA
The DNA here is from genome assembly GCA_004143645.1 of Protaetia brevitarsis. Taxonomy (NCBI): domain Eukaryota; kingdom Metazoa; phylum Arthropoda; class Insecta; order Coleoptera; family Scarabaeidae; genus Protaetia; species Protaetia brevitarsis. The sequence goes on along the minus strand of RXPK01000467.1, from coordinate 46,636 downwards.
TTAATAACTGGGTATACTGTAACTTATATTTACCTGTTTTTTTTTTTATTTTTTTATTTTCAATGTCCCTTTAGACCTTTAAATATCTATAAACACAATATTTTGTACATACATAAAAATTTCTGGTATGGATTTTTCATTTACCGAATTACCGGTAATTTTTTTGTAATTTACCGGTAAATTTTCCGAACGTTTTTGGTCAATTTTAAATTTGCCGGTTAACCGGTTAATCGGTAAACCGGTATACAATCCTTAGTAGAGGGATGCGAACTAATGTTTGCAATATCCATTGACATAATGCAATACGTGAAGGAAAATCAGCAGATGATAGTAGTATTTATTATGTTTATATTATTACTAGATTTAGGGGATGCACATTTTTAACTTGTTTTTTCTTTTTGTATGTTTCAGGTCAGTAGATCCAATATCTTCTTCAATTAGTTTTACCGATATCAATGCATCGTAACAACTTTGGGTGAGTTTCTAATCATTCTTTTGATAGGTATATAGATCAATGGAAAATGTTTTACAAGATTTAATACACAAATACACACATATAAATGAATCTATTGCCATTTGAAAGGAGCAACACTTAAAAAAAACTAAACGGATTAGAGTGGAAGGGTCTTAATTTTTGAGGTTTTGTGAGGAAGAAAGAGTTTCAGTTTGAATTTTGGCAAAGAAGTTTAACAAGGGCCTGTTTGAAGAAGGTAGTTCAAATGAAAAAGTTGAAATGTCGGCAGCATCATGCAGTTCAAAATCTATAAACTCATAATGTGGAACTCTAAATCATATTTCTATGTTGAAAAAAATTACTAGGGATGATTTCACCACATTAGAACACTTAAAAATCTAGAGAGTTATTATGAAAATTGTCTCCATCAGCAAAATATGGCGAGATTCTGTTAAGCTGCGTCCTCACTCAGTCGAGAACATCGATAGACACTGTTGTTCAACAAAAACGAAGAATAGCTTTCGTCCACATTTAATCGACACAGTCGATTCCCTAATAGCAAATTTTAAATTTTCCACAATTATTCTTAGTAACTTCAATAGAAAGACATCAAAGCAACTATAATATAATACAAAATCATTGGTAATTTTCGTGTTTCAATGTTGAAGTTACTAGAAATAATTCCGGGAAATTTAACTTTTGCTATTAGCGTTGCAATGTTTACACTTAATACACATTGTTGATCTACAATGTCGACTGATAATGAGAGGACACGGCTTCAGCAAACATTTTAGATTTTTTTTCAAAAACCCAAAGAATAATGTTTATTTTAAAAAAATATATATTATGCATATTTGTAGTATGCATGTTTATGTATACATATTACATACATATTAACATTTATATAAAATAAATATGTACAGTGAAATCTCCCTTGAACGGACACCAACGGGACCAACTGAAGATGTCCGTTCAGGAGGGGTGTCCGCAGAAAAGAAATATGTAGTAGATACAACAAAAATCGTGTTTTAACGAAAATGAATATATTAAAAACTGGACATTTAAATCGTATATATATATAAATGTTTTAAAAAAATAAGAAACTTTAAACTTAAGAAAAAAAATTATTTCCTTTAGATATATACAAAGTATAATATAATATGTACATAGATACATAGATGTAGTATGTAATACAAAACAGTGAAATGAATAGTCACTTTAAGGACGCAAAAATTCATATATTGTTGTTTGTCTTCTCTTTTTCTTTAAAATGGCGTCTTGAAATCGTATTTCTATTTAGAAAGAAGCTCCAAAGACTCTGTACTCCGTGATTTTCGACAAAACTTTGAGCTGCTGGTCAGGGAAATAGCTTTATCATAATTGGGATAGCTTCTGTTGGCACTGGAACCTCATCGACATTAGAATCTTCCGAAAGTTCTTGTATTTCAACTGGATTTGTAATTTCCTGTTCTGAATCTGGATCTTCAACATACAAATCTTCATCTACGTTCAAAAAATCATTAAGGTTTTCATTATCCGTCAATTTCAATAAATTCTTATTTTTGAGGATATCTGAAAGTACACTAAGAGGCAAATCATCTTCTAGGCCAGATATATCAGCCTCAGTTAACTGGTCTTCACTTTGCATATTTGCATGATTAAATCCTGTTTTGCGGAAACAATTTTGAACTATCTCTTTGGTTACTTGGTCCCAAGCGGTTTTGCCAATAAACTGCATCCAGTGGTGTAATTTTCTTTATAACTCAAAAGCTGTACCAGCAGTTTCAATGTTTACTAGCAGATGTTTGAGTATTAGACTTCGGTAATAAGTTTTAAAATTCTTTATAATCCCCCTGGTCAAGTGGTTGACAAGCTGATGTACAATTAGGGGGTAAAAATAATATTTTTATATTATTTAAGCGAACGTCTTTCGGATGAGATCCCGCATTGTCTAAAAGTAACAATACGTTTCTTTTTTCTTTAGCCATTTTCCAATCTAGGTCTTGCAACCACTCTATATGTCTATATGTCATAATTTATCCTGTCATCCAAGCTTTCTTGTTGTATTTCCAAGTTACAGGCAGGTTATTTATGTTAATGTTTTTAAAAGCTCTGGGTTTAACTGCCTTACCAATGATTAGGAGTTTTTCTTTTTCACCCGCCATATTTGCACAATGCAAAATTGTAAACCTCTCTTTGGGATACTTACCCCCAATACATTTTTCCTTCTTTAATGTGAGCGTTTTGTCGGGTAGAGCCCTAAAATACAGGCCTGTCTCGTCGGCATTATAGATGTCTCTCGGTGAATATCCCTTAATCAAAGAAGGACGATGAACCATCTTCAGCATTAACCAAAGCTCCTTCTCCCGAAATCGCTTTAAAACTTATATTGTGACGGATTCTAAATTTATTGAGCCAACCAGAAGAAGCACTGAATGTAGAATGTCCCAAAGAAGCGGCTATTTCTCTTGCTTTACATCGTATTAGTGGACCTAAAAAAACATAAGTTTTTTGCGTTTTTGTCACGACAAACCTATTGGTAATCTCACTCTTTTTATCTACGTACATATTTTAGAATTTAATATGAAAAGAAAACCTTATCTAAAAAAATCATATGCATACCTGTTAAAGGAATCGTCTTATGGCGAGCTGCTGTAAACCAATCACAACACAATTTGTCAATTTTAGTACCATCACCCGTCAAAAAGCTTCTTTTTTTCATTCAAATTGCTGTTCGACATCCATTTGTTTAGAAGGATTTCTTTATGTTTAATTATATCTGCAGCTTGTGTTTTTCCAATATTAAAACGCTTGGATAAGTTCCTTACACTTAATTTCTCTTTATTGTAAACTTCAACAATCTCAATTTTTTGTTTAAGCGTGAGAATTTTTCTGTTCAGGTCAGATTTTTTTTACGTTACACTTTCTAATTTTACTTCTTTAAACCTGGACTGATTTTAAATTCTGACCTGAGGATGCTCGGCTAGAGCGAAACCGGTCCTGCGATACATTAAAGAATTTTATGAGGATCAAGACCTTGCTTTCTTCTTTTTTTTTTCTTTAAATATGTACTACACACTTTAAAAACGTAGCGTTATTATTAGTTCTCAGTCCTATCCTTTAAACGGACACTTCCCATAATCGGACAAATTTGGCGGAACCATGAGTGTCCGTTTATGGGGGCTTTCACTGTACAAATATAAAACTTCGCCTCTATTTTAATACTTTGCGACGTTGCTGTCGTTTCGAAAATAACCCGTTTGAATCGTCATCAGTATAAGTTGGAGGAGGCGGCAAATGAACGATTGACACTGAATTTTTAACTGTCGCATATACGGGTGTACCGCTGTCAACTGTCCAACTCCGGAATTTTTAACAAAGTACGCGAACATGTTGCGGCGTACAGATGAAAGGGCACAGAAATAGATATAATACTTATAATATTGATCTCTACAGTGAACTTTGCAAGTTATTTTAGGTCGGTGACCATTTTAATAATCCAGGGGTTTTTGAAGCGCGACTATTTTTAAGTATAAGACTCCAGATTTCTATTCCAGATTGCATACGATTGTAGGTAGGTACATGTATTCCGACTATTATAGAACACTCATTATTCAAATATAACTTTTCTCTCTATCTATTCAAAACATTTGACGTCAGCGTTTTCCTTGAACTTCGTACTATATGAAAAGTGTTTTGTTATTTCGGGAGCATTGCCCAATGTGAATTGCTAGCAAGCAACACGGGCGAATGCTGTGCCGTATATTCAATCAGAATCTAATATGGCGTAAAAGCCTAATTTGACATACAAATTTTATGTACATATACGTATTCCTTACGTTAGGAGCAAAAGATGTTGAGATTAGTTTACCGTACTATATATACAGACTAATACATCATGAAACGCTGGGTAATACTGTACAGTTAAATTTTTCCCGTATATAAAATATGTAGCACTTGTCATCATATAGAATTCTAGCCAAATTTATGACATTTAATAATGTTGGAGAATGGATAGATGGGATTTGGTGAATGCAGTGCTATATTATATGTTAGCAGATATTGTATATCGGGTGAAAAGTTGCCAGCTGTCGATTGCATTCTGGGCGACTGGAAATGGGAAGGATTTCAACTGTAACTACGCACAAAGCCGCTGAACAGATTTATTAAAGTTCGGCGAATTGTTATAGTTCAGCCGAATTAAATTGAGCCTGGATATTCTTTTTCTCGCTTTATTTATGAAGTTTGTAAAAGTATTATTAAATCCAATATTACATTTGTTTAGTGTAAAGGGAAATTATAAAACAATACTTATTCGATGACTAAAATCTGTTCATGCTTCTTTCCTATTCAAATTTCTTCTTACATCTAAGTATCAGATAATGTAAATTATAAATTTCAGTGAGAGAGCTCATAAAAAATATCAAAAGAAAAATAAGACTGAAACGCAGTTTTAAAAGTCAATAATCAGTAAAATAACAAACATAGATTCTAGAAAAACCTAACAATAGTAAATAAAGTACAGTAAAACCTGTCAATAACAGCCACCCAAATAGAAAACCATATTGGCCGTTATATAAAGTGGCCGTAACTGTCAGGTTTTTCGTCTTACAAATAAAATACATATGTATGTAATTGGTTTTTAATTTCTAGTAAATATTACATAAAATACATATATGTATGAAAAACTAAACATGCACGGGTTCAGGACTGAGATGACATTCATTCTGCAAGTTTATTTTAAATACGATATGTATTTACCACCCACACACACAGGTTGCCGGCACAGGTTTTACTGTACATATTCGTCGGTAAATAGTATATTATGGAAAAAAATATTCATATTCGAGTTATTTATTAATCATTAATTCATAAAATTTCATGTGACAGTAATAATCATCGGGTAAAATTTCTGGGGATGCAACCTGCAATTCTCAAACCCTAACCTAATGCATTTAAGTCCGTAAAAAGAAGCACTTTCTAGGTACCTAACGAATAAAAACAAAAATTAGTGTTCAATATCCTTAGTTGGTTTGCTACAAAGATCCCCACATCTAACTTTCATGTGTGGAGATTTATGAACAGCTGATTGAGCGTACTCAATCGAAATACTAGGAAATAATTTACAAACATTCAATATGTCTGACGCTATAACAAGGCGTCTTCAACTATACGTTTACTTCAAAAATATAGCAGAAATGTAAAAAATATACAGGACCGTATTTATAGAAAAAAAATTATCGTAGTTCTTCGGAGCCGAAATCTTTTGATTACAAAAACTTATAACCAAGTTATTTTAAAATAAAAAATCTCACAATACACTTTTTTTCATATTTTCAAAACTCAAGGTAATGTGTCCGAAAGACTAAAACATTACCTACGTTTTCCACTTTTTTCCGCGTATCTTCGGAAGCGTTTGGAATTTTGCTTTTTCTTTTTGATACATCTTATAAGTACCTAAAGTAAGCAACTTTTTTTTCCAAGTAAGCAGCTCTGCTTTCCGAGATTGCAAAATAGTGTTCTTATAACAGTAACTCTGTATATGCGAAACGAGTCATTTGCGGACCAATGTTCATTAAGGCATTTTGTTCAGAGTTATGTCACTTGACTGCGAGACAATCCTGTATTTGGAGAGAGAAATATAATGAACCTTAACAGAAAATAACTCTTAGAAAGTAAAAATATTTAAACGATCCGTCAGTTTAACAGCAGATAATTGCAGTTACGGAATACTCAACAATTATTTATTACTAGAGCGGTCAGACGTGCCTGCTTACACGGGCGGCATTCGCCTCGCATTATGCAGAACGTTTAGCCATAGTATATGTATCTTCAAGGCTGTAAAATCACTCCCCCCGATTCGTGTGTCTAGTATCTAGTATCAGTGTTAGTCGAGTCTTGGTGCGAGATAGTACAATTCTCCGTTAACGTTTTATACGCATTGTAAATGTAATACAATGTCGGGCGTAGAAAATGCCAGAAAACGACCATTGTTTCATAATGACATTCATACTTTAAACAGTATAGACAAACTGAGTTTTGTTTTCGAAATAATTCTAAAAAAGGAAAAAATAAAATTCCGAAAAAAAAAAACGTTTGTATAATTTAAAACCAAAAAAAAACAACCTTACCCAAATAAAAATATTATGATGAAAATAACAATACCGGATAAGTAATTTCAAGAAATTTTAATTGAAAAAAAGATATTAAACATATTGCTGAAGTACCTCGAACGAAATTTAAATCAGATAAAAAAAAAATAAAATAAAGAAGTTTTTTTTTACAAATTTATATGGTCTAATTTCTTTTTAAATTTAAGGTATTTATAAATTAACACCACATATTAGAATGATTAGAAACACATTTCTGTGTTAATTATATTAACAATTTTTATCATCTGCAATTTTACCGTTGAAAAGTACACAAAAAAAACAAAAAAAAAACTGATTTCTTATGTTATAATAATTAAAATAAAATATTTAATCAAATTTAATACACACCCTAAAAAAAAATATGGTAAAATTACCCCAAGAATAGGTGTAATTTTACCACATTTTTTTTTAGGGTGCCGACCTGTTTTAATTATACTTCAAAGTTACACGAGTGGAGTTAAAACATCGAGAAATGGCTTGTTACTACAAAGAAATTAATAAATGAACATTTTAAATTTTTAAACTTCAAGCAAAAGAAAATAACTGTGCCGCTTCGATGTCTTTACCACACTGCCTCTCTCGTTCGCACATACGACGCAGAGAGCCAGAAAACAAACAAAAAACGCCCGTAAACAAATCCCTCCCATACGGAAAATATAGAAATAGTGAAATAACTAAATATATTATTATACACAGTCACGGAAAACTATTCTTAAACTTAAAGTATAAAGATATACACCGCAATCATCAAATTTAAAATGCCTTTGAAATAGAAATAACATTTGTATGTTAAATTAAGGAATTAATTCAGTTCCTTGTTTTTTTTCTTCTTTTTTTATATAAATAAACTACAGCAATATGTATATGTAACTTAGAAGTTACCTCCGGAAAAGTACCTGCATTGAGCTAACAAAAATTTAGTTAATTTAACAATACTGTTTGCTTTTATATGGCGAACTATTTTTTTTTATTGCACGAACGAAAAAAAATTGTTAGGTATTTGTTGGTAGTACAACAAATTTATATTATTATGGGAACTCTAGCAAGGGGTCAAGCAAAGAGCCTTGAAAACGTATCACACCAAAAATTATATTATGTTAGCGCAATTCTCCTTGTACACAAAAAAAAGATTTGGATGCGTCAACCAAACTTCACTTTATTCAAAGTCCCATGCACTAATTTGGGGGTGATCACAAGGATCGCTTCGTCGCTGTTGTATGTGGTTAAAGGAATCGCCCTCTCATTTATAATCGTATTTCCCTTGGTATTTCTGCTAAATATGCTCTGCTACTGGAATGAAATACGAGGAGCGCCATCTATGGAACAATTTCTGTAATATATGCAAGTATTTAACGTGTTTGCTGTATTATATAGGCAGAAAACTGCTACAAAATAGATGTGCTACTACCGTACTTCAATTCTTCAGTTTCCACAACCCAAAACGTAATTTGATTTAATCTATCTAACCGTATTTTCAATTGAATGGAAAGAAACGTGTTAAGTTCCTAGTAATATTAAAGGAACCATTTTCATTGTTAATTAGAACACTTGAAACTTTAATTTAAGCTCAATTAATTTTTTATACAGCCCGCGAAAGTGCTTTGGTTTAACTCAAAGTTTGGTCATAATAATCAAAGAAAATCAACAAAGAGCATTTTGTTAATTCAACACAATAACTTTTTCTGAATGTATTAAAAGCAAATCTAAAACAGTATAAACAAGTAAGGAACTCGCAACGCCCTCCACCTTACCTTGACGGGGATATTGCGTCACCTAATCCAACTGCTAATAGGTCAGGAGTTAAGTGTTCGAGCTCTCCTAGCAAAATGGGTGTAGAATGAGAAGATAATAGCGTGTAATCTCACTTGTATCTTAATGGGATTTGATTGCTTCTCGGAACGTGAAAGGAATATCAACAATATGTATCCGTGGGCGTATTGAATCATCGTTGGCCAAATGGAGAGAGAAATACAAGTTTTGTTGGAAAACAGGATCGCGACGCTTTTATGATAAATTCAAAATATCACATTTCTGAAAAAGAAATACTATAATTTGTTCACGAAAGAAAAGGTAGATGGAACAATTATTAAATCAGTTTTCTTAAAAATACACACACTTCAGACCATAACGATTCACCCATCCTCACAAAAATAAGAACATGTAAAATATAAAATATATAAAAAGAAAATTATCCTGTAATTATAAAAGGAATTTTAACACTTCAGAACAGAACCTCGCGAACTCTAAATCGTAGATTTTAAAGATACTTTGTCAGTTTGTAAAATCTATGGAGGGTTACCCAATGAAACTCTCTTTTGCTACATAAATTAGGGTGCAACTTGGCTTTAAAATTAGGCTCAAATTTCGTTTATCCAAAATAACATTTAGTAGAGGTAGAGAAAAAGTTCAATAACGGACTTGCACCGTTTATGTACCCCTTTGGATTGGTGTAGCTATTTATATACAGAGTGTTACAATAAGCATAGAACGACATATAGTGTGTCCATGGATGGAGTTGACAATAGGTATGATGGAAGAAAAATTTTTGAATTGGAATTTAGTATTTGGGAAGGAATTTAATAATTTATGTAATTTCTGACAATTACAAATTAAAATTTTGCTAATAATTGGAAAACTGATGATAAATATCACGTCAAACAATGCAAAAAAATAATATACAATATATTTTGTAGGAAAAAATCATTTAATTTGCTTGACGCTTGGAATTTTGGCATATTTTAAATAATTCTATGCAAGAAATGTTACTACATATTCCAAAAGCTATCAAGAATAGATATGTCAAACTCTATATCAATCGATGTAGAGTTTGCATTTTGCATTCAATGTTTTATAGTAAAAAGTACAATGTTCCATTTGAAAGAAAAAAGTTTTGTTAGTTAAAAAGCTTATCCATATTGGAAATACGTCTTTGAACATCGTGTATGTGGTTTAGTAATTATTACTATAACACTAAATATCCACGTTCTTGTACTTAAATCAACATTAGTAAAAACACTAAATGTCTGATATTACATCATGCTATTTATTACATTCGGAAGAGTGCAAACATTAAAAATTCAACAAAATTGCATATATCTCAAAAACGGTTAAGTTAAGGGATAGGGAATTCTAATACGAACTATGTAGTTGTAAATGATTCAATAAATTCATTGAATAGATAAAAATTGCACCATTCCATTTAAAATAACAAAGTTGGTATAAAAACCCTGTATGTGAAAGTGCTATAAACTTCAAAATATTTTTCTTAAATGGATCATAGTGGACTATGACTACTCTGCAAGTTTAAGAATTAAATTCCTATTACAAATTCGAAAAAATCTAATAAGCCAATTCGTTGAGACACCTGTATATTAGTATATGATTGTATTGTGTGTTGAAAACCAGTGTAAAATTATACCAGGCGCTAAATGCTTATACATATGTGACAGTTTTCAAATTATATACATATACAGGTTTGAATGTATAAATATATTAGGCCCTAACAGGGGCACAGGCCTAGTACTTGGAGTGGGAGTACCCCGAGAACTCAGTCCCTGATATTCCCGTGATCAAATCTAGTTCGGTACGCGTAGTGACGTAAGCAATTGAGTTATTTTCAAACGAGCAAATTAGGAAATGGCCGATTGACGAAGCGAATTAAAAAGATCTATGATCTCTTTTTATAACAATAACAATGATTACTATTTTTATTTGAAGAAAACTATTACAATATTACCTATAAAACAAATATTTAGATAGGATGAAATAACATTTATTTTTAAAAACTGTGCTGTTTATATATTATGATTAAGTTTTAGAGTTAAGACTTTATAAAATCTTGAGATTAGCTAAACTATTCGCACTCATATTTTGTTGGAAAATGCTTTTTTTTAAGGTTTCTATTCCCTAGAATTTAGTTATTTTGGAGAAGGTATGAAATTGTTGAAATAATACCGAATATTATATGAAATTATATGGGCAGTGCGCGGTCTATTCAATAAAACTACTTTATATATTCAATATAATCCATATTTCGTAATAATATAATAATACAAATTAAATTATTTTAATTCAAAAATGTTGAATATTTATTGTCATAACACTTCAGTAATTCGTGCGGCACCCCAACACGCTACCTACTCCCACTCCACGTAATAGGCCTGAATATCTAGTTGGCGCTGGATCACAGAATAAAGAATAACCCGAAATTTCATTCCTGTCTTATTCCCTATGTTCACGACTTTATTTTTTATTACCGTTTATACGACGCCATGAGTCTACGTACAAAATTATAGTAATCCACAAACATTGGAAAACATGGCAAAGAATTGATTGAAAGAGGATGTAAATATCGCTAGAATTTAATTGAAAAAGGAAAGATATTGGTCCATTTAATGACTGGAGTGAAACTCTATTCTGTGGTTGGACTAACAATAAGTAGACATTATCAGTACCATATAAACGAGTGTTGATATTTTTGACTGTCCTGGTCGCTTTTTATTTGCTCCACTGCCAGTACTTTATAATAATCCAAATTCTAATATTGTAATCCACAATTCTGCAATTTAAATTTGCTATTTCTCTGATGTCAATTACACCGATAGTATGGTAACCCACTACAAATTAAATATTCATAATACTCCAAGGCCTGTTTTATCCGCGGTTATATTGCATGTTATTGACAATAATCAAACCTCCTGACCAACCGCATTTCTATATTTGATTAACCCGGAAAGGGTAATTTTGGATATTGTAACTCAAATCAGCTCATATCTTACATGAAGAGTGATTTTATCTGGTATTTTTTTTATGAGTAAGCTATATGATTTATTTTAATAATCTGATAATGCGCAGGTGGGTAAGCACTTACAGGCAACAGTGTACGTATCAGGCACATGTAAAGCAATTTAAAAATGTGAACACTAATAACGGAAAAACTAAATTGTGTATTTGTATAAAAGTCAATGAAAGAGATAAAGAAAAAAACAAGTAAAAGGCGAAAAAAAGCGAATAACGCATCGACCGCGATTCGTGTTTGTTTTATTAAATAGCATGGCACACTGCGAGTTCTCGGCACCTATACCAGTAGAGTAGACGTTGCCTCGACTCAGCGAAGGGAGAACAGAGGAGCTAAAGCAGCTTCGACGTGCACAGACACACACACAACAAGAGCACCAACACACCAACAGAGAGCTAATACGCCTCGTCATCCATCTCCCTTCACTTGTTTCTGGTTATCTGGCGTTAGGAGTCAAGGTCAAAGTTGAATCGGTTCTAATTTCTATTTTTAATTCCAAGGTATGTGTGTGTATTAACGATTTTCTATGAAGTAGAGGTGTGGAGGGGGAAAACAACTGGCATCAGTCAAAATACGACGCATCGAGGACGCGTGTATTTCAGAATTTTTTGATATTTATAATTTTTCTTGTATACGCTGATAAAAACGATTGCTTAATCACAGAGAAAGAAGTTAATTGTTTTAAGCATATTTTTATTTTGTTAGAAAGCAATATTATTTATATTCAAAAAATATCTCCAAAATTTTTATCTTCGACACAATTCTCTATATGTAGCAAATAATCCTATGTATATGATATGTAGGTACCGAAGTACTTACATATCATATCGAAAAATACTATTTCCTATGTAATACTAATAAGTAATAAGAATAAGCAAACGGCGAAAACAGTAAATAAATGTATATATGACTACAATTAAACAATTCCCAAACAATGTGTTCTACTGCACTACTGCTACCTGTTACTGCAGTAGTTAAAGCGATTGAATCGTATATTTTTAGTGCGATAAATTATGAATTGCACCGTCTGAACTGTTTTAGTAGAGTTTACTTCAGTAAAGATCATAATTTTGATTAACTAAAATAATAAACTTGACTTCAATTTAGCAATTTGTTCTCCAAACTATCTCATCCCCAAAAGATTCCTGAAAGGAGAGTTTTGAAGAAGATTGCTATATAAGTAGACATTCCTCTCAGATCATTAAAGAGAAAACACAGATGGTAGTCCAATGTACTAATTCTACTATTTATTTTGTATAATAGCAATTTTTCCTATGTGTAGTTTTTTATTTTGTTTTTTTTTACATGAAGTTGTAAATTTACTATTTTATAATTACAGAGTATATTATTAATGCTCGTTCTGTATAATTACTGTACCTATAGCTATACCTACACAAATATAAAGGTTTCTTTAAATGAAAGAAATATTTTTTGCTCATATTTAAAAGAACAATTTCTTTCAGTTAATACATATTTCTTTTAGTTAACTCGAATCTCTTTCATTGAATAATACCGTTTTAATTAAAAAAAATATGTATTAACTGAAGAAAATGGTTCTTTTAAATACGAGCAAAGAAACATTTCTTTAAAGAAACCTTTTTATCTGTGTATGTACTATCCTTCTTAAATGCGAATCTAAATCCAATAAATTCTTGTCATAAAAAATAAAGCTAAAAATAAAAGCTTTTTGCAAAAACAATTACACCGCCTTTGCTGTATAAGCAAGAGAATTGTTTTCATTATATTTTGACAATTGGTGACACAGCACGTGGATTCACACTTGTGTATAATATTTAAGACTGTTGCTACATTTGAAGCTAGTCTATTTTGAAAAGTAGATATAAAACGGCACTACTGCCCGAATTGTTAACGTTTGGTGGGAAAATAATGGGTAAGTTCAAATTTTATAGTTACATTATTACAAAATTTGGAAATATTTAATGCATATTCTGGCTATTCTCAAAAGAAATGGATATTGTTAATACGTCATAAATACGTACACTTTTCGCAGGAAAAATCGGGACACCAGCAAATGAGAATTTTGAAATTTTTTGGGTGTAAATAAAGCTTTTAGGGAACGTATTTACATTACAACAGGATGAATTGATTCAAGGTGTAAACAGAAACATAAATAGAGAGAGAAAAAGCTTTATACATAGAATAGAAAAATATATTATAGTTTCGATGACGACGCGGCGTGTTCTTTGATGATAAGAAAATAAAATAAACAAGGAAATATTCTCCCAAAAAATTGCAGCAAATACGAAAGACGATTGAGTTGACAGCTTTATTTAAAAATATATGTTTAGCTTATTTCATGTTTATTAGAACATATGGTAGAATTTTAACAATAATATTTGGAGAAAGTGTTTCTAATCCTTTAATCTAAAAGGATTTTAATATTCCACAAATTATTATTGCTACTTACTACCTACAGAGAATACAGAATTTTAAACAGATGTTATAGAAAAGTAAAAGAATTATATTAGGTTTTAAAAATTAAAATTAGTGACTGCTATACCCATTACTGCTTATTAATCATTATTTGTGGAGTTCCACAAATTAAATTGCGGTTTACAAACTTATGTTGCAAATATTAATGAAGCATTTACTTGTGTTAGAAAAGAAAAACTTGCATTAACAATTATTTACAATATTATCCCATTTATATACATTGCAAGAAATAATATTGTTCGTCAATCTCAGTTAGTGCTAAAATATTTTTGAATTTGATACTTCTAATACTTTCTCATTACTATTACCTGGAGCTGTGCTACATAAAGACAGTTTGTAAACAGACCCAGTGTTGGCCATATTTCAAGAAAATAGAATAACGACATTGGATTACACAGGCCATAGCTAAAATGTATTTCTTGAATATACAATAAACGCAGGTTTAATAATATAAATAATATCTTTGCGAACTTCATTGGTTTAAGAATTTTGTAAATAAGTTTAAAACTTTTTTTGGTAAGTTTTTAATACATTGAAGAAAACTTTATAGTAGTACAATATTTAAGAATAATACTAAACAACAATAATAATTAATACATCAATAATAGTGTAATCAATAAATCTATGAAAATCACATTTTTCCGTAAAGGAGGCTGATTGATATATTGTCTATTGTTGAAGTAATACTTGCGAGCATAAATCGAACCAAGTAACTAATATCAAAGTAGCACTAACAAGTAATATAATTTTAAAATCCGATCACCATATGCTTTCTTAAAAAAGAATTATTTCTACATATCATCAAACAAGTTAAATACATATATATTTGTAAATGGAGCCGTCTATTAAGAGACCTTTCTGTTATGTATTTTTTTTTGCATTTTTTTTTTGTTTTTCCGTATTCGGTATTTCTAAAAGGAACGCCGCCAGCGAAACTCCAATGTGTTTATTCAATGTACAAACCTTTTCTTTCTATACTTTATATTTCTGTTTAAAGCTGCATTTACACCCAACAAATTTTAAAAATTCTCGATTGCCGGTGTCCCGATTTTTCGTGCGAGAAGGGTACATATTCGGTATTGACACATTCAATATCATTTTTTTAATAAATTGTGTCATCTAAATAAATTGCCCAACAAACGAAATAAACTAATTTTTGTTCTTAAAATTATGCCTCTTTGGACAAACCGCCTATAGTGGTATTGTATTAAGTATATATAATATTTATTTTGTATTGTTTGAGCCAGCACTATCTCTAAATTAGACAGTTATGGATTATTTCATTTATCTACACCTAAAAAATAGAATATTTACAAATCCTGAAAAATCTCTGAAAAACTTGCTGAAGCTATCCGAAATGTCTGTGAGGAAATTACACCACATAATTTCAGGAATGCCTTCAATAACATGAAACGAAGAGTGGCGTTATGTATAGAAAATGAAGGAGTTCACTTTGAACATTTATTGTAGCTGTTTTTTATTATTAAACACACGGCACAGACTAAATCAATTTACACGTTGTTAAACTTATACAGCTAACTTAAGTTTAAAGAAGAAAAGTTTCATGACCTTATACAGAGTGAGTTTTTTATCTTGAGACAACGGAATATCTCTAAAACACTGCATCAAATCAAAAAAAAGATCTTAATAAGATTTGTTATAATGTAGGGGGCTCACTGAATGGTGCCGAAGTCGTGGGGATCGAGTTAGGCACCATTCAGTGAGCCCCCATACATTATAACAAATCTTATTAAGATCTTTTTTTGATTTGATGCAGTGTTTTAGAGATATTCCGTTGTTTCAAGATAAAAAAACTCACCCTGTAGATGGTAGATTTAATCGATCATATTGCATTTGGAGACTGTTTCTCATGCTACACTTGTAACGATTTCAGTAATTCTTTAGGAATTTCATAGAAGCGGCAACTTACCATTTCGCGTGAGGGATATAAAACCTTTTATCCCGGCGGGCATCCATTTGTTTCTAATCAACGTTACGTCTTTACGCGAAGTAATGAACCAGCAACAATAAGCAACTGTGTATAACATAGTATGCAAGTATACTACAATATAATGTGCGCCCTTTATGACTCTAATAACCGGAATAATAGTACGACCGCGTCTGGTACCGGCCTCTAAATCTATTTTTAATGACACGCCGGCCGAAGACGAAAGAAAAACAAAATGACAATCCTAACGAACACACAAAACACAAGGAGATACGGTCCCTGAAAGGAAATAATGAAACAATCAGCCATCCTGTTTGTACCACACATACACACATACCCAGTGCCTATATGCACTTCTTCTCGCTTCACCCCCTTCCTATATAGGTTTCAACCTCCGCCGGTGCATATTTTTTTATTATTGTGTCTACTACAACATTCTACGTCACCCGCAAGGGCGATAACACGTTTTATGGGTAATATTTCCGAAGCGACTGTCGTTACGGCCGATTCCCTTGAAGATAGTGCCGCTAGTATGTTGTATACATAGCGGGGAGGGAATTCTCCATATATTTCGTTTTAATATCTAAGCGGCTGATTCCCGTTTGATACGCCTCTATAGATACGAATTTTAGTATGCCAGTGCTGTCTGAGGCGTCTGTACGTCTAGCGGTTTCTTAAAATTTTAATTAGTAATAAAAGTAGATGTTTATCTCGTCGGTCGAACGTAAAACGGTCTGGAGGAAGCTATGTGAGATGGAATTTCAAAAGAGAAATGACTTAAATCGGGATGCCGTACAAGCTTACAACATTTCCCAACGGATATAAAAATGTTCTTTGATTTAAATAACATAATTAAAAAATATACACGATAAGATAGAATACTGTATTTGTGTATGTATATGTAATATTGACTTTTAAATAAGGGTTATCGTGAGTGATCCTTAATGTAAGTTTAGGAAAATAATGGCAATTTTTTTTTTCTTGAATGAAAAAGTTCAATAATACAATACTGTACAGCGACGAGCACTTAAATCGACACCGTTATTAATAAATAAAATAAAATAAAAATAAAATAAAAATAAAATAAAAATAAAATAAAAATAAAATAAAAATAAAATAAAAATAAATAAAAATAAATTAAAAATAAAATAAAAATAAAATATTAAAACATTTTCACCTTCTTTGCACTTGCGGTTAAGGAAGTCGCCATGAACTTTGTTATTTTAAATGGAACACCCTATATATTATTATATTTTTTGAATTCACCATATAATTCTATGACGATTACTATTAGGGTTTTGTATACCTATCTTCAATGTTTTTAAGACATTACGATTTTTGTTAAAATTTTGACATTTACATTATTGTATGTAATTAATTAATTCTCGCTTGGTTTAAGTGTCAGACAGTATTTACAGATACATGAGTATGCATCTATAAATACTGGTTTTTTTTTGGTATTGAATAGTGTTTACTGTTACGAAGTAAAAGATAAAAAGTTTCCTGACATTTGTAAGCATAAATTCTAACATTAAATATGTAACACGTATTCATAATAATTTATCATTGTGTTTTAAAGAATTAAGGTATTTTAGAAATTTGAAGAATTGAAAGGACAGATAATCTGTATAAAATTAATATTATATTTATATACAATATTCATTTTGAAACTACTTCCTGTTTTGAACAGTGGCGGCCCGTGACAATATTGAGTGGTGGGGCTAATCTCCGGCCAATTCCCTTACCTCCGTTTTTTTTGTATTAATTTTATAAAGTTTTGAATCAGTTAAGTTCAGCTGGCAGTAATTTATTACCTCGTTTATTGTTAAGTAAAATAATACCCACACAAAAATTTAATCTAGATAAATTTAGAAGACATTTTTTATCAGGAATACTTATCTACTTAAATATAAATACTAACGTATTTCCTTCGAACTTGCATATATTTAGTCTTTAAACTGCAGGTACATACATGAGTCACTTGTTTACATTTCTCCAGCTAATTTTACAACTACTAAAATTTTATAACAATTTAAGTGCGGAAGTCAAAGAATATTCTTTTTCTCAATTTAAGATATGGATGCGTGCCTCCTTACTCGTCAGCCAGCGCTAAGTCTAGTCCCGATCATACATATCTCAGTTTTCTCCTTTTGTATTACCCTGATGAGTGTGCTACTAGGTTGCACTGTTGGGAACAGTTGCTTTGTCCTTTTTGCTTATATAAAATTTGATAATTAAATGACAGAATTTAGGTTTAAGTTAGATTTTAGGGATTTTAACATTATTCTACTTATTATTAACAGAGGCTCCATGGAAGATCAAAACCCGCTCTGTGTTGTGAATGCAGCCTTTTGGTTTTTCACTGCAGTACACTGAGAGAAGAAGTTGTGTTAAATTAACAAAAAAATAGCGATCAACATAAAAGATTTTGGTTAAATATAATCAAACAAAAATCATCGTTAAAGTAACAAAATGGGAATGTTAAAATAATTGTGTAGATTTGACGATATTTCTAGCATTGTTTTAACAATCAAGATAATTTTATTTTAAACATTCAATATTGTTAGGGCAATAAGTGCTTGGGTAAAATAAACAACTATTTCATGTTAAACTAACCAAAAGAATTCATTAAAATAAAAAGCAAAAGTTGCATAAATAGAATAAATGTTATCTGTTATGTCGAAATAAATTTTTTTGCTGTGTTAAACAAGACAATTATGTTGAGCCAAAACAGAATGGCTTTTTGGTTAGTAATATTTTATTGCTGCAGCAAGCTATCGAGCATTTTTTGATTCGCTTGACAAGGGGAAATGTTCAATTGTCATGGTATTGTACATTTTATCATCTCATTCACAATATAAAGTGTAAACTATCTGTAAGGCGGGATATATTTAAAAACCCTCAAATAATAGCAGTTTTATTGACATCACTGTCATTGCACACCACCAATCGCTGCTTTAATGGTCGCAACTCCTATTGAATGTTTGACTGGTAAATGCACTAGATTAATATTTTATTAAGTCTGACTGTTGTGCTGTATGACCCTTATGTGTCATTTACTGGTGTAAAATGGAAGGAACGCCATCTTCACTGCGATTTCTGAAATACACACTACCTATATTTAACGTATTTGCTACTATGTGGAAGAAAACTGTTATACACGCGAACCCATTGGCTTTGTTAAATTAATGAAACGATATGGTTTCATATCGTTTCATTAATTTAACTTCATTATACGCTATTCTTGCGAGATTAACTAAAATTTTGGTTAACGCAACAAACATTACGGAACATGTAATATGGTTGTATCAATAGAACGAATTTTGTTAAAGAAATTAAAAATATTTTTCAAAATATACTACTGTGAAGTGTTCTTCTAACAATTTCGATGTAGCTAAAATAACAAAATAAGTTCGTTCAAACAAAATATATTTTTGGTGATACCCCTAACAAACAAACAACTGTTGAACTAACAAAATATTGTCAACATTTTTTTTCAGTTTTTTTAACCTTATATTTTTTTCAATTTCATTAAAAATGTTGTTAATCCAATATTTTTCCAACAAAGTGATGTTGGTTGACGGAATGCATTTTCTTCGCTCGGTGTTTCCTCTTCTCTTACTTATAATAATTTTGTTTTTTAATATGTTTGTGTTGTTTTGTTTGTCACATTACTGTCGTTTGTTCTTTTACTTCTCATTAACCTTTTATGTATATATACTCCATGTTTTTACTTCTACGATTTTATCTTTACAAATATTTATTATACTTTTTTTTTGACAATTGTAACATGTGTACATGCATAACAACATTGACTTTTCTGTAATGGTTTTATTGCAAATATATATATATATTATTATTATTATTATTATTATTCTCATGTGGTGGAAAATAAACACTATTTTTATTTTCTTTGTTTACCTAATTAAATGACTTTTTTTTAATTTTTTTACTTAAAACACTATTATGATGTATTTTTCAGGAATAACTCTTTTGTTATATTTATTATTTCATTTTCATAATTTTTACCCTAAGAAAGATATTTGCGATGTTATACTAGAATAATGCTATACCTTATTACTATAATTAATAAATATTAAGTATTTTTGAACCTAATTTTTATTACGGGGTAGTGCTAAATCGAAATCCGTATGCCTCGGTTTTCTATAATACATATTGCTATATAATACCTAAATATAATCCATGAATCGTATAGCCAAATTTTGGCGGTCAATTTATCTGCTCTGCCTAATAGCATGTTTATAGGTAGATAATAGGCAGTTTTACTCCTACATAGCGTAGATAAGTTCGACATTTGCTTACAGGGGTTTCAATTATGTCGTATAAATGAAATCTGTCTGTCATAATATTATGTATAAAATAAGATACAGGGAATCTCTTCGATTTTGGGACCCTCTGATATCTTACACTTTCTGAAAGTAATAGGATTGGAAGGCCAGCTGTAAAGCAGCAAGAATAGGGGACACAACAGATCTTTTAGGTCGCAGTGTAACGAATTCGAATTCTGCTTTCTTTTTTTTTGTGCCGCAAAAATATGGTTAAATTATCGAATGAGTAACGAGTACAGAAAATCTAAAGCTTTCAAAGTAGTCGGAAGAAATCTAAAGAAAACTTGAATAAGAATCTAAAAACATTGAAAAGTAAAAAGAAACTCATTTTACAAGAACTTTGAACAAAACAAACTACGTTGAATTCTCCGGAACAATATACGAAAATTGCGCCCAAGTATCCCGCACGGCGCCGATGAAAATAAAAATTCACAAGCCCTCGGCTAAAATCCATCAGTTATCGCGCGAAATTGTAACAAAACGAAGTTCCCTCCGAACAATTCCTTCTGATTGCCCAGCGCGCGGTTGTCTAGACTCCGATGGTTCGTCCGTGTAGTACCGATTCTGGCGCTAACCCGGTTCGAAGTTGTATTATGGTAATGCGACCTCTGGCTAGGGCAGGCCAGAGGGAGATGATGCCGAAATCGAACGAGGTACCGCCGGGGATGCCCGAGTGTCACCGTCATCTCCCAATGGAGCACCCGATTCACTTGTTCTCGAAACCCCGGGTCGTTGCGTGTCACACAGACGCAAGGAGTTCAACGAGCGCCGGGTATCGATTTTCTACGTTCGCCCCGCAAGTCTGGTTCTCGAACATATGTCTGGTGAGCTCGATGAGGAAAGAATAAAAAAAAAAAGAAAATAGCGGCCGAGAAAAAAGAGAGAAATGGGGGCATTGGAGAGATCGAACCTGTGCACAGATGTTGCAGGAAATGCGTTTTAATGTTTGTTGAATTATTCTCGTTTGTGCATAGTCATACATACTCTCTCAAAGAAAATGTATGACATTATGTTTCCCGGATTTAGAGTTAAAATTAATATAGATAATTTTGACGTTTCTGTTTTATAGTTTTTATATACTTCTGTTACATATTTATATACAGGGTGTTAGGTAAACATGCGGCAAAAATTCAAGGGGTTATCCCTTGGCTTATTCTAAGTATACTTTTTCCTATGATGATTTATGAAAAACCCCTTTATTTCGAAGATACAAGGCGAACAAAATTTGCGACAACCATCTTCGATATTCGTTGAAATTATTAATGTAAATAAAAGTATGGTGTACACCAATGGGTTTATCAAGTACAAATAATTGTTTACAATGCGTTGTTGTTTTTTCGATCTCCGATAAATGAAACGGCTGTTTTTCTAGTAGTAGGATTTCATTTGAATACGTCTCATCGGTCCGCATTTGCTTTAGATGGAGTGACGTTTGGCGTTTGACGGGTCTTAATAGTTAGTGAAATCCTCTATCATGACGTATACGAATGCCGAGATGACTGAGATGCATTTCATGTATGATGGCAGCTCATTAGAAGCTAGACGATGGTACATTGAACGATTTTCTGCCCGTAATGTCCTCGACCGAAAGATTTTTATAAAAAATTTCATTCAACCAATTTCTAGTATCATTGCACAAATTGTTTTAGAGTATATAGAAGAAAAAATTTTAAATAAAATAAATTTCGAAATAATTTTTTTCAAAAGATATGTAGATAATTGCATTACCGCGTTAGAAGAAAAAAATATGCCAGTTTTACTTGAAAATTTTAATTAAAATTTACAATTGAAATCGAAGAAAACAACAGCATTACCTTTTTAGACCTCAAACTCAACAACAATGATAACAAAATTCTAACTAAATGGTATACTAAATCAACATGGTCTGGACGTTATCTAAATTTTAAGTCTTCACAACCTTTATCTCAAAAAGTTAGTGTTATTATTAGTTTAGCTGACAGAGCAATAAAATAAACAAGTCCAGTTTTTCGAACAGATACTATTAACAAAGCAAACAATATTCCAGAACAAAATAATTATCCAAATTCTCTTATAAGCAAAATATTCAAAGAATTTTTCTTTTTTGTAATAAATCAACAAAAAATATAAATAATAGTTAAACAATTACAAAATTTATAAAAATTCCTTATGTTAAACATTTATCCGAAAAAATAAATCAAATTTTCAAACCATATAATTACAAAATTACCTATCAAAACACAAACAAACTACAAAACCAAATCTATTCAAAATTAAAATCAAAAATTGAAAAAAGCAAAACATCACACATATATAGTTTATAAAATAGACTGTCAAAATTGGAATGGTGTATATATAGGTGAAACCATGCAATATTTGGAAAATAGAATAAAAGGACACAAATATAATAAAAATCTTACAGCTCTAAAAAAACATGAAATAACTCAAAATCATACCTTTGATTTCAACAACGTAACAATTTTAAACAAAGAACAAATTTAAAAACACGTAATATACTTGAAATATTCAAATTTATAAACATAAAAATGCAGTCAATGATAAAACGATATACAATATTCACAAAATTATATAATTTAATTTTATAACTAAATACAATATTTTTAAAGAACTATTTAATTACAAAATTCAAAAACAAATAATCAAAACATCCTATTTTAAAACGCAATCTTTAAATAAAACATAATAATATATTCAAAATCATAGTAAACAAAACAATTTGTCATTTATTAAACAAAAACATTTTATTTATAATTTATAATTTTTACATTTATATTTATATACTTGAAAAAGCTTTGCAATAAAGCGAAACGTTGTAGTACTCATTCATGTTTTCAATATTTACGACCTAAAAACCAAAAGAAATTAAAAATGAAACGAAGTGGAGGGCCAGGAAGACCAATACTTTGAATGTAAGTCATTGGACAGTTTGGAAAATTCTTAAAGACAATTTGTTGTATCCATACCACATTCAACGCGTTCAGACACTACTACCTGCTGATTTTCCTCCATTGCATTATGTCAATGGATATTGCAAACATTAGTTCGCATCCCTCTACTCCTGACACAGATTCTTTTTACCGATGAAACCAGTTTCTCAAGAAATGCAATAAGGAATTTTCCTAATAACCATGTGTGGACAGATGAAAATCCGCATCAGGTATTTGAAGATCGTTTTCAACATCAGTTCTCGTTGAATGTTTGGGTTGGAATTGTGGGTGACTATCTAATTGGATCGGTATTTCTACAAGGAAGACCTACTGGCGTGGTGTACCGCAACTTTTTGGAAGCAACGCTGCCTGAGTTTCTGGAGGATGTTCCATACGCGACAAGAATTGCAATGTGGTTTATGCACGATGGTGCACCACCACATTTCAGTTTCGTTATTCGTAATTTAGCAGCATACGGAGATGGATTGGTTGAAGTGGGCCACACGCATGGGCTGCTCGATCCTCAGACTTAAACCCCCTAGATTATTTCTTCTGGGGATCTCTGAAGTAAATACTTTACGCTACTCCAGTGGAGAATTCGAACGATTTGCGAAATCGGATAATTGCTGGGTTTAACTCAATTGGAAACGACCCTGGTGTGTTTGAAAGAGTTCGACAGTCAATGACGTGAAGATTGAATGCTTGTATCCAGGCTGGAGGAACCCATTTCGAACATTTATTGTAGACTGAGCAACTTTACATGTACTTTTTGATAATGAAATGTTACTGTCGCAAATCTTGTTCGCTCTGTATCTTCGAAACAAAGGGGTTTTTCAGAAATCATCATAGTACAAAATATTCTTAGAATAGGCCGAGGAATAACCCCTTGAATTTTTGCCGCATGTTTACCTAACACCCTGTATAAGGAATTGTAAAAGTATAAAAATTAATGTGAATTATGTAAATATTTTTTTTTAAATCAGTTTAGTCATAAAATCAATAATTTCTTTGTTTCATTATAAAATTTTGTTTTGTTTATATAAAGATTGAGGCAAATTATTAAATTTTTGGTAAAAATATTTCTAATAATTGTGTTGTTTTATTTAGTTATGGAATAAAATTATAAAGATTTTTTTTTTTATTTAAATTTGTCAAAACAGATGTATGAGTTTGAGCTACACTAAGATCGAGAATGATTGTCTTGATCCTACGCTACTTTCCGCGATGCGTAAATAAATATTTACATCCAAACACCGTTATAAAATTATAGTAGTACAGCGTTTTTTAATACTTTACTGTCAAAATTGACGTATGTTCCACATAGGCGTACGTTTCGTATATAAATTTTGCTTATATTTTGTTGTGTTTCGTCTTTAGTTTTGACATACTGTCTTTTTCAAGTCTATTAGGCCTTCATTCCACATTCAATGCACAACGTTTATTGAAACAAAAAATTCTTTAAGTAAGGTTAAAAAAAAGTTCTGAAATACGGTTATTTCTTTAAATCTTTTTGTTTCAGAAAATATTTATTTGACTCTATAAATCTTAATAGTTATTCATATGAACCACAACGACGTAAAATGGCATTTTATCGAATAAGTTTGAAGATTGAGAGCAGAGCTGAACGACCATACGAATTCAATAAAAACACTTTACTACCGTTGTGCATGCAATATTATTTGGATTACCACTCTATTGTTGTGTATTGACTCATTGTTAATCTACTTATATTGATAAATAAAAATGCATTTCACTGTTATAGTGCATACATTCAACGTTTCAATTAATTAATTATAATTTGTAGTGTACAAAATAATCATTTTTGGATTAATAATTGTTTGAAATTGAGGTTATGTAATTCGGCGTTAAAGGACGCAACCCTTGTTAGAAACTAAACGCAACGAAATCAATACAGACTGAATTATCGAAAGATAATAGAGTTTAAATTCGTTCATTTAAATTGATTCTTATTTATAACCAGAAAATATTAAATAATTAAAAATGAAATCCCTGGACTTATTTTACTTATGCAACTCATTTTGTAGTATGATAATATTGAAAAATAAAATTTCTATACACTGTAAAAAATTACAGTAATTTTGCCATGGTAAATCAGGAATATTACATGTAATAACGTTGTGAATTTACCACAATAAATCATGTAAATTTTGTTTACATGTTTTTTCTAAGATATTTAACATGGTAAAAGAAATTTCGGTAAAATTTATAGCTTTTTCATGTAAGTTTAAGATGTAACAAAAATTCAAAATGAAAATACAGGAAAAAACATGTACTATTTTGTATTTACTCTCAAAATTTACTTAAAAGTGTAAAATTGATATTTTTTTGGGGTATTTATTGCACTTTAAAAGTAATTTTACTAGTGAACTAATAATTTTGCTGTAAAAATATGAGGATCTTTTCTATTTATTTGTTTTCACTTGAATTTTCGGGTGGATATCATGGAAAATACGAAATTCATACGCCGCAATGTGATTGGTTATTGGATTATTTATCTGTGCGCGTAGGTAATTCTATTCGTTTGTCGAACTTATTATTGGCTCAATGATATCATTGTACGTCACAAACAATCGTAGGTTTCGCGTAAGCGTGTTCATTCTTGATCCCTGGTTGAGCGATTCAGTATGACCTATTAGGTGCTATAAAAGAATTAGGTAAGTTGCTTGCTCTCTTTATAAAAATACATATGAAAATTACTTCAGTGTTCGGTAAATATAGAGTTCATATAAATATTACATACGAATTTTACAGTACAATCTTTGAAAAACACATCAGCATGTGAAATTTACTAGATGGTAGAAATTTTACCTTATGAAGCAAATTTACCTGTAAAATTGTAGGCAACTTTGTTACCAACAATTTTACATGTAATTTTACAGTGTATAATAGATTTCTATAGATTCTATAGATTTGCATATTGACAAATACAGTCGCGAGCAAATGTTATAGGCACCTTTGACAAAACTAATGGGTTTCATGTTTCTTGCATTTTTTTTTGTGCCAGTTATTTCAACGTTTATATAATCGTCTTTATGGTTACAATAGTCTTTATAAGATACCTTTTGTAAATGTATTATTTTTTTTATATATTTTCCAGTTCTTCGAGATTTCCTTTCCTCCCATCTAAAAAGTATTATAGCTGTACTAAAAACACTCTAATATGCACAAATTAATAAGATCCTTAAAATACTACATATTTATAATGTATTACCTACAAGTTTTTATTTTCTCATTTCTTACTGTGATATTCGCCCAAAATTTAGGGTGCCTATAACATTTGCTCACGACTGTAAAATTTGCACTTTACTGCCGTAGTGCATACAACATTTTTTGAACAATCGCTTATTATTGTTAATTTACATACATTTTTAGTGTTTAGCATACCCGTTTTTTGATGAATAATTATTTGAATTTCATAATCATGTAATTCGATCTTAAAACAGCCAACTCTTGTTAGAAACTAAATGAAACGAAATACATGAATATTACTATTTAATTGAAAATGTAAAAGCTTTAATAGTATTATACTAGAATCCTCATAGTTAGGTCAGATTATAGATTGTACCCTGTAAATTATATTACAGGAAAGTGATATTTTAGCTCCATAAAAGCCCGTCATGAAGTTTTGCTTTTTAGAGTATGAAATTGCAAAAGCATAATTATAACTACCAATAGCCTTTGTGTAAGTACAGCAAATAAAAATCCGTTTTTAAATTACAAATGCATCATATATTTAAAAAAAATGGAAACACTTCGACAAAAATTGAAGCGAAACAGAACTTAGGTACATAGTTTACTAATACTATTATTTTCATTTTCTTATAATCTACTATTACTACTACGTTCACAGCCAGCACTTTTGCTATTATTACCATTTTTACTGAATAGTTTCAATAGTGAAGTCATTATCTCGTCGCAATTCACAGTGTCCCCTTTGAATTTCCCCATATCGGCCTGGAAAAGGATATTGCCCATCAGGTACTGGACGATGCATTTCGTCTTATGGTCGAATGTCCGCATCTTTCCGCTTACGTACTCTCCAAATATATCGTTCTCATCTCTGTCGCTCCTGTGAGAAGATGACGACTCTTGTCCGCCGTAACTTGGTTCAATTTCTTCCTTCTTAGGGCGTTTGCTCGAAGGACCCTGGTAATCTTCAGCATACGATTGCTCTTCTACGTCGTCTAGTATGGTCAAGTCTTCGTCGTCGGCTAGAGGGTTTTGTGTTTCTGTATCTTCGGTCTTAACGAAATCTATTATTTGGGTTTCTTCCTCTGTAATCTCAATGTCTGCGGATTCTTCTTGGTCGTCCTGCAAAAAAAAAGAAAATTTGTGTTTACAAAATTGGTATGCTTAGGAGAAATTTCGAATTGCGGTTCGTTGTTACTGTCTCACAACTGCTTAAAAGTACTAAATGGTGCAACAGCTCACTTGATATTGTATTATGAAATATTTTCGGTATATTTATGCAAAAACTCAATAAAATCCCTTGTAAAACTCAATGTTTTTTATTTCTAAATAATATTTGTTCAGGAAGAGATCAATAAATTATAACTTGCGACAGTCTAATAAAAAACTTAATGTATGTAATACTTAATGAGACTTGAGATTAATTTGAATGGAAAAAAATTTGCCAAAGTTGAATGAGTGAAACGAACATATGAACTTAAGGTTCATTTTTGACCATTTCTTGAAGGTTTATTTATCATTTCCATTCAATTTCCTCGAATTAAGAATAACATAACTTTTTAACACACTTTTTAACAAACTAATACATAGTAGAAGGAATGAGTTCGTAGTGTTAAAAAAATACCCAGAAATAAATTGTGCCCACCCTAATGAGATATGTAATGTTAAGATTATTTGATTTAATGATTTTTAGTTCGTAGGAGGCAAAAAAATATATATAATTTTCAGTAAAAATAATATTCATTATATAAATTTAGAATAAAAGTATTTGTAAAATTTCTTTGTTTCTCTTGGACACAGTCCTTGCAACAGCAAGCGTCGTATTGCAAATCTAATTTTTGGTTTTAACTCAAATTTGTTTATTCTCGCACCAACCTTGATCATGGTGTACCCCAGGGTAGTATCCTGGGCACCTTACTTTGCAGCTTGTATATTAATGATGTTGTTAGATGTATATAGAATTGTAATTATTTTATATATGCTTTATTTTCATTCTTTTTTAAATATATTTCCGAAACGAATTTATATAAGTATAAAACCACATGTTTTTACAATTCAATTCGGAATAACTTTTTGAAATGACTTTGTTGGATGTCATGCCGTCTAATCTAATACTTTTTAAATTTGCTATCATGCTAGTGATGACGTCTCATTTGAGATTGTTCGGTATGCTGAACCAATCCATCAAAAGAAAACCTTCCACATTTCGTGGATCACTAGTATATATTTAAAGCAATCAAATTGTAAAAACAAAAACTCTAGAGTCATCAGGTACTTCATTTTTGTTGCGGTGTTTATCTTAAATTAAACTACAGTGTTAAAAATCTTTTTGGTACACTAAATTGCTGCGCGCAGGAAGTTAAAAAGATCGTACGAGATACCAATTAAGAAACGAAATGACAGTCGTAATAATCCTAATGATCACTAACCGGAAAGAATTGTTATTCTTACATACCAAATTAATAATTCTTCTTATAATTTAAGTATTCACTTATTTGTTTTATTTAATCTAGATACCTGTTGAACCAATCATTCAGTTTTTCCGTACCTCTTAAATAATTGACAATGGCCTTTCAGTACGAAATTCAATTTTGTGTTCCTTATTAAGAAAGAATAATATATTTTATCTGCTGAAGGTAATTGTATCGACTAATGAGAAACCGCAGCATAAAAATGTAATCATGTGAGTCATTTCAAGGCTATTTACTATCGTAGTGAAAAAATAAGGATATCGAACCAATCTTCAAGTTTCTTTATTACATATCTTTCGAATTGAATTTTTAGTATCCTTCGACAAATTTAAAAATATGGTGATATTTTAAAAGAAGCACTAGTGAGTTCAAGTTAAAAACCATCTGCGTATAAGCTATAACAGTTAACATTAACAATAAAGGACCCAAGCGCGATCCTCGAGGGACAACCGAGGTAACATTCCTAATAGATGATTTGCAAAGGCACCAAATAAGTTTGGGTAGATCTTCTTGCAAAAAAAAAATCTTTGCTGATGTTTTGGTAAAATTGTTCTGCATAGGAAGAAAAGCTATTAAGAGGAACTATATAGATTCAAACATTTTCTCAAACTTCCGAAACTAATCTAAGAGAGGAATTGGTCTATAATTTGAACTATTTACAAAACGCTGGAATGCGCGCTGTGTGCTTAAAAAGAGGTCCGTTAGGCAACCGTTCGTCATCTTTAAGTGTGGCAGAATCCAAACGATGGCATTAACGTCTACATATGGGTCATTACATATCAACCGGAACACCTAAAAAAATTGACGTCTTGGATTCTTTTTATATTTTAAGTTTGAAGCCCTTGCCTAAAATTAGAAGACCCGTATTTTTTCCTAAAGCTCTACAGTATCTATTTACAAAGATATATAATTAAAATAATCGCAGAAGTCATATTGTTTGGATATGCATAAATTAAAACATTAAAGCAAAATGCATATAAATCATGGTGTATAAAGTTCAAACTACACATTTTCGTTTAATAATGCCTAAATTAGATTGTACTTCATTATGACCCCCTTTTGAATAAAATAATGTCTTCAAAAAATTTCAAACTTAAAATATAAAAAGAATTCAAGACATCATTTTTTTTTTAGGTGTTTCGGTTGATATGGAATGACCCATATACGGAGTCTTTCATATGTGTTACTTCCTGTTTCTAATAAGAAATAGTTCATAGTGGGTCTTCTATACTTAATAATGTTGTGCAAATAATACTTCCAATTTATCCATTTATCAATCAGTTCTTATAGCTAGTACGACAACATAAAGATTATAAGATCTGTTAAAACTCTCAAGATTTGCATAATTTCACATTTTTTACCTGCAAAAAAAAAATTGATTTAAGGTTAATTATTTTATTATCATCAACATTATCTTCTTAAATAATCTGTTTGATCGGAACTATAAATGTGAAATACTTTAACTAAAACATCGTTTCCGGTTGACCGGAAATTGAGGTCATTTTTGTTATTTTAAATAGACTGATCTAATTTTTTATTCATTTTTGGATTCTACAATCATAAATAGTCTTCATTAGCTATACTGTCTATATATCTGTAGCTACATGTTGGCGTTTTTTGAGTTATTAAAATTTCCTTTTTCTTTTTTAGTAATAATCATTGTATCATTTAGAAATTAATATCTCGGTTAATACTGCAAGAAGGAACTCCAGATTTGCTATGTTATGAATGTAGATATAACTCTAAGAAACGGTACGCACACTTCACATTCTAACATACAGAGTGTTCAAAACTGAGAAATAAAGTGACATGTATTTTCAAATGCAGAAAACTTTTTTTAATAGAACATCCTGTATTTTAATTCAAAATTAGGAAATGAACCATTTAAGTGGAATACTCTGTATAACGCATGGTTACAGACTTACAGCTAATCTTACAGGTGCTATATACACATATGTACAAAATCCCACCAATACTACTTTAAATTTTAACAATTGATTTAATTTGTTTGTTTATTCGGATCTGACAGTTGTAAGTTTAAACATATTTACACACAAATTCTTCTTTTTAGACGCCTGACGATGGCCTAAGCCCAAACATGTACAACATAACAAAGATAATTATTTAGAACAGCTGATTTAGAGCTTATATTAGTTTTCTAATCTAATTATGGATTAAAGATACAATGAATTTAAAATATTTTTATAAAATCGATGTATTCAAAATACTTATTAAGATTTTTTGCAGAGATAAAAAACATATTTTTTGCGCCTCCGCCCAGAAACACTCATTTTGCAGTACTTTACTTACTGCCGTTTTCCTACCTACACTGTAAAAAAAGTTGCAGTAAAATTACATGTAAAATCGTTGGTAACAAAGTTGCCTACAATTTTACAGGTAAATTTGCTTCATAAGGTAAAATTTCTACCATCTAGTAAATTTCACATGCTGATGTGTTTTTCAAAGATTGTACTGTAAAATTCGTATGTAATATTTATATGAACTCTATATTTACCGAACACTGAAGTAATTTTCATATGTATTTTTATAAAGAGAGCAAGCAACTTACTTAATTCTTTTATTTATTCTTTTCATACTGAATCGCTCAACCAGGGATCAAGAATGAACACGTTTACGCGAAACCTACGATTGCTTGTGATGTACATGATATCATTGAGCCAATAACAAGTTCGACAAACGAATAGAATTACCTACGCGCACAGATAAAAATCCAATAACCAATCACATGCGGCGTATGAATTTCGTATTTTCCATATCTATAGTTTTACCCGAAAATTCAAGTAAAAACAAATAAATATAAAAGATCCTCATATTTTTACAGCAAAATTAATAGTTCACTAGTAAAATTACTTTTAAAGTGCACTAAATACCCCAAAAAAATGTCAATTTTACACTTTTAAGTAAATTTTGAGAGTAAATACAAAATTATACATGTTTTTTCCTGTATTTTCCCTTTGAATTTTTATTACATCTTAAACTTACATGAAAAAGCTATAAAATTTACCGAAATTTCTTTTTCCATGTTAAATATCCTAGAAAAAACATGTAAAACAAAATTTACATGATTTATTTGGTAAATTCACAACGTTATTACATGTAATATTCCTGATTTACCATGGCAAAATTACTGTAATTTTTTACAGTGTAGGCAGGCAAAAACTAAAGGTTGGCCACACTAGATTCCACATGACAGACGTGTAATAAATTGTCATTAAGGTTCTGTTCAACCATGCTGAGATAAACTAATGTCTTCATTGCACTTACTATTGATAAATTGATATTAAACCAGAAAGAAAATTACCGAAAAAGATTTATTCTCGGAAACGTCAAAATACTAAGGTATGTGACATGTGTGCCAACTTGTACTGTCAACTCCTTAGTGTCAAAATTTCTTTTCTATTTTCAATTCAAAATTAAGATTTGTCGGCCCAAAAAATATTGACCAGAAACTCTTTTAGTAGTTTCTGGTCTAGTGATACAAATAACTATTATCATCTTTGCCAGCAATAACTGATGAATTGTAACTGACTATTATTTACGGAACATTATTACGTATAGAAATGTTTATTTAAAATAATTTGTATTAAAAACAGCAAACAACAGATGTGAAAAGCACAACTCTCTATAGATGCGATAGCGCTGTTTGTATTGTGCCACATTTAAAAATGCCGTTTGGCTGCCTAGCGCATAGTTTTTTTCAAGCATACACAGCGCTTATTCCAATGTTGTATATACATAGCAAAGTTTGGATGTCGGAAGAATAATTCACCGACTTTATACTAGCATATTCATTGAAAGCCGTAACTTCCACTGTTTTTATATCACTACCTTATTGTATTTCTCCTCCAATTCAAATCTTCTTCTGTCTGCTTAGGCAGAGCGGATGCCTGTTTCGCTCTTGCTCTAATGTTACGTATCGTCCTTTTGATGCTTCGGATTTCCGGAATATATTCTGCGACGGCTGTGCTGATCCCGGCACAAACGTTAGATATTATCTGTTGGGGCGTCTCTTCGCTATTTTTCGCCCGCTTACGTATAGCGTCTTGCATCTGCAAGGCTTCCACGCGAGCCGCGTCCGCCATGTGATTGTGATCTCCCTTTAAGCTGTCGATGGCGTCTCCGGCTGTTATTACGCGAACGTGGCATTTATACCTCTGATACATTTCGCATTTCCAGTATGTCTTCGCGGTCTTCGCGCCCTGTTTTTTTTCTTTGAAGAATAGATGACCGTCCACTAGGAGTTTCAGTTGTCCTTTCTCACTGGCGAGGAATTGAAGCGCGCCGGACGACATGTTTGAAAAATGATAGATTCGTGCACGCGAGAAACGTTTAACGAATAAAAAGAAGAAAAAAATGTCGATTATGCGGCTATGAATCGAACACGTTCACATGTTATCGTGAGAAAGAGCTGTAATCGAATGGAGCTCTCTCGAACTAAAGTGGGAGGGGCGGGACTGACTGCGCCGGCGTATATTCAAGGACGCGAAATGTGAGTGGGAAAGTTTCTCGACAACAATTCATCGACGGAAGGTTTGATCAGATGCGTTCTTGGAATTTCTCGACAAACAGTTCCTCGACAGGGCAATTCCCCGAAGAGATAATTTGCCGAATTGATGAATTGCAGTTAATCGTTTCTCAGTTAACTTAATACTGGCTTTCATTTTAAATACGAGCATTGTCCTCTAAACTTTAAATTAGCATTACAAAAAACGTTTATATTTTAATCTTAATTATTCAACACGTCAAAATGTTTAATGCAAATTTTATATCATTCATTGTTTGAATAGTATTTACGTTTGTAAGGCTATTTTAGTGTTTTGAATTGTTGAATTAACTAAAAAGTAGATTTGTAAATCTTATTAAAAATAATTTTATATCATTAAAAATAATTAATTATCAGGGTTATCTTAACAGTCGAATGTATCAATTTTAATCGTTTAAATTGAATTACGTAATGAACTATTTATTTTATTATTAGCGTGAAGCATAATGTGTTTATTTTATTGCTGGGTGGTTGAATTTAAAACGTTAATTATTTTTATTACGATGTGGCAACGAGAGTTTCCCCGTTGCAAACATACTTTTGATATTTAGAACCTTCATTATATACTTCTTCTTCTGTGATAAATGTGTATCCCTGCCTCATAATGAGAAGAAGCAATACATGAAGATTTATAAAGCTTGAACTTAACGAGGATTAAGCTTTCCCAATAGGTTTTGAGAATGCGATGGTTTCCAAATTTAACTTATCATGAGCTTTGCCATTAATCTCTCAGATACGAATTACTGGACTTTGATGAAAAAATCGACGTATTTGTAATTTTACCGTACAATTAAAAAAAAATCGTATACCTAACATTTAAACTTAAACTTTTTAAAGATTCTGTAAACTGGTTCGTTATATAATAAGCTAAGAAGAGATGTAAGTTCGAGCGTTTAACCGAACATATGTCGATATTAGATCTGGAAAGGCCTGCAGGACAGCAAATATGCAAGGATTGCAAGCGTAAACGATTTTGGGCCGTATACCGTATTTTTGTCTATTTTGTCATAAAAGTAGGGTAATTACCGTGCATCTGGCAACACTGCTTCTCATCTAATAGTAAGTAGTTTTAGACAAATGTATACTTGATATACAGGGTGCGACAAGTGAATTTCCTTTCTTCAAAACACAATAAAACCCATTTTATGCATCAGAAATTGTTTTTTTTTTTTAAGAGTTTAGGAACATAGGATCTGTTTAGTTTTGTTTTAGTTAGTCTTGAATATCATGTTAGGTAGGTGGCGCTCCCCATTGCCTATACACTCAATCATTCGATTTCTGGTGTTTCTCATCACTTTTACCAGCATGTCAACGGGTATATCGGCAATTACTACCCCGATGCTGGTTCTCAGGCTTTGATGGGTCCTTGGACGTTTAACGTAAACACGAGAGTTCAAAAAACTTCATAAAAAAGTTATAACGGGTCAAATCGATGGAGCGCGCTGGCGACTCCAACTACTCTCTTAATGAGATGAGACGCTTCGGGAAACGCTCCCTCAAAAGAACTATCCATATTATTAAAGAGCCGCTGCTCCATCTTGGACTTGAGGAACCAGATGTCCCCCAAGTTCTTCAAGTTGCGGGAAAAAACATTTCCAAATACCATTTTGAAGTTACTGTCACCGTGACCTCATTTTCTCTAAAGAAAAAACGACAGGGACCAACAATACCACCTGAGGAAGTCGCACACCACGCTGTGACTTTAGGTAAGGGTCTTTGATAGCATTGTTATTAGGGATTAGTGTCAGCCAAGTAGCACCTGTTTTGTTTGTTGATATATCCATTCAAATGAAAATGGGCTTCGTCACTGAAAAAAACTTTAGAATCACACCTGTCGAATGAGATCACTCCCATCCTGCACGATCCCTATAACCTTAACAGCGCGCATTTAAAAAAAAAAGAACCTAACTTGTCGCACCCTGTATGTGGAAAATAACACAACATCATCTGTCTTTCAATGGTGTAATGTAATTACATATTTCTAGTCGGTAAGGTAGATATCTATAGCTGTACATGTGCATTTCTGTAAATGTGTATCTTAGAACAGTATTTTAATATTGGTAATTATTGTTGTATTATATTTAAATAATAAAACCCAGGTCTACATTAATAATTACATATTGTATTGTTTATTATTCGGATTTTTATTGTACATTTTTTTAGGTTTATAAATCATATATAGTAGCATATAACACGCTGTCACACGCATTCATAAAATAATTTTCAAGCATAAGAATAACATTATAATAAGTATAGTATATAATGTTACATTTACTAAATAAATTTTAGAATCTTTGTTAAAACTCCAATCTTATTGTTTTAAATACAATCTTGTATGATTTTCTTGGCCGTAATTTTTTTTACAGGAGTAGTAAATAAAAATCGTGAGATAGTGGTCGCCAATTTATTTATAATTTTAGTCATTCTTAATTTTTTCTTCATTTCCTAACGTTCCGACGAATTTTGGTCTTTTTCAAAGGTTTCAAAACTGCATTTTTTATCACAATTACAATTTCTATATTACAATGTAAAGTTAAGTTAAATATTAGAGAAAAAGGTAAATTAAAATGTTTTTGCATTGTAATATAGAAATTGTAATTGTGATAAAAATTGCAGTTTTTAAACCTTTGAAAAAGACTAAAATTGGTCGAAACGTTAGGAAATGAAGAAAAAATTAAGAATGATTAACTAAAATTATAAATAAATTGGGGCCGCTATCTCACGATTTTTATTTACTACTCCTGCTAAAATACAATGTTTTTTTTTTAACAAAAAAGTAACTGTTTCTTTTGACCATGCGCGCTGAATTTATTTCACCATTTAAAAGTTATATCAATGCATACATATATAAAACTGCAAAGAACCGTTGAAATGACGTTTTTATCGCTCTCAGTCCAGAAAATAAATAAAAAACCTGCTTTCTTCTACAGCGCGTATAATTCATCTTAAAAACAATCTCGTTTTAATGATCTAATTCAAATTAAGAAATTAGACGTAATAACCCCTGGATTGGTTTTTAAACAAAAAATTGTGGATATCTTGAAATGCTATTGTCTAATGCTAGTGAAGAATGAAAGGAAAATTTCCTGCTTAATGATTTTTATATCAAAAAAAGAAAGAGACGATAAATTATTTAAGTGTGACTTCACCGCAAAAAAATGCGGTAGGATAACATTGAATTTAGTATACGAATAGTAACTTACAGGAAAAAGGAAGCAAGATAAACCATTACTGGAAAACATAGAGCAGAAAATGTGTAGAAGAAATTAAAAGACCAGAACAAAATCTAGAAATCACCCAAACCACTCGCAATCGATGATGGAGTTGAATGGAAGAAGCTTGTAAAAACATTATGTTTCTATAGGACTCCTGCATTTAACTCAAATACATATGCGTACATATAAAAGTGTACTTGTTCTGTCATGGATCGAAGGACAATATTTCATCAGTTTAAGTGTCAACCTATTGGAAAAAAAGGAAGCAATAGGAGAATTAGCAGAAATTAGAAGAGAATGAGAATAGATAAAAGTAAAAGGTATAAGTGCATTTATTTTGCAGAAAAATGCATACGTATATCAGTTCCATTAGTGTATAGCATTAATATGTAATAATATTGACAAATTTTGGGATTAGTAGACAAACTGGTAAAATCAATCTTTTAAAATGCATTATTTCGAAATAAATGCATTAATTATTTGAAATAATATATAATTACGTATTAATAATCTCTTTTGGTTAATTATTCTTTCTTTGGTATCTTCGTTGATGTGTCAAATTCATTAGATGATTTAATCAGAGAACCTGTTTAATCTGCTTATTCGTATAGTTTTTGATAAGTACGCTATTTCTATTTTATTCCTGGATATAGCATCTTCGCGAGTGATCGATGGCTAAAGTAAAGAAAGGCAAGTCTGATTATATTATTAATAATAACTAACAGACGAGATACCAATAAACTTCTGCCTCACAACAGTTTCTTGAAGATTAAAAAACTGTTGTGAGACAGAAGTTTATTGGCATTTCGTATGTTAGTTATCAGTATATCTCACAGTGCTTGATCTACCTTCAATTTAATTATTATTAATATTTTTGTAAAGAGTTGTGCCAGCGCAAACGAACATTTTGGCTTGCTGCATCTATCTTAATATGAATTCATCTATGATATGGATCTATCCTTCTAACAACCGCAAGCAACAATCCAATGTGTATGCAAACTCCGAATGCAATAGCAACAGACTGTTGCTATTAGTGCATTCTTACACTTGAAAATACCCATCGTAATCCGCAAATTGCGCGCAGGGATATACATTCGTAGAATTTTGTCGTTTTCGCCAAAGGATTAAACGAAAGGATAGTTTTTAGAATCTGCGCATGCGCAATCGTGAAAAGATTTTTAATTGCGTCAAAATTTTGTTCCGATATTTTCATTTCTCGCATTTCATTGGTATCTACACGATTTGCGCAATTATTAAGAGGGGCGGAGTCATCTATCTATACCATCATTATTTTCCATTATTTGTGGAGTAATATCAGTATTTATGGAAAATAAGACTATATTTATTTTTTACAGCCTTTTCCCTCTTTCAAAATATTGCGTATTTAAAACAAAATCTATTGGATCATTTTACACTTCAGTATGTAAATTATCATCTGTGTATTGTACAACATTATTATAGATAGTATATAGTGTCCCAGGGGATCGGTGTATGTAAATTGAAAATTAATTTGAATAACGAATTTTCGCTTTTAATTTAATTATTATAAATATCATGTTGTATTTACTGGATATATATACACTAATGGTTGGATCGCACTGTTTTTAGCAACAGCAAAAATAATGCATATAATAATTTATAATACAGAAACTAAGTTATAATAAATCTTAGGCATTAGACAGAATAGAATGTTCCGGGTCGAACTTCGTGTTAGGTCTGTTTCGTGCCTTACTATTTTTACCCCATCAAAATGCCTCAGATCGATCATGAAACATGGAATTAATATTAATTATTTCCAGTTTCCAACATTAGTTGTGTGGCTTGAATCCGCTCATTACCAGATTTTTTTTTTTGCATTTCGAAAGCATTTAGAGCAATTTACGGCCAGTAATTTAGTTTTAATCAGCAGTAAATAGACCATTGTAAATCATCCATCATATTGCGGGAATCGTGGAAAGAAACGCAATTTATATCGTTTTAAAATGATGTATAACCCTGCGATTATATACAGATCGTACATCATTCTACAATTTAAACGAGTGAAGTGAGCTAAACTATAGGCGGTAAAAGAAAGCTACTATTTTATTTATACGTACACTACTTACAATTAGTATGAGAGTGTTTATGATTACACCACTTTTTTTTGCTCGATGTTAATTTTAATGAATATATTAAAAAAAAACACCTATATCTTAAGCATTTGCGTCTATAATAGCTTTTTTGTATAAAAGTCTACAGATTTCATATGAAATTATCATTTATTACAGTGGTATCTGTTGCCTGCAGAATTAATATTTAATTTATCTTCTGGAAATGTCTCTACATCTGTACAGATGTTGTGTACAAACTATATCAAACAGTCAATATTTATTATTATCAATATTTGCTCCAGATTTAGAGTATTGAACTAATAGATTCACATATACATACTTGAAGCAAAACTTATGCATAATCCATTTTTTTTATTATTTTTAATGGTTTAATCCTGTTAGCTAGGGTGCAGGGGTATTTTAATACCTCTCTAACCAAACTAATATATGTTTAGCTGTGTTTTATCAAAAGCTAGCACCAAAAGAGAGAACCAGCCGATTGTGCACTAATTGTATTTCTCTGATGCCTGCATATATTTAATTATTTGTTATAACTAGCTACAGTGGTTAACTTTCGTCTGCACGCCAGGTCAGTATTAAGTTTCATATATGTGACATTAACGTTTAACACAAGTATACAATACAGAGCAAAATTATTGAGGGCATGGTGGACAAGTGTCAATATTCCGGGGATTGATACCAGCAAGAATCAAAAAACTCCTTTCTTTGTCTCTAGAGCTTTCGAAATAAATTTATTTCATCATCAGTAGAACAACTACAAAATGATACATGCTAATAGATATAATTGAATGACAAGTGAGGTTACTTACAATTAGAGTAAGGTGGTAACAATAATATCAAACAATACATACATACAATAGTCCAATTTAAGATAAAAAGACATTATAAAAGTTAAAAGTTTAAAAATTTCAGCAATAACACTGAAATTAATTTGAATTTAAATTTAAAATAATGTAGAAGATATGAGTAACAATAACCGCCATAATGTGACAAACCGCGCGGACGCAGACGCAAACAGGTAAGAATAATTAATAAACAACGGAGGAGATACATAAACATAAAGTAGAGTGCGACCGAACATGTATTAGTTCGGGGAAATTATTTCCTTTGCAAACATTTTTAAGAGAAAGGAGCAAATAGAACTTAAATTGTTAATATCAGTTCTAAAATTTACAGTATTGTATTTATTAATGTAAACCATTTCAAGAAATAAACATTTTTTGTATTCGTTTTTCCTGTCAATGATGGAAGCATTTTTTTTTGAAAGAGTGCTCTAACCGACTACCCCCTGGAAACAGGTCATAAATTTGATTTCAACGCACACTGTACAAACTATTTTGGCACCGCCATAATGTAAATCCTTGAATTCACTAATATACTTTTCTACATTATGAAACAATTGTCGTTTTCTGGGATTTTCTACGCTCGACATTGTATTACATTTGCAATAAGTAAAACGTTAACGGAGAATTGTACTATCTCGCATTGAGACTCGACTAACGCTGATACTAGACACTAGACGCACGAATCGGAGAGAGTGATTTTACTGCCTTTGAAGATATACTATGGCTAAACGTTCTGCATAACACAGGTGAGTGCGGCCCATGTAAGCAGACACGCCTGACCACTTACTTATACTTACAGTCGCGAGCAAATGTTATAGGCACCCTAAATTTTGGGCGAATATCACAGTAAGAAATGAGAAAATAAAAACTTGTAGGTAATACATTATAAATATTTTAGTATTTTAAGAGATCTTATTATTTTTTTGCATATTAGAGTGTTTTTAGTACAGCTATAATACTTTTTAGATGGGAGGGGGAAAGTGACTTCTCGAAGACTTGAAAATATATAAATAAAAATAATATATTTACAAAGGTATCTATAAAGACTATTGTAACCATAAAGACAATTATAATAACGTTGAAATAACTGTTACAAAAAAAATGCAAGAAACATGAAACCCATTAGTTTTATCAGAGGTGCCTATAACATTTGCTCGCGACTGTATTATACATTTGCATGCATTGTGAGTGACTATATTTATGAAGAATATTTATTACTAAAATGAATTATTAAAAAGAAATATTTTATCATACGTAATACATTAAGTTTTGAATTTTTTGTGAAACTAGAAGTTCTACTGTGACAAATGACGTAATATTTTTTCTTTATTGAGCAAACACGCATCAAATTGCTTGTGTTGATCTGCCCATCAGCAATTCCAAAATAAAGCCTAACGAATTTTTTTGCAGTTCCTGGTTTTATTGCTTCATATAGGTTTAATCGTGGAAATCAAATCACTGAATGTGATGGCAAAAATGAATAGAAAAGAATATAGATTATTTTTGTTTTTACAAATGATTGCAATTATTTCCAACTTACTTAGTCACCATTTTTATTCCATTTAGTTCCTTTCCTCCCCTTTGATTTCTATTATCTTATAAACCAAATATTACAAGAAGAAATATTTTTTTCTTGATATTATTTTTTAATCTTAGCGAGAGTAAACACCCAGGAAACGAAATATTAATCTTATTGATAAGATTTCTCAGCAACGTCTCCGTTCTATTACTAGACTTTGAACTTTTTTCCTTGTGGTGACCAAATCTGCGATAACATACTAGATTTGTTAGTTAGTGTTACACCAATTACATTGCATGTTTGATCTTTCACAGTCTATACTTTTTTAGTTACGATTCAGTGTAGTAGAAAGTGCAGCTCCAACCAACATACCTCATTAATTATGTTTTCTGACCTATTATACACACAATTGTGTCTTTAATGAATAAATATTATTATTATTACCTACTGTTTTTAAAATACACATTTGTGGGTATAAATAAAAATCTTATTGCTCGATGCGTGCTTATCAGTGAGACCAACAAACTATGCAGTTTCAAAAAATGAAATGAAATTTTATCTGCAATTAGCCGAATAAATAAAGAATAGATAAAGAAATACCACCGTTGAAGTTAGTTTAGTGACCTGTGTTAGCCTTAAACATTTTAAGATTATTTTAGAAACACCTATATCTGATACGACTCTGCAGCCTATTGCAAAAATCCAATTTTCAACACATCTGACTTGTATTTTCTAGAAACTATACGACTAGATATGAGTATATGACTTTTTTTTTTTTTATTAATATAATGAGTTTGCTCATCAATGGTTAATTTAATTGATCTATTCAATCAATTATATTTAGTAAATATATCTTGCACAACATGTTTCGATCAATTAATTATATTATTTTCAGGAAATTCCAATGATGTTATTTTTCACCTGAAGATGATCACTAGTTGGTCGAAACAGGTTGTTACAAAAATATTTAGAATTTTAACTCACTTGTAGTTTCAATACGTTTAGCATAATTTACAAACGTAGTTCCATTAGAAAAAAATAAATCAAATATAAATTGGATGAGTATCAACCCGTCTAAATCAAAGTTTTGGCCAAAATTACTATGTGAAAATCTGTACATTATAAGTGGTTGAAGGCTAAAGGAATCATATCTTACGATGATTTAGCCTTTTTGGGATATATAATTTTAATAGGTATTAATTTGTATAATGCAATAAATTTATATTATTTATTTTGATATAAGAAGATTAAATTTGAATTTTAAAGTTTTATAATGTGCTTTCTTTATATGTGTGTTATCACATGACTTGTTACAATATTCCATAACTTCTGATTGACATTTACACCTGAAGATGGCGCGTAAGTCGAAATACGTGTAACACTTTAATTACATTGCATAAAGATTAGGACACAAATTTTATTAGTATTGTTTAATATTCATAGATAGATCTGCCAAAAATTATAAGTTTTTGCTGGAAAAGATTCGACGGAACTCTTCTGTTTTATTTATTTATTTAACTAAAAAATTTGGGAACATTTTACTGAATTTTATTTAACTCCATCAGAGAACGGGTCATGAAAGTTGTAGTAGCTTCCATTCAGGATAAGCAGGCTTGCATGTTATGTTGCATTACCAATAATTTTAAGATGGGTGGAAGTACTGATGGCTGTATACTCGTTAAAGTTTCAAAAGAATGAAGAATTGGGCGACAGCCAAATAAAAATAGTATTTTTCTATTTAAAGGTCTTAGCTTTCGTACAACATCATTTACTTCATCACAGACAAGATTAGAATAATAGAAGCAAGCGTTCGAAAAACATACAAAACAGATCACAGGATACCAAGGAGGTATAATACTGTTTTTATTTGGCTGCTGCCCGATTATCTATTCTTTTGAAACCAATAATTTTATTTTAAAAGAAAGCATTTATACTCTGTTGCCGGAATATATACATGGAATTTTAGAAATTTACTGAAATAATCCATATAAGATTTTTTCTCAAATTTTAAGTAATTTGTTTTATTAAGACTTCTGTGTCTCCATCGTGTCTGCTTTTGGCTGCTTTCTATCAACTACCAGCCAGTAGAGAAAGCAGTTTTCTTCTAATGGATTAACTGCGTTTTTCTCTACTTCTATTGGTTCTTTAAATGAGTATAGTGTTATCATGTGAAGGTTTAGAGAGAAAATTATTTCCGGATTAATTCTTTTTTTATTGTTTTTTTGTTTCTTGTCATTCAATCGATCAAATAAAAGAACCACGTTTAGAATATCCCTCCTTCCATTTATTTTTACGTTTCGATATTTCTTTTTTTACTTTTTCAATAGGTTACATTTATCTTATTTCTAGTACATACATTTGTATGCGTTAACGAGTTATGTCTATGATATACAGTTGACTCTCCGTAAATAAATCTCTCTTTAATTTGAATTTTTCTCTAAATCGAATTCATAATTTTGTATGTCCTTCTCCTTTAATCGAATTAAAAATTCGACATTGATAAAAATTTCAAACCGACTTTCCTCTATCTAAATTTTGCAGAAGGTAGAA
The DNA here is from genome assembly GCA_004143645.1 of Protaetia brevitarsis. NCBI lineage: Eukaryota > Metazoa > Arthropoda > Insecta > Coleoptera > Scarabaeidae > Protaetia > Protaetia brevitarsis. Next base: position 3,069 of record RXPK01000467.1, on the reverse strand, counting down.
ACATATTTTGGACAACAAATCTATAGCACATCAGTTTTGAAAGAAATGGAAAGTTCAGACTTTTTTAAACCTCAATAATTATTTTTTTTTCATCATTACATATAATTGTATTTGAAGTGTATGTTATAAGCACTGTTAGTGGAAACATATTTTGACGTCACATCTCAGCGGCGTACGGCTGAATTTAAAAAGCTTGTGAAGCATTTGTTGCATCTAAAGGCCGCTTCACAGTTCGCAATTATTTTTATTGCCTGCAATAGAAATAGCGCATAGATTTCGATCAGCTAGGTGCAATTTTACTTGTATTGCGCGTACAATACACGGAATAGAGCATGCCCTATTTTTATTGCACGCAATAAAAAATTGCGAACTGTAAAGCGGGCTTAACATTCCTTTATTTAAATTGAAAAATCCTGTTTTGCATATATTTTTTTTTTAGTAAATATGCCAATATATTCCTCATGAAGCCATAATATATTTACCTCAACGCCACATTGAAGTAATGGCTTCTATAAAATATAATATTTCTAACGACGAAATAACCGATATTTTAGGCTGTTGCCTTGTAAATATTATTGTCGAAATACGATATAATTTCCGGATTTGCCTTTGCTACCTGCACCAGTTACAGCAAGATGAAGCACTTGGTTGAAAGCAAGTTTTTTTTTATTGCAAAAGACATGGTATTTAGTCTAAGAAATCAGTCATGTCAATAACAGAATGCAAAGATATTATTAAAGATCCCTCATTAATCAGTCAGCTAAATTTTAAACATTTGCCAGATTGTTAATTTCTGTACAATTTTTTTTTTGATGGTCGAAGTATTTCCCTAAAAGAAAATATGTACTTATGCTAGTTCGGTTCCGCGGCTGAATTTGGACAACGTCTGCAGCAAAGAGTCAAAAATATATTTGATAGAAACTCAGTTATCGATATATTAAAGCAATTTCCCCTTGGATATTTTCCAAACGGGCAAAAAAATATACTTAGAGTGTAAAACATTATCTTGATCATCCCTCGCTTACCAGTAGTGATCGTTCTCCATTTTCAAAGATATTCCAATCCCAAAGAGACGTAGACTTACAGAAAAAATTATAGAAGCAATAGTGGTAGTTAATGTCAATAAAGGAACCTTACAACACAAGTCATAAATTCGTCCAATTTATTTTATTGAAATTACATCATATCGGATTTTCCTGTGCCTCCTATGGTTGAAGCAGAATTGTGTTACAAGACGTACCTGCACAATTGTTTTCACAGCTGTTGTGATAAGTCGAACCACTATTTACATAGCTGCAACGCGGCGTCTATGCAAAACACCCTAGACTTCGATGCCGCGTCGTAGATAAATGTATGAAGCTAAAATATATTCAGGAAAAAAACAAGAAAAAAAGCTCTTGGTCCTTATTTAGTATTGTATAGATTTAACATATTTTGTATATAAATAAGAGAGATAAGTAAAGTAACAATTAAAAAATTAAAAATTATATATTATATTTTTTTAAATAATTTTTAATTTTTTAATTTCTAATTTGTTATTTTACTTATCTCTCTTATTTATATACAAAATATGTTAAATCTATACAATACTAATTATTAATTTATACTCATTAATTGATGCTTCTATACCTGAAGATGCTCGGTTAGAGAGAAACCGGTCCTGTGATATATTAAAGAATTTTGTGAGGACCAAGACCTTTTTCTTGTTTTTTTTCCCCTATATATACTACTTACACAGAGTCAAATTATGGATGTTATAAAATATATTCCTAATACTAACACTAGTTATAAGATCCTACTTTTTTTTTCTTTATTATACGCACTTATATACCACAAATTAATATATATAATCATTTTTTGCCTCACTTCCTTTAATTCAAACTCTCCCTGATTTGAATAAATTGGAATGCTATACATGAGAATTCGATGTAGAGAGAGTCAACTGGAAAATATATAATTTACAAAAGTTTTTTTTTTATTGATATGTATGTAAACGACAATAGCAGATAATCAAGCGGTCACTTAAGAAGAAATCATGTGAAATCATCTTTATTTGTTACAAATTTCGTTTACCGAAACATCTATTTCCAACAGAAGATATTAAGCAAATATGAGAAAAAGCTTAAAATATTCTTTCTTTTAACATAGACGAAATGTTCTATGTTTAAGACCTGTGTTGTTTTGAGGCGATTTTGACATTGACAGATCATAAAAATCGTGTGTCTAATATATAAACTCCAACATTAAAAAGAAGCAAACCTTTATAAAAACAAAATCTAAGTTGGTAAAAACTATTTCCTTCATTTCAAAACTACTTTATACCTACATCGCACGAAATATTTTTCATTTATATACATATATACAAATATAGACGTATACTTACTTCGTTTATAAGGATTTGAGAATAGTTCTTTCGTTCCAAATACTTGTCTTTCAGGAAAGCGAAAGCATTGTAAGCGAACCAATTCGACGTGAACGGCGTCGCTTTCGATCTAGCGCTGTGCGCGCGGCATTTGTGCCTCTCTCGTCCTGTACGAGGCGAGCAGCGAATTCATCTTCTTCTTCAATTCCCACTCGTCCAGGTTGAATATAGCCGCCATCTCCGCCCAAGCTTTCGTCTTTCTACTGTTGATCCGGAAGTGCGGGTGCTCCCGATTCCACAGTACCGGCCTGTTCTTGTATTCCTGCACGAATTGCAGCGTCTTATCCGTAGGGCCATTCGACGGTGAGCATTTTGTTTCTTCGGTTCTTTCGATTCTCTACAAACGTCACACGGCGGCAAAATCGTCGAGCGACCTCGGCGTTCGAAACGGGACTGATCGCTATTCGCTTGAGTTCGCTCGGTAGCGTTCGCCGCCTTTCGCCGGCGATCGTTGCCGCGTCGGTCGTCGATCGTTCCTAGCGTTATCGCCGTGACGATTCGCTAGGGGGCGATGTTGCGGCTACGTTTCATGGGTTGCTGCAAGTTTGTTGTTGGTTGTTTTTTCTTTGATGGATGTATTTGCGAACGAATTTGTTGGCATTTCCGAGGTTATTAATGGTACATTATAAGATCAAGGGAATGCGTGC
>RXPK01000466.1:0-92477 GCA_004143645.1 Protaetia brevitarsis | reverse complement strand
AAAATTCAAAACGCTACATACAATAATACATATAATACTATATCATATATGCGCGTCGGCGTGCTGCATTTTCTCTCGCCCTCTATCTTCGTCACGAGATGGGTGGAGACCTGTCTCGTCCCCGAGCTACTGGGTATCGAGGGCGTTCTTGTTGATTCAACTGCTTATTTTTTTATGTATGTTGCTGGTTAATTATTGTTTTATGGCTTTTTTGTATCTTGTGTGGTTTAAAGTTTTTAATTTCTTTTGGCAACTTATTGCTATTCTGTTATGAATTCCTGTGGTTGGTGTTGTTTTTGTATCTGTTGCAGATGGTCCTTTTTTCAAGTTTCGTAGGGTGAGAGTGTCTTCTTGTCCTCATGTGGTGTATTTCTTGTCTTACTCGTTAAATTTCCGGTTAGTTTAATTAATTGGTTCTCTATTTTGTATGAATAGTAAGTTTTGTCTGTTTAATTAGTTGCTTTAATATTTAGTTCTTTTGTTGTTTAATATATTTCTGTTTGTTGGTGTTCTTCTATCCATAGACTGTATCCAGCTTTCATTCTGTTTTGCTGTCTCGTAGTTTGGTCTAGGTTCTTTCTAGTTGTACGCTCCATACGTTTATCAAGTAGTTCATATGTGATGTTAAATAACTGTTATAATATTGGGTTTTTCAACCTGTGTTCTGGGATTACTTCCGGTAATTTTGTTTAGAGTCCTGCTATAGCTTGCTTGCATTTTTCTTATGTAAATGATTTATGTGTGCATCCCATTTTAAATTAGATTGTTTAATTGTTATTCCCAGATATTAGTTTTTGCTCCAATTTTTTTGTATTTTTTGTCAGTTTATTTGACCGTTTAAGGTTGTTTATATTTTTTTCTTGTGCAGACCATGTATTCTGTTTTCTGTTCATTTATTTGTTACATAAGTTGTCGTTAAACCATGGCTTCCATTTTTTACTATCGTCATTGAATTTGGTTTTGTATGTAGTTTTCGAGTGTTTGTTGGAGTATATTATACATATGTCGTCGGCGTATGCGTATATTTCACCAGTATGTTTAAATTGAAAATGTCGTTTGTGTAGGTGATATATAAAACTTGGCGGATTAAGTTTCCACCTTGGAGGTACCCAATATTTTGGCGCATAATTGTTTACTTTTTTTTTTCCTATTTTTATCGCCTGTGGTCTTTTCAGACAATAAGTTTTCATTAGTTGTTTCCCTATTTTATCTATTCCACTTTTTTTCCAGCTTTTTCGACAAGTTTTTCTTGACACTGTTCAATGCCTTTCTCATGTCTATAAAAAGTGCAGTTTACTATATTTCTTTGCGCTACTTTTTGTTTTTATTTGAATTGATCAAATCATTTACCGCCGAGTCGTTCCTAGATGTTTTTTTGGAAAGCGTATTGTCTTTGATGTATTATATTATTAATCTACTAAGTATTGCTCATCTTATTTGCAACCTTTTTTCAAGGATCTATTAATTTAGAGTTGATAATAGACATATCGGCCTGTAGTTCTCGGTTTTAATTTATCACCTTTTTTTAAATATTGGAGTTAACAATTGTTTTTTTTTAAAATATTAGGATATTCTCTATTTTATTGTGTAGTTGTTCAATTTTGTAAGGATTGGTAGTTAGTGTTTCTTTCGTTTTGTTTTATACTATTTTTGCTGTTTATGTTTATATATCCCTGGCGCTTTGTTATTTTTTATTCTGTTACAATGTTCTGTTCTGTGTTTCTTCTTCTGTAACACGTCGAAAAGTAAGGTTTTGCATTGATGGTTTTGTATTGTCACTCGTTGTGTGGTGAGATTTTTTAAATTCGCATGAGCTTTTTCCGCTACTTTCTTCCTATTCTGTGAAATATTTGTTCATGTTCCTAAGCAATTTCCTTCGATCTGATATTATTTGTTTGTCTTCTCTCCTCAATCTCGTCTATCTCTCTATTTCTTCCTTCTATTATTTAGCTCTTGGTTTATTATATTCCATGTTTTTTGTGCATCGTTTTTATGTTTTTTCCCAATTTCCTAGCATAATATTCCTCTTAGCATGTTTTTATTATATACATCCCGTGTTCTTCTTTAGCTTTGATGGTATGTATCTTTTAGGTTTTCGTCGTTTGGAATATTTATATGGTTTTTATATAACTTAATGTCTTGCTTTTATTTGTTTTATAATGTAATTCGTTTATCATGGACAGTCTTCTCGCCTTTTTGTATATCCTTATCCTTTTGATTATCTTGTATTATTTTTTGTAATTTTGTGACAGCGTTCAAAGTTAGCTTACTTCACTTTTCTCGTATTTCTGTTATTTGATGTTTAATAATTTTTATAATTGTCTTCAATTTTTCAAATATTTATATTCTATTTTTCGTTTTTACTGTTTCAATTTTTAGTTCTAAACCGCCAGTGGTCAGATCTGTAGCTATATCTGTAACCACCCGCCTTATGGATTTTTTATAAGATGTGTATAGTTAGAAATCTAAGAATTTACAGTGCTTTGCTCGGAATCCCACCATTAGTTTATTTAATATATGCTCGTAAGTACCCATACTTTAAATCTATATTTACGGCAGTTTCACCAGTCTAACATTCCGGGTTTGGTAATTTATTTTATACGTGTTGAACCCAGATAATGATCATTTAAATCAATCGTTGCCCATAAAACGTGCACTACGATGGCATTATCTAAACAAAATGGCCGCATTTACCATGTTCGCAATAGCGAGCACAACAAACACCATCGCCGCGCCGCTGGGAATATTTATTTGTTACGATATCTAAAGTCCATGCACTAGCATATACATGCATGGATGCATTTATATTTCCCCAGCAAAATGTTTAGGTATCCCTATTGTAACGTGTAATTTAGTTTATGTGTTGAACATAAAAGTGGACAAACTGTTTGATTCTATATCAAGTTATTTGTAATTGAAATATCAATAATGAATTGTATGAGTCGGTTTCAATTATTCTGTTAATTCATAGAGAAATTATGTTTTTAGTAATTATGAAATTCTGTGGTTGTAAAGGGACTATGTAGAATTCCTATTGATTGATTCTCTATTTCCACGAAGCACTGCAATAGTAGTGCAATTACAAAATTCCATTTATTTATTATCAAGTTATTAGAATTTGAATAATTCTCTATTAATAGATAATATCTGTATAGAAAATTAAGTGCTTTGCAATTGCGTAAGCACTCTTAATATTTTCTCAATTATTTTCCATTGAAAATAGCCCATCCTGCACCGTGATCAAATCAAAATATTAAAATAAATTCATGACGAGTCAACGAAATGATGGAAAAAAATATTAAGACAAAACTGGGCACAATAGTTATTGAAGAAGCAACTCAGATAACTTAATACAAATGTATTCAAAAAGACAGAGATGGTGTAGAATTACTTTTCGCTCGTTATAGACTAAATATATGCAAGCATTAAGAGAAGTAAATTGACATTGTAATACATTTTTAACTCTTATAAAGATAATGATATTTGTATATCCGGCAGTACAGCTGACAAGGAAGCATAATTACCAATATTGCGAACCAAGCAACATCGAGCTTAAACATCAAAACATTCGATCTTCGGTTAATAATGGGAACACACATTTTTTTCCGAAGCAATTGTCCTTTTTCTTTTGCAATGCACAGTGATCGAATTTTTATGTATGTATCTGACTATCAGTCATAAGCTTACTGGAACTTATTCCAGAGAGATATTGAACAGTAAAATTCTATGTACGTTTATTTTACTAGGCGAAAAACATACTATATCTTTGAGGAAGTTTGCTGCAAGACACATAAACTACTTGAGGATTTTAAATTGAGTTTTAAATAAAATTGAAAGCTTAATCTATCTTAGCACGCCTTGCATTATTTCCGATACCTAACATCATGTAAATCTGGCAATTCATTAAGATTTATCCACAATATCCTTCAACAGTACACAACAAAGCATAAGGAAGATTAATACGTAATTAATGAAAAAATCTTCTCTTCTCTACTTTCTTCTTGGAAGGAAGGTGGTAACAGATTTTTAGTTTTTGTGACAACGCCTAAACTCTATAGACGCCGTTAATTGGAAATATGTTTATATGCAAGCAATGGAATGATGCTGGTGTATAGTTTCCAAATCTACACTTTATTAATGGAAAGCTGAATAATTGCCAATTCATCCTAAACTTCATGCTCCACCTAAAGGTACCACACGAGACTACCTATTCTAAGTACTATATGGTTTCCATAACAATTGAAATATTTCCAAATCTACACTGAGTCAAGCATTAAAAAATAATTAATTATATAGTTCATATTTAAGAGTATTATGGTCGGAGATCAGATCTTCCAAATTCTTTATGCATACAATCTGTGTTAACAGGCCAATCAAGAACTCATCGTGTAATGGAGAATACTTTCAGAATACTTAGTCAAAAGTTAGTTAAGTAGAATATTTTATGATGAAAAACTTCAAATAAATGAGTTCGTAATAAGCAAATGAAATTATTTTGGGAGCAAGATCATCTATTGTATAACTATATAAGACAAACTGTAATGACTAAAAGAGAAGACATAAATATAGGATGGGGAATCACAACTCTAAATAAATCTCTTTCCATCATTTTCAAAGTAATTCTGCCAATAAAGCTATAAACCTTCTGCTAAATTAGAAGTGGACGATTTCTTCTATTCATTAGCAGATGACTTGCGAGGACATTGAAGGTACAGGGGGTCACTGATGAACTTATTACACTATTTATTTCAAAATTATAGATATCGGTTTTGTTTGATTGTTTACCGAGAAAATCGATACAAATTCATCTACTATTAGGAGCCCCTCCACAAATTCACAGGCGTTTTGCGCCGTTGGAGAATTGTCTCGAAGACTATGCACAACGACACAGCTGTAAAAGTTGGTGCGTGGTACTACATATGTAAAAGGCAGCTATTTGTAAATAAATTTTATGCAAATGTTCTATTCTCGACTGGTAATAGGATAACACAGGTGCGTATGTGCGAATTACGCTTAAGCCAACAGCCTTAAAGGCCTGTAGTCTATGTAAATATTTGTATATTAAGTTTTTGTTAATAATTTTTATTTAACTTTTACATTAGAAAGAGGAAGGGATTAATACATGTATAATATTGTTTAATAAAGAATATTATTTACATTTTCACATAATTATCAACGCAGTTACTGTGATTGTATGAGATATCATTCGCAATAGGTGTGACTTACTGGCATAAAGCTTTATTACACTAAAGGTTAATAAAATCTACAAGCACTTTTAGCATTAAACCCATTATATGTTATTGGCATTATAGAGGCAATTAACTGGAGCTAATAAGTGCACTAATAAAATTTACAACCACCAATTATGACTTAAATCAACGAATGTACCCAACACCCATTTGTAACATTCTTCGGCTGTAGAAAACGCGCGTAAGCCTTTTCAACATTACACCCTCGTATCTGTAATAACACGCTTAACTTCTTCAAGAGTTCATTAATTCGTCGTATCCAACGATTACCATACCCTGGTCACCCTGGAATATTATAACAGTTAGGTATATCCATTATGAGTAGTAATTGCAAATTTACCGACTTTTTCATTTATCGGTAATTCGGTAAATGAAAATAAAATAATACATATTTTGCACAATCTTAAGGCATAATATTAGAATTTTGTAATAAATATTTGTATTTAATTACATATTTTAAACAGTTGTTAGAAGTAAAAAAAAATATATTTAAGGTATATTTAAATTTTAATGTTATTTTACAACAATGTTACATTAATATCCTGTCATAATGTGATGTATTCAAAATTGCTATTAATTTAAATACGTGAATGTTGTTCTGATATATTATTATTTTTAAATATTAAAAAATGAGACATTTACTCACTCTTTAAGAAAAACGATTTTAAACTTTTAAAAATCTTAAAAAAACTCCAGAGTACAAATCAAATATGCTAACTCAACTTTTTTCGAGAGATAAATAAAATCTATATCTATCTATACAAAAAACCATAAAATGAGAGAATTGAAATAGTACTTGTTGACAATGAAATGAACATTAACATTGCTTTTTCTGCGTTGCTTCGTTATCCATCTCGTTTGAGACTTATTCTCTTTTAATTTCTACACGACTTTTTTTCAATTTTTTGCTTTTTTGTTGGAATTTTTTGATTCTTTATCTTTCCGACTAATTCGGTGGAATGGAGGTTATACGTTTCTAAAAAAATTTTTGTCAGTTTTTACTATCAGTTATTTTCTATATTCTCGATTCTAGGGCATTACAGCGGCTCTCAAATTCAAGAAAGTTGAAATTGAAATTAAACAAAAACATCTCCCATAAAATTAATAATTGGGTATATTATTACTTACACTTACCTGTTTTTTTTTTTTTATTTTCAATGTCCTTATAGACCTTTAAATGTCTATAATCACAATGTTTCGTACATTAGAATTTCTAGTATGGATTTTTCATTTACCGAATTACCGGTAAATTTTTGTAATTTACCGGTAAATTTACCGAACGTTTTTTGGTCAAATTTACCGGTTTACCGGTAAACCGGTAAATTATACAATCCTTAATTATGAGTTAAATACACTTCTTACTTATTTTAAGTTTAATAAATAACGTATTTTTCGTTTGATAATAATTATTATGATACACATAAAAAATTAGGTAATTTTTCTTGGTAAAAATCACTTTTTTTGATAATTTTCCGCATTGAATGGGGTAAATGTATAAAAACTTAAGGAAAATATCGCAATGTTAGAAATTTTCCCCTAATACAAATATTTTACGTGAATATTTTGGAAAAATTTCTGTTTCTTAGAAAAAAATCTCTAACATTGTAATATTACTAAGGAAAATATTAATTCTATAATTCCTAATACCTCTTAGCAAACATTTTTCAAGTGATAAGGAAATGAGCAAGGCGCGCATGCGTTAACTGAGAATGTTCTGGTTCAAGTCAGACGTAGACAGAAATGACATGGTGTTGGTACACACGTGGTTTTGTTTTCTTGTAATTTTAGTTATTGATTTTTAGTAGGTGGTATTAATTCATATTAGAAAATCTGTTTGTTGTTCTTTTAATGCTCCAAAGTCTGTTAAATACGCACTCTTCTACTATTTGAACATGGAATATCCGAAACAACTTTCATGCGCGTTGAAATGAATTCAACATTATCTGTTAAACCCTCACCCACAAACTAAATTATTTAGGTAATTTTTTTGGGTAAAAATCAATTTTTAGGATAATTTTCCGCATTCGATGGGGGTAAATGTACAAAATGTTTTACTTGAATATTAATGAAAAAATGTCTGTTTCTTAGAAAAAAAATCTTTTACATTGTAATATTAACTAAAGAAATTATTACATATGCTCAAGATAATATCTTTTATTCAAATAATTACCTTAACAGCAAAAAAATATTTTCTAGATATATGATATCAAGCACTTACGATTTATTAAAGAAACTATTTATTTTATACAAAGTCGGTTGCAGTTACAGAGAAAGTAGTAGTAGATTACGTATAAAATGTGTATACAAAACTGTAAATCATCACGTCGTGATGTTCTATAAACATATTATAACTCAAAGTTTTCTGGCTTTATAGTAGCAAATACGTTAACATATTCTACAAGTAACAGAATTGCCGTGAAGACGGCGGTTCTCCCCATTTCACTAAGCACTAACTTTCTATACTTGATATAAGTTTTCTACATGACAGACATAGTTATCAAGTATTTATCTATTGTTTGCCAGATAAATATTTCTTACGAACTGTTATCATAACAGATGCCCGATTGCATAGGGTGGCTTTGAATTTTTTGCAAATTAACCGCCAATGTGGAGAGGCATTGGATAACTGACGTGCAGTAGTTTTGGATAAGAATTAGAAATTTTCATATTTTGTTTGTCTTTTATGCATTAAATTCTAATTAAATACACTCTACCAGTGCACTTCCATTTCGACGATATTCTCCTTTCCGTTAGGGAAAAAATCAAAAACTCTTTTCTATGTAATTTTACTTTTAAACAAGTTCTTAGCTGTACAGTTTTAGGGGCACAAAATTGCCCTAAAATCGTACAGGAATTTTTCCTTCAAACAATCTTTTTTCTGCAATCCATTTTTCAAAGTATAAGGTTGAAAAGTTATATTTATTTATATAAATTCATGTGCATATTCCTCTTAATATATCACCAACAATTTCCTGACAGTTTCTTACTACTAGCCATTTTGTTTAAGTAATGAAATAAATGATTCTAAACATTTAGATGATTAAACATATTCTTAATGTTGAAATTGTCCAACAGAAAGGACTAGTTTGTCAATTTAGTTTGGTTGCGCCGTAAACAAGCCTAGTATATGATTGTTGGTATGAAAGGTTTTCTATGTGATATCGTAATATCGATTTTGGAGAAATCTCATTTACAATAATTATTTTACGATGAACGTATTTATTAATCCTTTTCAGAATATATTTAAAAAATCAGGCCAACAAAGACGATGTTTGAACACAGCTGTAATATATAGAATATAGAATTCGAAATTTCGCTGTGAATATTCCAGGTTACATGGAAAAACCTTCGAAAAATTATCTATAGTTAGAAAAGTCTTACGTTTAAAAGTAAAATACATGTACGATTTTAGAGGCACAAAATTTAGCAAAGTATTTGTATATACTGCTTTTGTCGGAATAGTTAAAAACTTACATACTTTTAAATTGTTGCAAAAGCAACAGCTAACCAAAGTTGAACAATCTATAAAATGGAAACATTTATCTTTCCTTTAGAAAGGATAATAATCACGAATGCATTTCGATGTTTATTTCTTCATTTATGTTATTTTGGTTGCTGAATGTCAATTAACAGGTAGATAAGTAATGAGAGCACTTGGAAATCATATATGGCTTAGATTGGGGATCTGGGGATACTAGAGGTGCGCATATTGAGAATTATATCGGAATAAAATAGAATTAACTTGTTTCAGCTCATTGACTCGCCAGCCCGTTAGACTCACCGCTTCTCTTTTCAACTATGTGTTCTCACTCTGAAATAAAATACCCTGGCACTGGAATTTTGCGCACTGGAAACAGACTCCCTTTTACCAATTGTATTGCTGACAGTGAGTCGGATAGTGGGCCGATTTAAGCCTAGTACTCCCATAAGGTCTGTTTTCGTTCTCATTTCAGACGCTTCTATTACCTTTTACTAGGCACGAAGTAGAGAACGAAAATAGGCCTCTTGTCTAGCTAGTAGTACGCTCTTAAATAAATAACATACCAACACATATCTTATATATTTCTACAAGCATGAATCCATTGTATGCTTTAGGTTTTCGATGTTTATCGATCAATATGAAACGAAAACAAACAATTTCGGAATAAAAGGAAAACAACAGCAGTATTCTTTGTGTATTATTCAATATTCAACCTACTGTAATGATGACCCCGGGCGTTTGATCGACTGGAAATTTTTATTATTTCCTATTTTGTATTCCTTCTCTCCTCGTCGCTTGAAATGCGTTTCGCACGATGACAAAATTCATCCTGAAAAAAAAAGACTACTCCACCCTTGTAGGCGATTCGGTTGCGGTTGTCGCAGATCAAAGTGTGATTTAAGAGACAGCCGAAGAATACGTATGCATGCCGGGTAGGAAATTGGCTCAAATATGGGGATAATAGGATTACCGCATTTCCTTTCCGTTTTCCAATGCCAGTCACGTATTATTTACTGAAAAGTGTAGTAGGTAGACGCGCCGGATACCCCGTCGTCGTACTTACCGGGTTTTGTTTTCCTTTGTATCGATGAATATCAATTTGGCGTAGATATATTTCTCCCGTTAGATTAGAACATCGATCAATATCTCGCATTTATCTTTATGCGGCTTCCTGCAGCTGCCTGTATGTATGTCTGAATGAATATTTTGCATCTTAGTATTCAACATTGGTTGAGATATTCTTGAAACAACGCAGTTTGGTATTGCCTAGATATGATGGGGAATATTTCTCCACCCGGGAAGGAACATTTGCATTCACTACACAGATCGCTAAAAACTTTGTAGAAGGCAAAACCAACTAAGCCTCCAATAATTACTCAGCATTTATATCGCAAAATGAAAGACGTTTAGATGAAAATAATATTAAAGGTATATAGACACATGATCACAATCACTAAAAGAAAAAGTAAATGTAAACAGATTTTTAAAGTATTTGCTGTTAAATCTCATGTAGGAGTTCGCAAACTCAGTAGATAGGTCTCAATATAACCAATCTGGTAATATTTTCAATTGTAGCCAAACTGTTATCTACCTTGGAAGATATCTCTTTGCAAGGTGCCAAAAAGTTATTTTGTTTGTATTCTTCAATATTCATACAAAATTGCTTACTACATTAACAGTAATACTGAAACAAAATTGTAGGTTTAAATTGGCTACAATAGCAGAATCTTCGCAAATAATTGGAGTTTAATAACTTAATACTCTCATTCATTGCATTTCCCACTATCTAAGTATATATACACTTATGCGTTGCACACAATTACCGCCGAGGAGCACTGAGGAGCTTCGGTAAAAGGGAAATACGCGTGTCTGCCATTACGGTGATTGTGTGATACATTTTTCTGCCGTTTACTGCCAATTTACCAATTTAATGAGCGCAACAGCGCAATTTTAGCGGCTTAAGTCAACCTATATTAACAAGTTTCGATATGAAACAAAATGTAGGTTTAAATTTACCACATTAGCAGAATCTTCGCAAATAATTAGAGTTTAATAACTTAATACTCTCATTCATCGCATTTCCCAGTAATAAAATGCGCAGTACTTCCTATATTTTTTTATTGAATTTCATTATAAAGCAGTTAGAAAATAACACCCAGTTTTTTTTTTCAACTACAGGAGAGTTCCAGTAAAAGAATTAGCTTCCCGTTACAATACAGCAACAGCCTTGCCCTAGCGTTTCATGTGTTAATTAACCACCGTCAAGAATAAATGACAACCGAGGTACATTGTCAACCCTAAATAAATATATTTTGTTCTCTGTGTTCTAAAGACATGTGTTGAAGGTTGTTTGGGTCAGCGATGATTAGGTTTCGGGATTCAGAACTTTGTTTAGGACATTTAAATTGCAGTCGCCCGAAAGAAAATGATCCGCAAGTATTTTCTTTTGTGGTTAGATATAAACAAACGTATATAGCAGAATGAACTTAAAATGTGTAAGCCGTTTGTTTTCTAAATCCCTTCCTCAATATACATTGTAATATCTTCTTTTTATGCTCTCTCCACGTATATTCGAAATGAAATAAACGAAAACTTGTCTAAGAGTTATATTTTGATAAAGCGATTTTGCGCCTGATTTTCTTCTACTACTACTGCCTCGTGTTTACTGAAATCTCAAGTCTGAAATTCCACAATCTAACAACAAAGAATCACACATCACGGCTCGAAGAATTTCCACAGTCCCCACGCATACCGCAAGAGAACCCTACTACTGCCTTATATCTATCTTACGCATACTTTGAGAAATATGTTTATTCAAAGCACCCTTCTGCCAGTCGAGTCGGTAGCATCTCGACGGTATCGTTTCGGTCGCAATATTATCCTTCGAAAGGTGAATGTAGTCAAAACGACTCCCGCACTATAAAATGGTGATAAGAATACTGAGGAAGTGAACGTTAACCAAAGGGACCTTAACCGTAAGATCTATAATATTTAAGAGACAAGATAGGGCGGGAAACGTAGAGGTCACAGCAGTTGAAGTTGTATGGATATGTTGTACAGATATTGAAGTTGAAATTATGCAATAAGTTCTAACGTTTTTCTTAAAATTGTCGCATTTTAAACCTGAAACCATTATACCGGGCGTTTCAGTTCTCAGGTTCTGATTCATGACTTATTTCGAGCTGATTTTCTTTCTGTAATACGAGCGACAATAAAATAAAGTTTTGTCGGAAGATTTTCTAAAAAAAAAATACATTTAGAAGTTTTGTCACATTCTTTGATTTGCCATGAAACATGATCACTTAGCTCTTTAAAATAAAAGGCAACAAACAGGAACAAGATAAATATATTCCAAACATCATCCTCTAGAAATAGTTTATCATTTACGCTTGGTAATATTTTGTTTGAGTGATAATGTATAGGTATCCCAAATTATTCAGAAAAAAAACTCATTTGAAGAAAATTACACTTATGCATTCTTATTAAGTATTTTCCAAGTTATCCAAGATGAAACAGCAGCTACCGAAAGGACGTTGTCAGAAGTGTCTGAACTCCATTAACATCAACATGACACTAAGAAATTAAAAAAGGTTAATTTTATTTTACTCTTTTATTTTCCACATTTACATGTGTTCATATTTTTTTTTAATAAAACGTGATCTTGACAGAAAACTTCTGATTCTAACTCCTGATGACAGCTGAAATTTGCAGCGTTTGGGATACGAAAAATTGGATACGTTAAAATGTAACAGAAATATCCAACGAGAGCGTATTTCTATGTGAAATTACGTTATTGACATAAAAGACAGTTAGAGATGCAGGTACTAGTTTTGACATCAAATGGTTGGGATTTTTAAAAAATTAAGAGCATTGCTTTACATTGCCGTACCATTCATACTTTTATGATTTTTGCTATGGGGGAGGAGTGCCCGAATACTAATGTTTTTTATTATCACTTTTCTTATTACACTGGGCAACAAATTTTCGAAAAGTTCATGCTTCCAAGCTGAAAATAGTCATTTCTTAATGAATTCAATGTGCTGAAACACGAAAATGACTAAGAAAAAGCTGAATTGGCTACGGGTTTCTGTAAAATGTACGCATATTTCAGAAAAAGTGTACTTATGTCAATATTATAATACATGGTAAGAAAACATTAGTCTGCTTCTGGCTTTCGATTTCTTTTGGCCTGCCGTTTGTAGTGGACTGTGGAGCATCTCTACTGATTGTCCAACAATAGTCAGCTAGCATTGACGTAGACCATTTGCCTTGGTAGCGTTGCTCCATGGTGGCAATGTCCTGATGAAAGCGTTCGCCGTGCTCATCGCTGACCTGCCCGCAGTTATCAGGAAGAAATCTAAGTGGGAATCAAGAAAGTGGATCTTTAAGGACATATTGCAGCGAATTCATGAAACAAAGCCAACATATCCTCAACCAGACACTTGTAATTTTCTGCCTTGTCATCCTCAAGAAGTTTGCTGCCACTTGATAGAATGCATCCCAAACCTGTTTTTCTTACCTTGAAGAAGTTCCTCAAACTTGGGGTCTCGGAAGAGCTGTCTAATTTGAGCCCCACAAAGATGCCCTCTTTAATTTTGGCTTCACTGAGTCGAAGGGATTTTCATGCAGGTACTTGAATGCTGGTCCATTCTTATCCATGGCTTTTACCAAGTTTTTGACAAGACCGAGCTTGATGTGTAAAGGAGGAATGATGATTTTGTGTGGCTGTGCCAATGGTGGGTGCTGTACATTCGTTTCTCCAGGCTTAAAAAATGCTCTCGGAGGCCAGTCTTTCTTGATGTAGTGCAAATCGATTGCTCTGCTGTCCCACAGACAAAAAAACAGCAGTACTTTGTATATCCCTGCTGCAAACCCATCAACAGAGATACTACCTTCAGGTCAGAACATATCTGCCAGCCATACTTGCTGTAGTTAATCGTCTCCAGTAGCTGCTTTAGATTGCCGTAAGTCTCCTTCATGTAGACCGCATGTGCAATAGGTATGGATTGAAGCTGGTTCCCATTATTCAACAAAACCGGCCTTTAGGCTCAGTTTTGAAGCGTCTATAAACAGCCGCCATTCGTGGGATCATGTGGCAATACCGAGAGCTTGTAGTAGACCATCAATATGCGCACAGAAACAAGGCTTTCTTCTTTCTTAAAGAAAGATTCGAAGAGCTGATGGCGAGTGCGAAATGAAGTCACTCGGACATTCTGTTCCAGAAATTCCACTGTCGAAGTCTTGAGGCCAGTATCTCCGCTTTGGCTTTCGACAGAACCAAATCGCGAACAAGATCGTTCATTTCATCCTGGTAATTTATATGGTGCAGATGTTTCGTCAAAGCACGAAAAGTTATCATCCTTACTGCCACGTTGAGGAGAACTCGCCGACGCATGGCCATCCTCATCGTCTGAACTGATAGAAAAATCTGTAGGAGGTTCTGGAATTGGAGTCCTTCGCCATGAGAGACAGGTCGCAGAGCAGATGGTATGTTAGGTATTCAACTGTCCATTTCTTCTT
Source organism: Protaetia brevitarsis (assembly GCA_004143645.1). Lineage (NCBI taxonomy): Eukaryota > Metazoa > Arthropoda > Insecta > Coleoptera > Scarabaeidae > Protaetia > Protaetia brevitarsis. Next base: position 78,227 of record RXPK01000466.1, on the reverse strand, counting down.
CTTGGTGGTACCATACAGAAATAACAGTCGTCAACGTGATTGGTGGGCTCCCTTCCAATCATGGGCACAGCAAATGGCATTGCCTTTCTTTTGCCAATTAAGCCACTGTGAAGATTTACGGCACAAGTGCGGCAGCATACGTGTGGGCCCAGTCTTTGTCCTGGTCGCCTATCTTGCAACCAAAATACAAATGATACGCTTTCTTAACTGTTGCTCTGTGCAGCAAATGTCACTTCTCCGCAAATATAACAGAAGTTATTTGCACTATTAACACAGTTACGAGGCATTGCTACGTTTTAGTTACTTTACAACTATAGCAATCACTTGTGTATGCTAGAGCTTCGAAAAATATTGCGCGAATGAACGGACATTGCACGAGTTAATTGTCACGTCGGCCATTTATAATAAACTGTAATTAGCTATTGCTTGATATTTGCGCAATCAATTTCGCAACACTCTCAATGGAAACTTACAGCAAATGCTGCATTAACTTCTTGCATGAAGGGTGATGCAATATGACGCAAAAATTTCGTAATTTCTCACTAAATTGCATTACATTATGCAATAGCATCTATACAATGGACAAAACGTCAATATCTTTGGAACGTGAGCCAATCAACTTTTTTCAATGTGATATTCGTGTTCAGCACGTTGAATTCATTCGGGATTGGGTACTTTCACCTAAGAAGCAATTTCACTGTTGACCAGTGTTATTTAATTTTATTTGTACTGAACAAAAGTATATTCTTAAGTTATATTCCATTTACTTACTGATATAGGTAATGCTGAGTAATAGCAGATTTTCCCCAAACGCGAAGTGTCTGGTATCTCTGAAATCAAGCAAGAACTTAACTTCCAAACTAGTCCATGACATTCTATTTAGAAAAATAAATTTTATGAAACAAAAAGGTTACTTTGTTACATTTTGTAGGCATAAAAAGTGGAAAAGTTTGATATTAGTATTTTCTTAGTGTCATATTGATGGTTAGCAAACTTTTTCGTATGTTTCTGGTATTCCAGATTGAAAAATAAAGATGCAAGATCTTGCTAACTAAAGAAAATTAACAAATCCTACATTTGCGCACATAAAACTTTGGTGTAAGCACATACAAGTGTTCCATTCAAAATTTCATATTTGATCCTATTTCCAGTAATACCTCAAAACTAATAATACTAGTTGAAAATATACAGTAAATAATACTAGATTCCGAATTTTATTGAAAATAGCTGTGTATAAACAAAAAGAGAACCTATAATCTGTGACACCACCGCACATGCAGTCGATTGTACGTGCTTCTAGCATTTATATTTATTCTATTGTTGAAGGCAATGTTACATCCACGTTTTGGTGTTCATTAGTAGGTTATTTTTCTTTTATCGTTTTTGCGTTTCATCCATACATTCATGAAATCAGTAGTGAATACATTGTGCTAAAATATCAGATCATTTATCGTTGGAAGATAGCGTTGGAATTTAGTGCTTCTACATAATTAGAATTGTAAAAACATTGAGAAACATTTTACGTCAGCAAAATCGGTAATATATAACGTAAGTAAATACAAAACGATTACTGGGCAAGGTAAGTTACCAAAAAAAAAATAAAGACAGGTTCTTTACTATTGTTTGTTTTCATGGATCTTATATATTTCACTGAAAGAACAGCAAATACGTTAAATCTGCTGTATATTTATCAGATAAATGTCTAATAAGAGCTGGAATCGTTGAAATGGCGATTTCCTTAACTGCATACTACATCGGTGAAGTGATCCTTGCGATCAACCCCCAACATGCGGAACAAACACTTAGCGTATTTGCAATATCGACCACATGTCTCCCTCAAATAAATACGTCGTTGCAACAAAATTAAAGATTATAGTGCGTTCAATTAAATATTCATTTAAATGGAATATTCGAAATTAAAGCACAATATATATTTGAACTAACTAAAAGGATTTGGTTAATTTGACTTAAATTTTAGTCTTAAATTTATCATCACTAAATTATTCCAACAATTATTTTTCATGTGATACGTTTCAAAGGGTTGAATTGAACTCTTGCTAGGATTACTACAACAATATAAATTTGTTAACCTAATAACAAATTCCTAACAATTTTTTTTCGTTCCTGCAACAGAAAATTTTGGTTCGCCATATACAACCAAACAGCATTGTTAAATTAACTAAATTTGGTTAGCTCAAGGCAGGTACTTTCCTTAGCATAAGTTGAAAATATGCTGTAAATACTACATTCCGAATTTTATTGGCAAATATCTATGTATAAATAAAAAAAAATTAGAAGATCTATGATCTATGACACCTCCGCATATACAGTCAATTGTATGCCTGCTGATTTTAACCATAGGTGTAGCATCGGTTTGATCGTTTAAAGTTTAAATCAAAAGACAAGTAATTGAAACTACAAAAATTCTTGAAATTAAACTTTCACTCCTCTCAATGTATGTGTATGTGAACTATTCATTTATTTCTCAAGAATGAGGCATGGGATCTACTCTCAAGAAAACACAGGTTAAGAGAGTCGATAAGTATTTGGCGCCAAAAAAACTGACTTTTCTTATTTTTCATATCAATTTTATTTTTATAATTTTTTTCTTCCTATTTTCTCTTTCTAACTGTGACGCTATAATTGCATAGTTATTTGCTTTTCTGTATTGCGATTATGTTTTTTCCCGAAAATATGATGCCCCACGTTGTGGGTCAATTTCTTATCCTCACAGGTTGTTTTCTGAAAGAGAAATGTATGAAGTAAGCAAAGGCTATTTTTGTCAAAAAATAAATTAAAACCAAAAGCAAAGGTAACAACACTTTCTAGAATCGTTTAAAGCATCCGCCATTACAAATTTAACAATCACCGACACGTACTGCTGTGGTTTGGCACCCCGGGGTTTGTAAATTCAGTGTTATTTTATTTATAGAGATTAATCTTTATCAATGTGTCGGGCAAATTCTCTCAGAAATTAATGTTTTATTTTTGGATAAGATTTTGTTAATTGATTTGATTGTTGAATTTATTTAAATATTCAGTTGGTTTAAAGTAATTTCACTCTGTAATACATTTTTATATGATCATGTAGTTTGTGTCCTTCTTAGAAGAATTCTTCTTCTATGATCTTTGCATTTATGCGCTGCTTTGGCACGCATCTGTTTGTTATATGTATTCGATGTTTGGACTCCTGAAGGGCAGTTTTTAGTTTAAAGAGTTTATTTTTCCGTTTCTTAGTTTTCAAATTAGTTTTCTTAGTTAATCACCTCGGTTTAGGTAAAAAGAGGCTTTGTGCTTAAAATTAAATTTCAATTTTATAAATTTACTTTTTTTGTCCACGTTTAAATTAATTTAGGTTGTTTTAAATTCTGAGACCACGTGGATTTTTGTGTAAAAAGGTTTTTCTTCTAGAACAAATTTGTCTTTTGTTTGTTTAAAGGACTTGCATTGTCCTTTAGTAAATTAGATTCAAGCAGGTTTTGATTTTGGCCAGGACTCTCAGTCCAAGGTTTGATTTTTCCTGCGTTAATTGTAATTAAATGTTTTTTTTTCTTTTCTTTTTTTATAATAATAAAATTTATGATTATTAATGTCATTCTAAATTTCCGTTCTTTTATTTTTGATTCAACCTTTTCAATTTTTGTAATTAAAGAAAGTCAAATTTTTCAAACGCCCACATTTTTCTTCTCATGATAGGTTTAATTGTGAGGGTAACCCTGAGGTTAAGTATTCTTTTGCGCCCTTTATTTTTTTATCCACTGAGCTAGTTAATTTAATTTTTTTTCAAATTCATTTTGCATTTATGCTGGTACCATCACTACACAGCAGTACGTAAACACATTATCGAAGCTGTTCACTTATTTTTGAGCCGACATCTTCTATTTTTTTTTTTTTTTTTTTTTCGGAATACTTGCCGTTATTTAGTTACTCTGCCTGTGAAAATGGAGCTTTGTTTTGAAATTAATTAATAAAAATTAGTAATTTAAATTTTAAATTGTAATGATTTTTATTATTATTATTATACTCGTCATGTCCATGTTTTACCTGAACCATAATTTACAATAATAATTATTATTTTATAAAAACAAAAATTCCCAGATGATTTTTCGAAAATCTCCACTAGCAACTTTTTTTCCCTTTTTCCCTTCCTCCAATAACAACGTTATTGATATTATGCTTTACTTTAACGACATACTGTATATAATATGCTACTTAAGTCAACGAAAAGATGAACAAACGGAAAACATTAGTTTTCAAAACAGAAAAGGACTATTTTCTCTTTTGATTTATTACTTATTATCGCTGAAGCATCAGTCGTAGAGTAGCTTAGTTCATGATAGGTAAATCCTAAGAATAACGTAAATAAAACAAGGCGAGCTGATATTGATTATTCATTATGGAAGCGATAACTATTCTCTACAGATTTTTATTCCAACTTTTTGCCTACCTTCCATCTATTGAATTACTGGACGTTTTCTTTGTGAAGGGGTTCTGTTGAAAACGTAAAAAAAAGTTCCTAGTAGTAGATGTTATTAATTAATTATCCGGCTTATCAAAGCGGAACTGTAGAAATAAAATATATAACGTAAGGGGATTTTGCCGTGAACGCTAAATTGAGATTAATCGCTTGTCGATGAAGTCGTACTAATTTTCGAGAAGAAAAATCACTCCTTGGGCGTACTTTCGATTCTACTCCTACCCGACCCTAGGGATCTGAACGGGGTTTTAGATCGTCCTGAGTTTTAACTTTCTTCAGCTATTCTCTTCAATGATCAATTAATAATTTTGCTTTCGTATTTTCAGAACTGTAATCCGATCCGTATTAAACTCTTAAATTAGCGAGAAGTAACGGTAAACAAAGAAGTAAATTGTGTTTTCTGTTTTTACAGACAGCAATTGTCGTTTGATACTGTGAGTGATTTAAAAATTAAAATCATTGATTTTATCGAAAAATAAAATTGAATAGATACTCCGAAGAATTTAGCGCTGCCGGAACCACTGATGGAGCCTCTGCGTCAGACAGCGTTTGAGTGCCCATTAGTACTTATTAGTCAATCGTCTCTAGCCCTCCAATAATCTACCTTGTCTGGCTCTTTCTTCCATTTCCTTAGTGGCCATGATAATGTTTACCATTTTGTAGATTTTTTGCCACTTCTCAGCAGACGACAATATGCACAGAACTATATTGTCCGGAGTTAGCTCACCCAAGTCTCGCAAAACCGCACTCCTTACATCACACCAGAGCCGGCATTCGAAAACTCTGTGTTCCACCATGTTCAACTGCAGACAGTACATGCACTCGTCAGTCCTGTCTTTTCCAAAACGCCTGGCGTAGTGTTTGAAACATCCTTGGGGGGCGAGAACTTGCGTCAGATAGTAACTCGATGCTTGCACTGCACCCAAGGTTTAATATTCTTAATCAGCCTTTTGGTCTACAAGGCTTTCTCCCTACTGTTGCTCCACCACTCCTGCCACGTCTCGAACGTCAGCTCTCTGCCTTCCTTTGCACTAAGGAGGCTTGCTCTCCCCTGGATCATGAAATCGATCGGTACTATCCGAGAAATCGCCTGAGCAAATCTACATATTTCTAGAAGGTAAAAGCTTCCATCCAAATAGGAGCTCCATACAAGATAATGTTGTGAAGCGCACTACACAACAGCTCCGTCTTGCCAGTCCTCGGGCCGCCGATGTTGAGCAATATCCTGCAGATAGCCGCCCATCGGTTTACGCTTTCACTGTAGCCGCACGCACGTGGCGCCCAAAGTCCCTCTCCTCCCCCCTGATAACTCCCAGGTACTTAACCCTCATACTAAAGTTTATCGTCACACCCTCCAACGTGAAAGTTACATGATCACGCCGTCTGGGCCTCTTTAGTATTATTGTCTCGGTCCTTTCAGGCGCCAAGGTCAACGTATTTTCCTGCATACAATTCTTGATCTTATTCAGACACTAGTTACAATTTCTTCTGAAAACTTCTTCATCGCTTCCTTCCAACATCAGCACCAAGTGTCGGAGAACGCGAATATCGCGGCATCTATGGTCAGGTCTAGCCTAAGAACCCCATCGTATAAGACATTTCAGAGAGTTGGCCCCAAGAGCCCTGCGGCACACCACGCCTGTATTCAGAACAACTCCTCTCTCAATCTCGATTTTTCTGTCCTTCAAATAGCTAGAGAAATATTCATAAAATAACAGGAGGAATTTTTTGTGAGTTGTTGCTCAATTATGCGTTTGTGACTCCCGGAGTTGAAGGCATTTCTGACGTCATCATAGCGCGTCACCAGGCGTCGCAATCCCCAATGAAATCCATGACAGCTCCCAAGGCTTGGATTGTCCATCTCCTCCTCCGAAAGCCAAATGGTATAGACCCAACCCTTCGTTTAGCTCGTGCAGCAATCTATTACATATAAGGGTTTCTAACAGTTTGCTTATAGTGTTTAGCATACAGATAGGTTTAAATGAACTCGGCTGGTCCGGTATTTTGCCGCTTTTTTGAATTAGGATTACTTTAGCAGTTTTCCACTTCTCAGTAAATTTTTGTGCTTTCAATATTCTATTCATTTCAACGAAAAGTAAGTCCGGCCACTCAGTTGCCACAATGTTGATAGCTTTTTTAGTGTTGGCCGCGCATCTAAGTTCTTCCATTGTGAACAACCTCCTATTAGTTGCTGTAATCAGGTGGTAAATTAGTTCATTGTGCTGAAGTGATAGCTCTGTATGCATTTAGAAAACTACATAATCGACTTGGCATTGATTTGTAAATAACTCATAGTGTCCCATCCACTTGTGCATTAACTGCGTTGAGCCAAACCAGCAACAACAAATTCTAAAGTTTAATGTAAGCATTTAATGTATTTTTTTTATCATGAATGGTCGAAGCGATATGGGTAGACCAACATGCAAATATTTTAAGAGTCAAAAATTTTTAAATATCTTCGGAATGTGACGTCCTCTGTTTTACCTAATGCATGTTTATGCAGATGTAGGCAAACCTTAATTTATTGTTTGATAACTGTTTGAGTAAGCGTGCCCATGCTGTCCATGTTGTTTTACGTTGAAGATTATTATTGTTATCATTATAGTTGTGGCTTGTGGTTATAGTTAATCTTTGGTTTAATTTAGTGCATTATTTTATTTTTATTATAATTATTATAAAACTTCAGTGAAATTTGTTTTTAATGTATTAATGTGATTAATGACTCATTGTGAACAAAAGTCGGTGATGTAAAATTGGGAATTCTTGACAATTTACAAAAATAATATTTACATATACCATGTCAAAAACCCATTAATTGGGTTGTATTGAACTGCCCTAATACTGTGAAAGACACGTCGTTGTACATAACTTTGTTTAGATACTATAACTTTTATAGATCAAGTATTTTTATATCTTATTTCAGTGTTGTCTTTATATCCAATTTTTTCATATATGTCTATGTTAAAGATTTCATAACTGTAGCAGTATAATTTTTACAAACTATACTATTATAGTTGTAAAATATTTGGTATATACCCAAACAAAAATCTTGAATATTTAAAGTATATAAAACGACTCATTTGAATGTACCGCCAGATTAGTTGTAGTTCGGTGTGTTGAAGTTGGTGGCGCGCAACCTTGTGGGCAAAATAGAGCATTAACTTTCCACTCCCATTTTTGATGTGACTAGTGATTGATATACTAGAATTCTATCTTCAAACTAAATAATATTTTCGGATTTCATAATTTTATTGGTGCAGGGGATTGATAACGCTATCATATATAATATCATTTGGTTTAGCTCCAATTTTAATTTTGACGTACAGGCGACATTTGCCAGTGGTTTTTTTTTTTTTTTTTTGAGTCTACTTGCATAGATTTACACCCTTACTGAATCATCTAGTACTATGTTAATATTGGGAATTTCCTATGCATTGACTGCCCATTTAGTTTTTGCTCAGATAATAAAACGAAATAAATGATTCGTTAATAGGCTTTTAGGGCTCAATTCTCTGATGTTTTTTCAATTAAATATTTTTTGGCTGCAATAATTACGTCTATAAACATACGCTACTGAGTAGCTCAACCAAACAGAATAATCTTATCTACCTTACCTACTTTCATTTTATAATGTAATTAATTGATGCAAATTTATCCTCGAATTAATTAGATATATCTACCTACCTTCCATCTCCCGCTTCTCTCACGAAGCTGATTTCCCGAAGGCAGCCCGAGTATTACACCGAGAACTAAATGAAAGTCGGGCTTTTCTTGCACGTCGCGCTGGATTTACAGCTTTGTCCCCAGGTTGTATACGTGGTACGCCCTCCCGGAAACATGTAAACACTAATTTCTAGAATCTTCCTCTTCTTAATGTTCGCGACAATGAGATGACAAATTGAAGCTTTTACTTAAGAGCAGCGCAGATTTGCTCCGGAAAGGCGCAAATTCGCGACGAATAAGGATTTAGATAGCGTATTATGGATGTTGAGAAAATTTTGCTCGGATAAACGCTGCAGGTCGTACGTTGACTACTGCTACATTTACAACAAATTTAATCTAATTTATGCGAGCCTTGCTTTTAAGACGATTGCATAATTCAGAAATAGATGTAAGGGTAAGTATATTTCGCAGGAATTGAAGATAAAACGAAGGTGTCGAATTTGATGGAGTACATATATATGTAAAGAAGCAAAATTATCTAAGTATCTGATGTAAGAACAACACTTGCTGGAAAGTTAGTGACCGGAATTTGTTAAATATAATGCCTAATGCGTTGTAATTGTATCTGCAGGGAAGTTTCAAATTTCGCGTTTATTACCAAACCTACCTGTGGGATGAATGTTGCATTAATTAAAAATATACGGTCGGCTGCTTTCTATAATATCATTTTTAGTAATATAATATTATTAAACTGAATGTATAAAATAAAATTATTCGCTTTGAAAACGCTGGCAAAGCGCAACAAGCATTATATACGATTCTTTCTTTGATCTATTACATTTCACTATGACCTGTATACGAAAATATATTAAAAAGAAGAAAGTATTCAATGTTACTGCTTTCGAAACACGAACCATTTTGTTTGATACAAATTTTAACCAAATTAAACCTTGCAAATAAGGAAACGAAAAAAGAATAGTCTTCCAAGGAATCTATAATGGACATGTTTCGTTATCCACTTTTCGTTTTATATTCGCTCACTTAGCTTGACCATTTTTTCTTTCCTTATCAATCAATAAATTTACCTTTCCGATAATCCAATAGTATAATTACACGCTTCGACCATGGCTTTTTCGAAAGTCAGCAACGCTACACTTTTCTGTTGCCGGGAAACTACTGGAGTACGCCTATTTAAAATGTAATGTCTAGTTAATATTGAGGATGTTGAAGAACTTTCCATGGATTTAAAAATGGTCACTCAGAAATTTGCGTTGATTCAAGGTGCTAACTTGGCTATTTGTTATATTAGACTATATACATTTAGGTTTATTATTTTTTTTTTCAGTTTTTTTCTGTGTGGTAGAACATATAAATAAAAAATAAAATCTCTTTAAATGATCTTAGTAGGAACAATTTGTTATTGTTTATTTTAAGCTTAAAATAATTCAGAATTATCTGTATGTATGTTTTAGCCCTAGTAGTTATAAAAGTATCGAAATATAAAAAAGAAAATTATAACAACAAAATAGTATTTATTTCCGTACACGTAATTGAAAGTTATTGCTATTTTTCCTTTTTGAGGGGTGTTTTTTTTGAGTTGAGTTTAATGTGCCAACCCAATTTTTTGTTATGTAGTAATGTGTGTATCTGGATTCGATATATATAACCTTAAGTTCTTTCTGCGTGGTAGAACATACAAGTAAAAAAATAAAAATTAAAAAGAAAAATCATCGATTAGTTTCAGGATTATTTATATGTTGTGCATTTCAGCCTTAGTAGTCATAAACGCATCGAGGTATAAAAAATAATTTTGTAAGAACAAATAATAATAAGCAATGTATTATTATATAATATATTATCTGTTGTTACATTTATCATTAACATATATGTATTTATAATCAATATAAAATAATATTTAGGTCCGTACACGATGTTCAAAGTTCCCTTTTCGGGCTAGTTTTTTGAATTTAAGGTTCCAACTTGACTTTTTATTGTATAGTAATGCCTGCATATGGGTTTACCATATATTTTTTCCAAATAAATTCTTTACAAGTGATTTCATATGAACTGAGACGTATGCTCTTGATTTGCAACTTTTATTGATTCTTCTGGGAAGAATAAATAGCTCCAAATAAGTATTTCTATCATCATCGTTTATTTATTTGTTTAAGTTTTTTTCTTCCAGATATTTTTATTAGCAAACCACCGTGATTAATACACTTATGTGAGAACATAGTTTAACTTACTTTCTACAGCACTGCTGTTTATTTTACATAAGGAAATTACATTAAACAACAGTCTCCAAATTCTCATAATTAAATTTAAAGTAATTGTCATACTAAAATAAATTATGCCCGTCTCAGGGCATTGATTAAAGAAGTATGTATAACAAATGTATATATCTATTTGGCAGTAAGAACAAAAGTAAAATACGAATAGCGGTTCTGTTCAACATTAAGAAAATTATAACAACTATAATAAATACATAGCTTGTTACACAATAATAAATGTGGATACAATTATGTTGTTACTAGAAAAATAAATATCCAACAGAGATTTGATTGATTTATATTAATATGTTATATCATATAAAAATATATGTATTGTACCAAAACGCATACATTTATAGGTAACAAAAAGTCAAGTCGAATTGTTAAATCCAACTTGAAAAAACATCATTCAAAAGGGAAAATCCTCATAACTTCGAACAGCATGTACGAAATTAAATATTATTTTATTGTTACAATATTCTGTTTTATATGTCGATGCTTTTATATATACTACGGCTGAAATTTATATATAAATAATCCTGAATCCGTTCGATGAATAGTTATTTTAACCTTAAAATAATTAATAACCCAATGCTGCTGCTAAGATCATTCAAAGAGGTTTTATTATTTATTTGCATTGCTCCACTGAAAGAACTAAACGAAATAATAAATGAACTGCGTGTACGGAATAAAATATCATTTTATTGTTATGCTTTTGTATATTTCGGTGCTTTTATAACTACTAGGGCTGAAACATTTATACAAATAATCCTGAAATTAATCAATGAATAATTATTTTAACCCTAAAATAACCAATAACAAATTGCTCTTACTAAAATCATTCAAAGAGATTTTATTTTTTATTTGCGCGTTCTACCACACTGAAAAAAATATATAGTAAACCTAAATGTATACAGTCTAATAGAACAAGTCAAGTTGGCACCTTAAACCACCCCTCAGAAGGGGAAAATGTGTAATATAATTGTACTGAACACAATTGCAAAAGTTAATGATTACTGACATAGAGATATGATTTGCATGTGGCCCAGTTAAAAAATAAATAATAAGAATTAAAGCTAAAAAAGGATAATATGTGACGGTATTTATGTAGCATCATCTCGTCTGGCACTTCTTTATTGAATGTGCGCCTTTTTAGAAATGAACTTTAAAGGAAGATTGGTTAAAGACCTCGTTTTTTTTTATTTGTAAGGCTCCACATAAAAAGAACACGTACATAAGGACATTACGTTTGTTCTGGTGCTTGATGCTCAAGCTCGGTCGATATAATATATACAGGAAACCCGTGGCGAAACAACAGCGGCAACAACAACCTTAATTTCATGCAGATTTTGGGTGCAGCATGAATTATTAAAGAGATTTCCGTGTATAAAAGAAAACGCCCGCCGACGTACGGCGATGTGACATGATTTAACAATAGAATGACGTTTGCATATTTATTTAAAGCAGCTGCGGTTTGCCGTTTTTTGAAATTTTGCCCGATTCCAAGATGCTCGTTATAAAATCGATGTGTGGGAATTTTATGTTCCCTGTTCCTCGGTTTAGTATTGTATGTGTGCCAATAAAGGAATCTATTCGTAAAAAAATGCGCATTAGGAAATATATATGTGTATGTAACTTCATGTATAGACGTAATTACATTCAAATAAGCAATAATTATAAACTTATTGTAGAATTAAATGAAATGAGCTTAAATTTACCTGCACCTCCACCAGTTCAGTTAAAATTTGTATCGTAAAGTACAGCAAATATAATACCTTCTTGTAATTCCACACTAATAAATCTAACTCTTTAACAAAGGCCAGAAATTTATACGTTTTAGACAAAATAACACGAATTTTCTTCTCAGACCGTAGTAGGTATCTACTACAACAATAGCCTAAATTCGTAAGCGTAGCAAATGGGTGACGGGTGAAACTAAAAACATTTAACCGGTAAAGGTCACAGTTGACAGGTTAAATTTATTAATTATATTATGACGCTTTGTTGTCTCCCTTTGTCACTGTGGCACTCTAGTTACCTATTCACAGCCAGTGAGTACTATTGTCTCTTAGAAGATCTACAATGTTGTGTTGCGTTAGCTCCTGCTATGCTACTATGCTTCGCAGTTTAATATGATACACGCCTCGTGACTTTGTGTTCAAATTTCGTAATTGCGAGAACAGGACTGCAATATCACCTCCCGTCCTGTTATCTAATTGTATCGAAATAACTTTTCCTCTACAGAACACACTTTACCTGCAATTACTTCTTTGAGAGGGCAAAATAAAGTGCAAGTAATATTAATTGTTTATGTTTTTACGACGAAGAAGCAAACGATGTTTTTTCTTGATACATTTTGCTCTTTTATCAAGTTGGTAAGGAATATTTCGAGTAATATTTGCTGATTCGAATGAAGCTTGGCATACTTTTAAGATTGATAGGGTGAGCTGTACTTTTCCGAATCTACGAAATTATGATATAGTATAAGATTCTTATACTATATAGGACCAGCAGGTACCGTTATAGGAGCAGCAGGTACCCATTTCTCGGAAGAAGGAAAATATATTCAGAAGTAATTCTCTGAAATACATCCATATAAATAATTTCTACAAAAGCAGCTCTACACAAATAAACATTGAATTATTCAATTCAATTACAAATTCGCAGCGAATATTCATATCGAAACGGTACGTTATAAGCATGTGCAGCATGCCTAAATAACGAGCCATCGAGAAAGGTTACAATTTATAGTAGACTATGTAAATGTTTTAGGTTGAAGCTTCAGCTACTTCCACATAATTTATTACATTTATTACTTGACATTCAATCCGAAGGTGTGTGCCAAATCTTTCAAAGCTTTTGTTAAATTTCACTAAATTGAAAAAAAAAAACGGCATTCTGCATACAACAGAAGGCAAAAGTTATTGAATTTCATACAGGTATGAAAGTAAATAGCGAGTAGCAATATGCAATTCCAGAATGCATGACTGATTTTGATAATATTTGATTACAATATTTTGACAAATTCTTTTGAGTTATTCAGAAAGCCGATCGAAAAACTGGAAGTAGGGAGTCTTAATGTACAGCGGAAAATATTGAAGCTATTCGCCATGTTTTTGAAAAATTCTAAAACATTTATTTCAATAACGGCTCATAAACAAATTTGTCTTGACACAAAGTCAACTCATTTTGAAATAAATTACACTACGATGCATATAAGCTGCAATATTTTCATGAACTTCCAGTGGATTATCACAAGCGGAATGTTGTCAATGGTTCCAAAATAATTTAAAATATAGGATACTCTTAACACAGCTTTTTTTCTCAGATGAGGCATGGTTTCATCTCTCTGGATATGTAAATTCATAGAATACCTCATATTTTTATTAAAAAGCTATTAAATTCCCAAAAGGTTAGAGTTTGAGTTGGAGTATGTCTAAGAAGATTAGTGGGTCCTATTTTTTTTTAAAGGCACACACTGCTGTACGGTACAATTATGAAATACTCGGTCCGTTCAGCTGGTAAAGAATTACAAAATGGGTACAACAGTCTTAATAATAATCACAATGTATTGAATAATAATATCAGTTCAGTTACAGTGAGATAGAAAAAGTGAAGAGTTCTAACAAGGACCATCAACGTAGTAGGAGTGATTAAAAAAGTAAAAATTGCTATGAGTATTAGAAATAAAGACAACAATTTAAAATAAATACTTTAACTCACCCGCTGCACGTTGACTTCTCACCTAGATCCTCTGGAATGTTCTGGTATGTTACAAATATTCGATAATAAATAACTCAATAAATCCCCCTTTTAGGAGTAATCGTTCTAAAACATGGATAAATAGCAGAAAATAGCTACACAGTAGAATAATAACTAACAAACAAAATATGGTCGCGTTAATTTGAACAAAAAACTAATAAAATAATAATAATAAACTTCCTAACATTAAAAGCAAAGTAAATTAAATCATATAATTCTAATAACATCAAAATTGGGAGAACTTAAACTAATAACTGATATTTTAATAGATTTTAATGTGTTTAATTATTGTAAATGTATTTTTTCTTTAATTGTTGATTTTAACTTAAGAGTTTTCTCTCATCACATTATAATAATTTACATGACACATCAGTTTTATATTAAACAAAGTTTTGACGTTTTGCAAGTATTTTTTAACGTTAATATTGTAAGAATTCTTAAATTTTAATAACAAATTTTATAATATTGCATAATTTCTCATCTTGTAGTTGCCTGAGGATGATCGTTGATCGAAACATGTAGCAAAAATATTTTAAAATAAATAAGATTAGAACTCGAACTCTTTATTATTTCCAATTCATTTAACATGAAATATTCTAGCAAAACTAAATCGTAAACAAATGGGTTTTCAGATCGGTTCAAAAATAAGTAGTCATACAAAAGATAACATGCAACGGATTATTATATTTCCCGAACGCCTCCTTTAAGCTAGGCGTCCACTGAGTCGCGCCGCACGCGCCGCAAAAGCCGCACGAATCGCATAAATGGATTCTTTTAAAAAGAGTAAATGATAGTGAGTTTATTAGCCGCGCCACACGCATCGTATTTCCGTCATTTATTCTCTTGAAAGAGCCCATTTATACATTTCTTGCGGCTCTTGCGGCGCGTTTGACGCGACTCAGTGGACCCCTAGCTTTATATTTACGAATTTTATGCAGGCTATTTGTTACAACTGAAAGCTTTGTAAAAAGAAAAATTTTTAGTAATACAAATTTGTTCTTGCTTAAATTCATTTTGCAATCTGATCTTTTAAAATTAAAATCTCCATTTATCAACTTATCCTATCCGTTACATCAGTGCAAACGAGCAGATCTATTAACCGCGGTTTTTTTTTATTGTGAGAGCCGTCTACCACACAAACATTGCAGCTTCTTGGACTTTTGTATTTGGCCTGCCATTTCTTTTACCCATTAAATTATACTAGCCATTCCAGTATTCTAGTAGCCTACATCTGTATATGTCTCTGGCTGGTTGATCACAGTAATCCTCCGCGTTCATATTGAACTTGCCAACAATAGTCTTTTTACGTCCAGAGCCTCGCATTTATACATAATCTGGTAAGGTTTTCGTGAGTTTCAACTTTTTGGAAATATCTAGTAAACCACGGATTCACGGCAAAAGCGTGTCTGTGTTAGGTGAATAAAGATACAATTCTTTCTTCAGTGAACCCGATGCGTATCTCTTCTGGTTTTCAAGGTCCTCATGCAAATAATGGAAAAAAAAACTCACCTGTATAGTCTTGGTGATTAAACTAATCTCTCTTTCAATAAGCATTATAGTTTATGTTAATAATACAATAAACCATAGGATGTCCACACATATTTTTTTTAATAACTATTCATGATGCACAAACCCGTTCATCTTCATAGCATACAGTCGAATGCATTAGAAGACTTTTGAATGTTTCTGATAGCTCTCAAGATATATTAAGGAAAAAAGAAAGTATGAAAAAATGACAATTTGCTGTTGTAAGCTAAATTATCTATAACCAGTTTCAATCAAATTGATAATTTAGCTCTTTCAGGTTTTTAATGAACGTTATATTTATATTATATTCTTTTTTACATGTAGCAACAAATGAAACAATCAAAAAGAAGAGCGCTTTTGTTTTTTTATTCAGGATGTTGCTCAGTTTGTATTGCTAGCGGCTATGTATGTATCTTACAAGAAATAATTTAAAAGTTGTTTCTAGCATCGTATTTGCTCCAAAGACATACTGTAGGAAACATATTCCATAAAAAATTATCTAAAAGCACTAATCTAAAGGAGAAATATATTTCCTCTTTTTACTGAGACCGTGTGAATTTCTTAGTTTTCGCGATACCAGTAGCCTTCCTGGATAAAGCAGCCAATTCGGTTTATTGAAGAGACCAATCCATACACCTGGCATTAATCCAGAAACTATCCAATTTACAACTATCGAATGCAGAGCAGAACCAATTTGTTCACGAGTATAGGAAAAGTTTGCAGTATCTGTATTATAAATATACCAGGCTATAAATATAAATAAGTTTGTTTTACGGACATTACGTAGAAGTTTGCTTATTTCTGTAGATTGTAGTGCACGCATCAGTAAGTTTTATTTCATTACATACAAAGGACCTAATATGATATTCTGTATCTCCCAGTTAATCATGTAAATTATGCATTATGCTGGAGTTATGATACTCAAAGGTAGCTCGTTTTCCTCTCGTGTTCTGTATGTATTTACAGAGGATTACCTTCGAAGCTCACAATGTACTCATCTAGGCTGATTATTGCTGTGTGCGTCTTTATGTTGGAATTTCTAGAGCGTAACGGTTAATTTTCACGGTTAACATGGCACAAAAGTGATGATTGTGTGGCGGAGGATGCAATCACGCATATTTGTTGCTCCATGTCCAGCTATGAATGCGAATAAAGGTTGGTGGAATCCTATATTTTCTATAGCGAAAAATATCAGTTACTGAGTAATTAATTACCCATAATGAGAAGAGCTGATAGGAAACAAGTCGTACATGGTATATTAATTACAATATATATCATATAAAATATTATTAGATCTTATGTTAAACAAAAATTACTATCTGAAGAGAGCCATTGCATTAATGATGCAAAAAAGAGATTACAGCTACTGAAGATGTTGCTGTGCATTTTTATCATGAACATACATTTATTATCTACCTCAGATGCATCTCGCTATGCTTCATTTCCTTAAGGAGGATTCTCCATTAAGAGGGTAATCAATCATATTAAGTAGCCGCAACATCGTTTGCTATACCACACAAAGCTAATGTTCCTAAGTGATTTAAGCTGGCCGCTGTTTCCAAAAGAATAAAATTACAATGTATGATGTAATGAGTTTCCTAAAGATCGCATTAGGAAAACGCACTTTCTAAACTGAAGTTTGCGCAAACCTATTTCCGAATGAAATTTAATAAAATGTTATTGTTTAATTGATGCCAATAGTGTTTTCGAATCATTCTCATGTTCGCATTTCAACAAAAGCGCATTGCAGTTGATTAAAACAAGTAAAAAGCGAAACGTACCTAATTCCACGTGTACGTTTGGAAAAAAAATGTCCATGTATATTTTCCATTTAATTGGCAATCTCATGTCGAATGAACAATTCAATTTAGGAGCGATTGGAAGGGTATTCTGCACATTCTGCTTCAAGCGAAAATATTGGCAAAAAATATGTGCAAATGTGGGAATAAAAATGTAAAATGTGAGCGAGTTTGTGCCTCTGATAATTACTTCCTATATTGCTTATACACGGTTAAAATTAGTGTGTATTTTACATAGTTTGCATGGGTGCTAAAACCATAATGTTATTTTATTTTAAATGAGAATGAATGAACTTTGAAGATTAGGACAAGAAATAGCGGCGTGCAAGAAGTGTATATTTGGCAGGGTTTTGGAAAGTCCAAGGTAAATCAAAAATTAATTCCCGAAATAAAAACTAACAATCAATGTATTTGAGGATTACTCGTGGTTTCAGGTGGGAATGACCCAGAGCAGATATTTCACAATAGGAGAGGATATCTTTCTATAAATTCACAATTTTTATATGTTGCTAATTTAAAAATAATGGATATCGTAGTACGATGGTCAGGGAATACACACTATAACGATCCATTCTTTTCCATAAGCGACAGTGGATATCCCTCAAAAACATATTTATTGACCCCACTGTTAAATTCTGAAACAGTTGTGAAAAATCGTTATAATGAAAGCCATATTACAACACGGATCATTGAAAGCATGTTTCTAAGAAGAATGTTTTCCAATACTGGCATATGTTGTCGCCTTAAGCTGGATACTTTATGGCAGTAATAGTTGGTATATAGCCATAAATGGGCATAAATGTGGGTGAAGAGGAAATCAGTGAAGAAAAATTAAATCAAGAAATTTTAAATGGACAACTTCATGAGATTAATTATGACGCTGTTGATGATGTATCTGCAGCGACACAGGCATTACTAATTAATGATTATTTCAACAATTTGTAATTCATTGCTATATAGAAATTAACTTTAGAACATTTTTTTGTATTTGTTTTCTTTGGCTTTTGTATAAACGAAATATATTTTATTTACTCTAAATGCATTATCACTTTGATTTTTTTTAAAGAAATATTGTGTATGTAATTAACCATTTATTTATTAAATAACAGGAACAAAATATATAAGGAAATGATGGCAATAATAAAATAATTCTAACAAGTAATATCAGATGTAAGCAAATAAAGTATCAAAAATTGGAGCATTCGCAGAACAAACAAATAAAAGAATTGCATAATGAAAAAAAAAACCTGCATTCACATATTAATTTCCATTTTAAAACTACTACTCAACTTTTTTTATTTCAATATCTAATTCTGTGTGTAATTTTCTTCAACTTAAATTCCAACAACTTTCAAATACCGCTTAAAATTGTGCATTCGCATAGCGGCAATTTTCATTATGATGGAACAGTGTTCCCAATATAAATACAATTTTTGACTAAAAACCAAACTTAACGCACTACCAACCTATATTTCTGTCGCAAACTTTTTAATTAACTAATCATTAATTAAATTTGTTCGGTGCAATCCTATTCATATTTAATTCGTAATTAAATTTAATCTTTGATTAGTTAATTAAAATGTTAATCACAGTCGGTGCAAACGGCCGATAATAAAGTATTAAATATCGAAAACAGTGTGCAGGCCTGGTTGCATTAGCCCCTTGCTTACTGTAAGACACATCATTACCTGTCACTTGATGCATTTTATTTTACTGCCTTAGTACGGTGTATTTTTTCTCATTTCACAGTTACTGCCAATGTAAAATATATATAAATATCCTTTAATTTAGTTTAAGAAAATATATTTACCGGTATCTTTATTGCTGTTGTAATTGTTATTGCTGAAAAATATTCACCAAAGAATTTACTTTGACAAATTTAAAGCTGTTGTCGAATCGCAGTGGTACCCATTCACATCTATTGACCGTCACATTGACTTATTAATTATTGAATTAAATAAAATTTGCTAAATATTTTACAAATACCAGTCAATGGACGTGAATTGGTGCAACTCAATTAAACTTTACTCAGCCTTAAGTCTATGTCAAGCCGATTTTTTTGATGATGATCTTTCGTCAGTAATAATAAAAACAGCAAAAAGTACCGGTAAATGTGTTTTGTAAATCTGCATTAAAGGATGTTATGCACATTTTATATTGCAGAAAAATGTACAAGTAACTATCGCAATACACAGACACATCCGGTTTCGCTTTTTCTAAAACTAGTAATGATAAGTGGATAAGCTCAGTTAACTTTGCTAAAAGCAACTGACATACCTATATAATACAAGAGTATAAAAATGTATTAGAGAACAAAGAAACTGGGGTAGTATTGTGGAAAGAAAAAAAATGTGTAGAAGGTTATAGCAAGCAAAAATATAACGCCGTTTCAAGCATATTCTAGTGCACAAGGGTTCTCAAACGATTTTATAATATTAAAACAAGCAAGAAAACAGGCAGCAGAAGAAAAGAAGCAATTTCTCAAAACGGTTCTGCCACTAACGTATCACTTTAGTAGAGGTAATTATTACTTTATGAACACACATGTTTGTAAATCCAGTATGTAATTGGGTGTTAATTAATTTGCATCGTAGTCGTGGTAATTAAATATATAAATCTATCGTCTGGTAACTGTATGGTTTCAAAATAAGTTTCCTAGGTTTCGATAATACTTCAAGAGGGTGGAGACTAAGTGTAGTTCGTATGAAATAAATGAGTAGGGGTCCATGAAGACGAGGTGGTTGTTATTAAAAAGACCTTCTTTGAAAACTGTATTATTTTTCGTCAAGTTAAACCAATTAAATCACATTTCTGTAATATATCCGACATAGACTATCTTCAGAAAAGTCACGTCTCTAAAAAAATATACGATGAATCTGGTCCGTAAATCCTTAAAGTCATAAAAATAGTACGTTGTAGGTGTTAGCATGAATAAAGTAAAACGATACGAAAGTGAAAATCATTTTAAAATCAGTAAAAATTAAGACGCATACAAACATATTAAAAATTAAAAGTGAAGCAGTTAAACATCGTATGTATATATTAAAAACCAAATAAGAAAAAGATTTTTAATACTTACTCATTAAAAATTATTTTCTTTAGTATGATAACAGCAGGAAATAATTATTGTAGAAATTAATGAAAACAGCGGTGAGACTAGGCATTTTTACATAAAATATACACGTATACACTCTACAATATAATAAAAACGTTTATTTCACTGCACCTTATTTCCCGGTATAACAGATAATCTATAATGCACATAAGGATCATGTTTTCTGTCAATTATTCTGAAACTTTTTGCGAAAAGTATTCAAAATCTTTTCAACAAGTTTAAAACGGACGGTTGTGATCTGCAATATCACAAAAAAAAAAGAAATTAAACCAATTATATTAATAGAACGCATAAAATTGAATATCCAATGTTGTGTGGAGGAACGGCTGGCAGGATGGCTTCCAGTTGTAGCCGAACATATTGAAGTATCTTACAACTGGATCTACAAAACCCTGAAAAAAGTGTTATTATAAATCATACAAAATACTCAATTGTCAAAAAGTTTTTGAGGAAGATAGAAACAAAACCGATTTTTGCGAAAAAATGTAATATATTAAATAAAAATGGAGTATAAAATATACTTTTCTGATAAAGTTGCATTTACATACTCCGAATGGTAAAATCAACTCTCAAACCGTCTACTTCGTAGCCTACATTTCTCCATTGAAAAATACAAAATATTCTTTCGACTAACCCATTACTTACTGGCCACAGGTAAATCATCGTGCTCAAAACTTTAGCTCAACACATCTCAAAAAAAGTCAATTAGATAGACTTTTGACCCAATTTTTATTGACGAAAATCTACTTCCAAAAGGATTTCTAATTTCTTTGTCTGTTGCGGTACTACATTATTCCAACAACTGAAACGCTAAATGTTGATTGATAAATCTTGATTAAAAATATTTTACTGAACAATGGATTGGTAGGTTTGGTACCATATCACAGTCCGTAAAATCAGCTGATTTGTCACGAACTAAACGGACTTTCTTTAGTGTCATCGAAAAACCAGAGTTTGCAATTAGGTGCAAATACAGCACTTGGACGAACTGAAATACCTACTGCATGTGACGCAATTCCGTCATAATTAATTTCTTTTCAAGACCGTTCTTGTTCATTTCTTTTAAAGGCAACGTGGTAACATCGAAAGCTTTCTATGAAATAAAACCTTATTCTTATTATGCTATTTTGTATATCTTAATTAACACTACCAATGGAATTAAGTAATAAAAAATTGTGTAAAATAATCAAATTAACCTCAAAATAAGATACTGGTATAACTGGTTGCCTATTCGCTAATCCATTGACAATTTTTATTTTAATGTGTTTAATATAAATAATTTTAGTAAAAGTTTGCAGTTACATAGATTTTCTTTAATTAGTATCTATATTTTTACATTATGCAAATCAAGAACGCATATCATTTGGATATTTAGAGAAACAAATATGTATAAATAAACAATTATTACTTTTCATTCCCTTGGGTATGCCTGCTTTTGTTTAATTACAAAGATGTTCTTTTTACGTTTCGGAAATTTTATTGTTTCCTTTTTCACATTTCATTTTTTATCCTACAAATATTTAACAAACCATTAAAACTTTAAAATTTAACATTTTACTTATTAATATCTAAAAAAAAGGAAAAAGTACATGATCAAAATGGAGAAAGTTGAACAAGATATACTAAACAAAATTGATACACATATTATATTTTTTAAACGGTATGTAGAGGACTGCATTTTGACAATACCTCAAAACAAAGATCAATACATTTTAGAAAAATTCAATAACTGTCATCAACGAATTCAATTCACATTAGAAAATGAAAATAATTCAGCAATAAATTTTCTTGACATAACGATGTCACATAAAAACGGAAAAAATTTACACAAATTGGTACTTTAAACCAACACACTGTGGAAGATATTTAAACTTTTTATCACAAACACCCACAAGATACAAAATAAGTAGCATTAACAACTTAGTTGACCGGTGCATAGCTTTCTCTGAAAAAACTAATGTCAAGCATAATATAAATAAAATAAAAGAAATGTTAATTAATAATAATTATCCAATTCAATTTATAGATAAATATGTAAAAAAAAAAAGATTGACACAAAATAAAATAAAAAACAAAACTAAAACCAACCCACAAAATAAGGACCAAAATGAAAAGGAGAACAAAAAATATATTTCCGTACCATACACAGAACATTTTTCAGAGAATTTACAAAAATTGCTGAAACAATACAACATCAATATTGCCCAAACCAAATTACGCAAATAAGAAGTGGTTCACAAAAACTGAAGAAGCAGTAGATTTTAATAAACAAACACATACAATTTACAAAATCAACTGTCAAAACTGTGAAGGGGTGTACATTGGACAATCACAACAATACATAGAAAAGAGAATTTACTCTCACAAATTCAACATAAATACACAAAATGTAAACTCTACTGCTCTGGCAAAACACACTAAATAACAACCATAATTCTAGCTTTAATAAAACGGAAATTTTAGATATAGAAAATAATTATTATAACAGGCTGTTCAAAGAAATGTGGTATATAAATAGTAATAAAAATTCAATTAATGATAAAAACGACATAAATAACCTAAGTCAAATTTATAATAATTTGATAGTAGTAAATTCTAATGGAAAAACGAATTGAGTCGTCATGCACCTTATCGTACGACAAACTGTAAAGGCGAATTTTGCATAAATATTAAATTAAAATAAAATAGAAAACAAAATCGAACGGCCTCGCGCATTAGTATATGTTATTAGTTGACTTGTAAATGCACTATCGTGTTTTACAATTTTAGGTTTAAATGTAATTAAAAATTTTATTGACAACAGCCCAAAGGCGGAAACACAAAAAAAATGGAAATAACTAATATAAGTTTTTGATCATGCACTTTTTCCTTTTTTGTAATTATCACTTTAAATATTAATAAGTAAAATGTTAAATTTTAAAGTTTTAATGGGTGTGTTAAATGTTTGTAGGATAAAAAATGAAATGTGAAAAAGGAATTAATAAAATTTCCTAAACATAAGAAGAACATCTTTGTAATTAAGCAAAAACCGACATACCCAAATAAATGAAGAAATAATAATTAATTGAACACGGATTAAATAATTTTAAAGAAATTTATAAATAAACAAAGGAAACTATTGCATATTATGGAATATATGTAGCGCGTTCTGATTTAACTACATTTGTTTAATCAATATTAACATCCTCCTGTCGGGCTTCCCTGGGTGTGAAACTATAATTTGACATAAATCGTAACGTTGATAATGAGTTATGAAGTTGTGGATCACAGATTTCGCTTAAAATTACGCTTTAGTGTATACTCTAATATTAATTAAATCAACTGTAGTATGAACTCCTATCGCAACCAACGCTGCGACACATACCCTATTATAGGTATGAGTCCTCTCTTCCCGTGTGTGTTTGGGTACATATCAAAACATTGCCGCCTCCCCATCGCGTAAGTTTATCTCATTCTCGCAGCAAGTTTCAAGGAAAGTTTTCCCACCCACCGAACTTGACGCGGCATATTATATACGAGAAGAAACAAAAGCAATAAGGACAATTCAATTAGGGGCAGACGGTAATAAATGCAGTAACATAAGAAAACAGATTGAAGGCATTCCCTTCGACATTTCGCGCGAGAACCGCTTCCGAAACAACACTTCCAGTAATTCCAACCGCTAGCTGCGCTGGTCGTGGAAACGAACCTAGTACTAAACGTAAAATATAGGTTAAAATTAAAAGCGATCCGATCTTCTGTGAAGATTACGAGCGAAGGCACACAAAGCTGTTTATTTTATGTATTGAATTTTGAATTTTAACTGATGCCCTATTGAATTGCTGCGAAAGACAAAAATGACGAGTTTCCAAAAATTAGTTTCCCATTGGCTTGCATGTCGTATTATTAAATTCTATCAGACGTAGTTAATGCAACGATAAAGGAGAGAAAAAAGAAACTAATTGCATAATTTTTTAAATGAACAGCTGTTAAATCTAACTAATTCCTCATTAGGAGAAAACTCTAATATTTTCATTTGGATTAAGATTAGCGGTTTTCCCGGACTCAGGTAAAACTGTTTTGAGCACTTGGATTGGATGTGTCATGAAGCAATTATCGCGTTAAATTGTAAAGTTATGATCTT
This sequence comes from Protaetia brevitarsis, assembly GCA_004143645.1. Taxonomy (NCBI): domain Eukaryota; kingdom Metazoa; phylum Arthropoda; class Insecta; order Coleoptera; family Scarabaeidae; genus Protaetia; species Protaetia brevitarsis. The sequence continues at coordinate 53,491 of RXPK01000466.1, read as the reverse complement.
GGCAAAAGTAATAATAATAATAATAATAATAATAATAATAATAATATTGGCCTATAATTATTTGTTTTCAGTACTCCCTTTCTTATGGATTGGAATCACTTTTGAGGTCTTTAGAACGTGCGGGAAAGTACCAGCCACCAGACATTCATTAAATACGTGTGCTAAAGGATCAGCTACTTCTTTTGAAACGTGCATCAGAAGGGAGCACGGAATATCATCGATTCCAGCAGAATTCTTGCTACTAGTTTCTTTTATGATTTCTAGAATTTCTTTAGCATCAGTGGGTTGTAAATATATATTGCTGCTGACATAATCGGTTACTCTATCACAACCAGTCCTGTTTGCAGGTACATCGGCAAAAAACTGTTTAAAGGAGTCTGCTACCTTAGCAGGTTCCTTTATCAATTCACCATTGTTGTTACGAAGTGTTATAACTCTTGAGGATTCAACAGGATTGGTAATATCTTTTATAATACTCCACGTAGTTTTCGCCTTGTTTTTTGAATTCAAGATCAGATTACTGTAAAATTTATTTTTGGTTGTTTCTAATTGGAATTTGTACTGCTGCTTTTTTAGTTTATATAAATTTTCTAAATTGGAATCGGCATTAGATTTACATAATGTCTCTAATTCACGTAGCTCCATTGCTTTAATCCTAAGATCGTCGTTATACCAGCCCGGCGATTTATTTTCTTTTACTGGATGTTTTTTAATGGAAAGCACATATTAAAGTGATACAAGAAAACATTGTAAAAGCTTCCAAATTTGACATCAGCATTGTCACTATTATGCATGTCCGTCCATTCTTCACGGATTATTCGCTCTTTAAATTGTGAAATGTTATTATCCGAAAATATGCGAGAAAGGCGGAACTTTTGTTTTCGACTCACCAAAGGTCTTTTCGCATACAAGCACTGATACCTGTGGTCAGACATCGCAGACATCCCCACAGAGCAATAATATAGATCCGCAAAATCGCCCGCAAAAATATTATCAATCAGACTGCTGGAATACGTGGTCACGCGCGTGGGCTCAAAAACATACGGAATTAAATTAAAGCATGCAAAAATATTTAATAAATTTTGTTTTTCAGTCGAGTCAACATTAAAGTTAATATTAAAATCCCCACACACGAGCACCGCACTACCAGGACTATACACATCGTCGAGCAAGTTAAAAAGTTTCTCAAAAAATACTTCTAGTGTCCCAGTAGGAGACCTGTATACACATATTACGATATATTTAGAGGATATTAATTCTACAGTAGCGCAGGTGTATTCAAATTGCTTCTCAATTGATACAACAGCAGATTGAAGACAATTTGCAACAACTCCGCGTTTGACATATATGGCTGTGCTGCCTCCTACGGAGTTCGTTCGTGAAAAGCTAGATACTAACTTATAATTATGTACAGAGTAGGACAATATTTCATTGCTTGCTAGCCAATGTTTAGACAAACAAACTATGTCGGGCAACATTTGTTCAACAAGGAGCGCTTCTAATGACGGAATTTTATGACGGAGACTGCGTATATTCAAATGAAACAACATTGGTATCACAGGCTCAGCCAAAGCGTTGATCTCCGTGAAAATTTTCGTTTGGTGAACTGTCGACATGAGCCGATGAATTTATGGCAATGAGGTTACCTATTATAGTATGGCTAGAACCTGGCAAAAATTTGGTACGGAAAATGTTGATTGTTTTAAGGATCTGATTACAAATTAATTGTTTGGCGTGCATATTCATGTGTAAACCGCGGCCTAAATTATTGTGGCTGCTATTTAATTGAATTTATATCGATGAAGTTAACTGACTGTTTGCTCTGAACTTTCATAGTGCCACTATACAATTTACAATTGAATTTATAAACTAAGGTATTGTACTCATCGTGGTTTACCCAGTACGGAATCGTCAGTAAGATTAAGTTGGTTCTATAGGTACAATTGAAAAGATTCGATAACGTATCGCGTGAAATGCTTTGCTTGTAGAGCACGTTGTTTGCACCAGCCATAACAATGACGTAGTCATCGAAAGAGAATCCACGAGACAGGTTGGCAACATCTTCTATCACATCTTCATAGCGACCATTCGGTTTAAGTATTGCTTCAGTTACGAAGCTATTGCCTACAAGCTTTCGGAAAATATTTGACATAAATCTAATTTGACTATCCCCTAGTATTAATATTCGTGGCTTGTTGGGTGAATTACTTATTTTCGCGTGCTAAGGAGGAGAGTATTTTTTTGTACAGTGAGAGTTAATTGTTTGATTAACCTCGATCACTTCACGCCGTGTACAATGTCCAGTTGTTACTTCCAATATAAATTCTGTTTGTGTGTCCTGTTCTGTTGTTAGATCAATAATTCTTCAGTTTGTGTATCTTTCTCAGTCGTTTCTGGTGTTGCTTTCACTAATTGATATACCTGCGCTTGTTTCTGTGCTGAGACTTCCAATAGCTGTTTTGTTAAATCATCAATCTTGCGCGGAGCTTGTCAATCAACCCATGTTTATATTTTATTTTATCCTGTGCATCTTCCAATTTGATCGTCAAGGCAATCTTTTCTTCATCAACTTCATTATGCTCAAATTCAAGTTTTGCAAGCTTATTACGTAGATCTATGAGCATGTTAGACCTATCATCATCTCCGCTGCCATCGCAATCGCTCACTATTGTTAGGTAACTATTATTCATTACATCTTTAGGATTTTTAAGTTTATTATTAGGTTTAATTTTTTGAGATCGTGTGTTCATTATTCCGTTTCAAGGTATATCTTTAACTAGTCTTACGGCTAACAATGCAGGATGCAATAATTGACAGAACTAAACGGACGGATACAACGAGACAGGGGCACAAATCTTCACAGCGAGGGGCCCGTCAGCTGACTTGTAAGACACAAACAAAAGAAGGCCACGGATAAGGTAAAATGCGAATATGATGACCAAAGGGGAAATGTATCAAATTATAAAAAATCTATTTTGTAAATTTTCGCCTCTCCTGTATAATATATATAAAATACACACGTACTCGACATAAAAAGGTTCCACCAATGAAAAACGGTACAACATACTACTATTCTAAAATGTTTGAATAAAATATTGAAAATTTTGTGGTAAACTAACTAATTAATGGTTTAAGACAAATCGAGCACGCGAACGAGGAAGGAAAAACAGAGGAGAAAGGAGGTACAAAATTATTTTTTTTCTTACTCCCGTAACTCTAGCAGAAAATGCGAAAAGAACAGGAGCACCACAGCACTTGTATATACTCTCACGATATATATTTTATTGTGTGTATAAGTATATAAGTATGCTGTAGCTTATTACAAGATTTGGTATCACTTTATTTAATAGATCTTGAAGGTAAGTAACAAGGCAAAGAGCTTAAAATTTAAATAATCTAAACCTAACCTTTTGTAACGGAACGGGTTTTCTTACTTGGAAACTTTTGGGGGATGGCCAGCCAAATTCAATCGAGCATGACCTAGCCTCATTTACAGGTAACCTCTCCTGCCCTTTTGACCGGCGAGCCACTGCTGGGGAACAAACTTTTTGTTCAGTAGCGAATGGTTTTAGTAATTTTAGCCAAAGATGTTTCCCAACTGTGTTTTCCACCGTCAGTCAAAGCAGGACCGTTAGTTAGCCTAAAGATTGCTGATTTACCCACCTCGTCGGCTTTTTCTTACAAAATTGTCTTCCTCTCCGGATCTTTGCTAAGGGTTCAAGCTGAACTTCTTTTAAAATGACGAAATAATTGAACGACTTATATTTTTTTACAATTATATATTGAAAATTTTAAGACATGGAAATTGAACTAACAAGCTACACAATTAAATGAAATAACAAGTGAACAAAAAAACAAAATTACAATTATCCTAATGAATATTTTAACATACTATATTGTCGTTTAACATAAGCAGAAGTAATTTTTCCTTACAAATTTATTTACTAAGGGAGAGAGAGAGAGAGAGAAAGAGCGAACGAGTTACGGTTTTTACGTATTTGCTTTGGTTAGTTTTAAGCAGAAATTTTGAACATCTTTGAAGAATTAGAAACACTCGACGAAGGGGATGCGTGCTTATTCCTGAAGCTAAATTGAAGGACCGCCGACTAATTAATTGAAAACAGCTATGTTAAGGGTTTTTATAAACTTTGATTGTGACGTCAATTCGCACAGATAACTTTCGCTTCTCTTTACAGGAGGGCGCAAGTATGACCGAAGGCGTTATTTTTCTGACTTTCAGACGTCCTACTTGAGAGGAACGTGCGAACTGCTGAACAGCAAATGTAACATACAATAAACAAAGAAGCAGATAACATACAAAGTAATACCATATTATTTTAATTACGCGAGTCTTTAACGAAAATAGATTATTATTTCCTGTTAGGTAGACGCTACTCAGCAAATGCCACAGTACCTATCAACTACGTATTAATAAAATGAATTTAAATTCTGGCATTATACAGGATGGAATTTCGAATTCTTACACTTTTAAGGACGAACAACTCCATCGACGTAAGCTATCTGCTGCGACGTAGGCAGCAGATAGCTTAAATAGCTGGCTAAATACCGTAGCAGTGGTTGTAGATGAAACTAGTGTTGGGCAAAATCGAGTAAAGCTGCCGGAACAAACGAGTATATGTTCTAATATTCTCAAGGTCGTACAGCCAGGAAATCACCATTAACTCTCTTATTTTAAATGAAATTATCTCATTTTTGGGATCCTAAGAAAATTTCATGATGTGGTCAATCTGGTTTTCCTACACCTATTTTCATTTGTTTCTGAGATATCTTAACTATTTTGAAACTTTTGAAATATGTAGCCGTATTTTCAACACTACGCCTTTTACCCATGTTCGACTAATGGTAAGCGCTTCTAGGGTAGATGAATTTATCGCATATAAGGTGTAAAAAATGATGACCAATTACATCATTTTCAAAATTAAAGGTTTTATTCAAATGTGACAGCCTGTACATTATCACATGATCGGGTGCAGATTTTAATTTTACATCGATTCCCTATACCTATTTCCAACGGTTTTCTTGTTATTCCATATTTTCTATCAAAAGCCAATGAAACTGCAAAAGTCCTATCTAGTAAGCACTGATTTTGACAGGAACTGAAACAATGTTGATTTTATGTGAAAGCAGTTTAAGCCCACAGATTCGTGAGGTATCTATTAACAGTTCCAATGATTTTGTTAATTTTCACAAGTGCAGTTTATAATGGAAAATATAGAAGAATACTCTAATAATGATTTGTTAAAATTGTCTGGCGAACACGCAGATTATTAAATGAACGATATCCGGATAGATAGATAATGAAGATAATGATGTGAACGTTTTGGCTTATTTTCAAACTTATTCATGGAGTTCAACTACAGCAGCGCTGGAATTGGGTAAGCATTTCAATTGAAATTTTCAAGAGCATCAATTCACAGAATATTGAGGAAACAACATGCATCCTTTTCTTGTGACAACTGTGCACGGATTACGTGTTGGTGATGAGGCAAGACTAGTCGACTTTTGCGAGTTTATGTGCATAAAAATAACAGAAGATCCAAGATTTCTTCATAAGATTAGGTGCACTTATGAATCTAAATTCAGCGGGCAAGGAATTGTAAATAGCCGAAATAATCACTGCCGGGCACAACATAATCCACATGTCATAAGGTACAATAATCACCAGGATCACTTTTGTTTTAATGTTTTTTGTTTAATTATGGCCAATAGAGTAGGATACCAAGTGTCCGATGAAAATTTGAATAATGCTAAATATCATTCATATATGAAGGGTCCACGGGAATAACGATCAAAGTCCATTTTTTGTGAAAATGAGATAAGGGTGCCATTTTGTAGGAAATTCTGAGTATTATAATAATGCGCGTTCAAATTATTTCAAAAACGGTCGTAGTCCGTAGAAATCAAAGTTGTTATAATGTAGTTTCGTGTTAAACCTTTAAGTGTCAAACTTTAAAATTCATTTATCTCTTAATGTATGAATATGGACTTTGATCGTTATTCCCGTGCACCCTTCATATGCAAGATACTCAGAGGAATTGTTAGTGAAATCCTAAATGCCCCACGCGACAGATCAAGCAGTTGGTATCAACTGGACACATTCCACTACAGTTGTATATCAGGAGTTGATCTTGATGTTCGAGGATCGGATGGATTGCCCGCAGAGACTCTGGAACTGGCCACCCAGATCACCCAATTTTACGCCCTTGGATTTTGACTTTTGGGGCCGTATAAAATAACTAGTGTACTCTAGGCCTGTACATACCAGAGAGGAATAAATTATTGAACCTTGTTCACGATGCCTTTACAAATCTAAGTCCAGACGAACTTTAGAGGTCTGTTATTATTCTGTGTCTGAACTAAAATGGCGGTTATATAGAACAATTATTCTAATGATTTCGTTTACATTAATTTACTATTTCTTGTGTTTATGTTCGAAGTTTTTTTTATGTTTTTCATTTGCGTTCTTAATTTTGTTATGTTTCAATTTTGTTTAGTATTCTAATTATGTTCCGGTTTCTGGCAAACACAACATGAAAATAGAAAATACGGAATAACAAGAGAATCGTGGAAAATAGACATAAGAAAAAGCACAGCGAATCGACGGAGGATTAAATTCTGCATCCGATCGTATAATAATATACAGGATGTTACATTTGAAAAAAAACAACTTTTTCAACTTTGAAAATAATGTATTTGGTCCCGAGAGACCCTGTATATTGCATACGGACATTGTTAATTACAAAACGGCCTCATTTCACACCTACAGTTATCCACTAATACGGTACATTGCTTACAATCAACGACCCACTCTGTACGTACATTTTTTGGAACTGCAATTGTGCATACGGTGCACAGTGGGCAAAAATTATGTTTTAGGTGGTCAAAATTATATTGGTGATATTTTTTAATGTTTTTGAGGTCGCTGAGTAGGAACAAGTCATTAAAAAATCTTTGAGTAGAGAAAACAAGTTTATTTGCATATTAAATTAAAAGAAAATAAATAATGATAAATGTCACTATTAACTAAAAAAATACAAAGCAACATTATCAACATTCACGAAATGTGGAAGTGAACGAAACCAGGATAGATTAATTAAGAAATAAACAATACAATATTATAAGTAACGGTGTGCAATTTTTGTGAAATAATATTTTTCTAATAAAAAAAATGGTTGGTAGGTACATCCGTGACTTTTTTTAAACCTGAGATATACCAACATTTTTATGTGAACTGATAGGCTAGTATTATTTCCAAAAGCAAAATTGTAGGAAACTAACTAAGAAAAATTGACAGATAAATCCTTTACAGTGTTGCCAGATACTCCAGTACCTACTGAAATATCTTCATAAATGATAACACCATATTTTTTTCAACATAATCTGAGTGTTCTCAAAATTGTCAACAATATTATTTTTGCTGGAGTTGCTGTTTTAGAGCAATCGGTAAAAAAAAAGTTGAAATAATCTGCAATGTTAATCAACTAAAACAGAAGTAGTAAGCTTTGGAATATAAACAAAGATTGTGTTTTTTTTGTGTTATCTAAGAACATGTCATTGTTTTGTTACACAGGAGCTATTGTGCTTGAGCAGTTATATAGTTACAGAAAAAAACATTTTAACCCTTTTTACATATAGTATTGGTGTAATTAATAATTAATAATATTTCAATAACAACAGGCAACAAATACTGATGTATAGACAAAACAAAATCCTAACATTTATGTTTGGAATTTATAGTTAAATTCAAACACCTTCTAAACTAAAACAAATAAGCATTTCCTGAAGCAGTTGGAATATTTTTCATATTACATAGGGATTGAGAAAAAATATATCAGCAATGATATGTATGTACATACTAATTTAATAAAAATAAATACAAATTAGAAAGCACAGACATTTGTTGTTGACACCTTTGTGCGAGATACAGCACAGAACACATTCACTTTTGGAGAATCACGCAAATGCTCCACCAACACTCTCGGAGGTTCAGCACCCCATATTCGGACGTTGTGTTTATTCATCTTGCCACTTATGGGTCATTCCATATCAACCGGAACACCTAAAAAATTTGATGTCTTGAATTCTTTTTATATTTTAAATTTGAAGTCTTTGCCTAAAATTAGAAAACCCGTATTTTTTTCCTAAAGCTCTACAGTATCTATTTACAAAGATATTTGCGAACCTGGTGGAGAGCCTACGGGTATTCTATAAAAAAAATAAATTCATACAGTACTATACGTTACATTACGATATATCACAATGTAACGTAGAGTAGTGCAGGTTCTCTATTTTCAAATACTTCTATTCTTGTAGAACATAGCTTAAAGGATATTATGATATTTTTTCAAAAATTTAATTTCGCGGTAAACATAGAGAAAAAAGACATTATTTTATTGAACAGGAGAAAAAGGGGGTCGTAATGAAGTACAATCTAATTTAGGCATTATTAAATGAAACTGTGTAGTTTGAACTTTAGAATACATCATGATTTATATGCATTTTGCTTTAATGTTTTAATTTATGCATAACCAAACAATATTACTTCTGCGATTATTTTATCGATTTTGTAAACTTTGTTCGCAAATATCTTTGTAAATAGTTACTGTAGAGCTTTAGGAAAAAATACGGGTCTTCTAATTTTAGGCAAAGACTTCAAATTTAAAATATAAAAAGAATCCAAGACATCAAATTTTTTAGGTGTTCCGGTTGATATGGAATGACCCTTATGTGGAACGTTGACTCGTCATTGAAAACTCTCCGCTCGCAAAAGTCATCTTCATTACGTTGCAGCATTTCATTGCAGAAATTTTGACGTTTAAGCTTGTCATCTTCACGTAGATGCTGTACCAACAGCAATCCTTACAGATTGCTGTTGGTACGTTTGGTCGTTTACGTAAAATTTTCCACACAGTTGGTTGCGGAATTTGTAGTTCTAAACTTGCACGTGTTGTTGACTTTTATGGACTTCGTTGGTAAACAGCATGAACACGTTCCACCGTTTCTTCTGACACACGAGGTCTTCCCGGACTTTTGCCTTTACATAAACACCCTGTCTTTTCAAATTTATTGTACCAATCGTAGATCGAGTGTCTAGTAGGTGGTGGTTTTCCAAAACGTGTTCGAAAATGTCGTTGGACAACAGTTACGGAGTTCGTTTTGGCAAATTCAAGCACGCAATATGCTTTCTCAGTAGAGTTTGCAGCCATCGTAGCTATTATGCTTGCGCAGTACTACCAACTGTACTATCGAAACTTCTACAGTTCCTCAACCTGACAGCGCAAAATGCATGTCGATATCAAAAATAACTTTTGTTTTATACAATACCAAAGGTAGACACCTTTGGTCTCGTCTTTTATAGTAACGCTGTACATGATGAGAAATTCGTTCATAAAAGTGTACTATGAGTTTATCAATGGCATTAGTAGTCATCGTTAAATCTTCATCTGATGAGTCATTAACCGCAACCTCATTTTCAATGGTCAATCGATGTAAGTGATCGTCCGGTATATTGCACTTCAATAGTTTAGTGACATCTGAATTAAACGCCTTTGTTTTTTTACGCATACTTTTTCGATAACTAGCAATAATCGGGTCTGAAGAAAAGCATCGATAGCAGATCTTGATTTGTAGATTCTCGTAAACATTTTCTGGTGTTATTCACTCTAAAATGGCGACAATCTTTATTACGGGCCTCTTGTGCCTCTTCGCTCAACATACCTATTGGCACTGAGTGATGTCGAATAATCTGAGTACTGTGCTCCAGTATCTTGTGAACTGTCGGACTCATTTCGAACCAAGGATATAGATTTACTAAGAGGTTTTTAGTTTCGACAGTATGCTTTTCAAACTTTTCCAAATCGATTTCATATCCCGAGGAGAGAGTTTGCAAAATGACTCTGAATTTCGTTATCAGACTCTCGTTTATTCCAGTGATGGAAGCGCTTACGTCTGAATTTTCAAAAAACCTCCTGGCAGTATTCCCCATCATTAGTATTTCCGGATCCTTGTTTTGGTTGATCTACATTAAGGTCTAGTTTCATTTTAAATTCCCTTTGAATTTTAGATTTCTTGAATTCTTTGGATAGTTTATCTTCTGCCGTTGTTAATCTTTTCTTTTTAACTTCTATCCTGTATGACAGATTCAGAAAAAATTCAAGACTGCGTATCCACGCGTGCAATGTAGATAAGCCCAAACTATAATTTTCGACTATATCAGGAGGAAGCGGGATGTTACCTTTGAAATGCTTAGGAGTAGCTTGACAAATAAAGCAGGTTTGGGTGGACTTAGTATTTGTTAAGGCGTTAGCCACTTTACCATCGACCATAGTTAAAGCCAATTGGTGTTTTATGATTATTTCCTTTTCATCTATCACTACTGTGGTCGGTAATAGAGCACGAATCTGTGCTTTAACAAGATCGGTCTCTAATATTCGTTGTTGTTTCTTTTTCAAAAATAAACTTTATAGGACGACAAAATCTGGTGGATCCTGGAGCGCTATTTTGCCGAGCATAATACTTTGTATTAGTTGGACAAAGATTAATGGGTACAAACGAAAACATCAACAAGTATTCGTCGTTCACAGCCGAATCAGAAAACTATTGCTTATATTTACTCTGTCCTCTACTTCCGTCACAACCCCATTTGCTAAATAAAGTAAAGTCCTTCTCCCCTTTATCAACAAGTTGTCTAAGAACAGGGTATTGGACTTGACACAGCCGTTTATATGTTAAATCTAGGACAGCCTGCATGACAACTCGGCTCTAGTTTCGTTAATAATAACGTCTACTTCAGACACACAACAAGCTTTTTTGCGTTTTGTACCTTATAATACAGAGGATATAAATCGTGACAACCATCAATGCATTTTTTCTTAACAAACAATATGATTCTTTAGTTAACTTACAATCTACAAATATCGACAAAGCTTCCTCGGGGGATAGTGAGCGTACGTTATTAGAAGTACTCGGCTTAGAGATATCTAATTTTGAAGACAGACGCTCCGACACTTCTTTTACTGCCTTCGCAGCGATTCGGTTTCCAGATGCATGAAGGGAAAGATGGGCGGCATATGTCAATTGTTCTGCATTAATATTTAGCAAATTACTTATTTTTCTTTTTTTGGTCTTTTCGCTCGAGTCAGCAAAGTGCTTTTGAGGACGACCTGCGCCTTGAGTTGTGGATTGTTCTACCGCTTTCGAAATGATAAATTCAAAATCTCTACCTTCGAGCCATGAAGAAAATTTATTGAAAAAAACATCAGATTTTCTATGACACTTTTCCCACCTTTCGTTTATTTTCTTCGAACAATCACGTACAGAATTTTTTATAGATTTCAGGTCTGTTATTTCTTTTTCATTTGTGTTCCATAGTTGCAACACATACCTCAAAAGGCTTTCATTTTCATCTTTTCTTCCCAGTTTTAACCATTCTTCTACAAACAGCTTCCGTGGAACGGTGAGCACGAAACCTGGAACCGATTCAAAATTAATAAATATTTTAAGTGAAATCGCAAAATTTCGCAAAAAAAACTAAGTGAAAATGAAAAATATATAGTTTGAAGAAAATAATTGTAAAAAAATTAGCTTGGCAGCTCTTGGCCGTGAGCAAGTAATTCTCATCTGAATTCCAAAAATTTTGTGTACGATAATCAAAAATATAGTAGGTACAACTATGTCAAATATTAGTACTTACTTGTCTCCTTAACATCCATAATAGTGGCAAACAACACTAATAACTATTTTAATAACCAACAAATACAACAATACAAAAAAATCCAAAAAAAGAAACAGAAACTCTTTGTTAAAAACGAATTATTAATTTACTAATACCCTTCACGCGTAATTCACTTACAAGAACACAAGGAAATAAATATTGACATTTTGATCTGACAACGTTATTGACAATACCTTACTAGACAGCCTCCTATGTTCATAAAGAGAGAGTCACGGAAAATTGCTCAACTTATGACAGTTTTCCGTGTCTCTTTTTATTAAAGCTAAAGAGGTTCCAATATCGGAAGTCCATATAACTGAAAAAAAACTATTTCTGGAAGGAAGTTAATATAATAATTCTATCTATTGTATGTTTATTTTATACAATAGATATGTTGAAAATACAAGGAAGTGTAGCGAACGTTATACCTGGTTATACAGCAGTTGATCGACGGCCACATTTCCTTTTTCACTTGGCACCCTTCGACGTTGTCATTTATGGTTGTCATGTAAAACCTACGGCCCTGTACACGCCACAGCAACTTTATTTTTTATTTTTTGCAGCTTTCAATTAATATTAAAAAATGTTTATGGGGTAAAATGTAGATTCGATGATATGAATTTTGTCCACCTAATTCATCATTTTTTTCCACTGTGCGGTGGAACAAAAGTTTTAGAGGTATTCGGCGAACAAAGGGAAACTTCGAGCAGTGCGCAAGCAAAATGCAAGGTTTAGAGATTTTGCTTAGAGCAGCTAAATTTACAATGTAATAAAGTTATAAAACATTCTGTTTTATATATACGTCTGTATACGGGCACACGAACTCTGCACAAACCTCTTCTATATTCGGCAGGCTTTTGTGTTTGAGAGAGCGAGCGGCTCTTTGTGTTCATGGACTAGTTTATCCCAGTTGTAATTCTGTCTTTAATTCCGGTCGCATTCTCGTTATGTTCCCTTTTTGCTTGTTTATTGAGCAAAAAGTAGGAATCGGGATAATTGAACAGGAATTTTTCGTCGTCTTTTTTTATTCTTTTGCAATATTAATGGACGCTAATAGAATAAAAATAAAAGCTTGTGATTCGGAGGATTCCTTCGGCTCGCTGATGGCCGTCCGATTCTCCACATTCGCTGCCATTTGTAACAGGTTTGACATCGGCACAGATAGGGACCTGAATAATTGCCAATTTCCTATATTGATGTCTACATTTATTATTACAAATGACCGCAGGTATAAGCTATGGCCGTGCAGATGTCACGCTCTAGGTTAATTAGTATTCATTTCAGACGAGCTGTAATTATAAAATCTGGAACCCACGGCATTTTACTAGGTTCCTTTCTTTTTAGGAAATTAAAATTTATACATTAATTTTCGTTCTAATTTATACTGGATTCGTTCATATATTTTAAAATTAAATTTATTACATCCTTGAGTTTAATAAGTATATATTAAAGGATTATAGGTCGATATAATGAAATTTGCTTTTGCATAGATTTGGATAACTTTTCTTTTAAAGTAGGTACATGACCAGCATAAATTTTGCAACATATGAGAAATTTCTTTGTTGTTAAAATACAGAAAATCCTCTTTATATATTATCTTTGTTTATTTCAGTATCTCTAACGACCTCAAAACTTTTTGGAACATATCACGTAACAAGTATGGAAGCAAATTTAAAAAGTATGCAAGGAATCGATAAAAGTGAAGATAGACATATTTTGAAACATGTGTACATTTTTGTAAGCATATCTAACTTTTCGGGCGCAACCAGATTAGTAGGCACAGCTAAGATGTTGTTGTACTCCTAGAAAGAATAGAATTCCGCTTCTTCTAGTAGTCTCCTTTCTTGACCTGATGTTAGGAGTACTCCTACTAATAAACGCATTTATTTCATGAAGTGTAGTTGTCCTCGAATTCATCACATATACAGGTGTCCCATGACGATTTAGACACGAAATATCTCCCAAGGAATTGTAACATCAACACTGAAAAAAATGGGTTAAGTAAAGCGTTTACTTGATAAAAAATCATTTACAATAGATAAAATTTGACTTGCAACTATTCTCCTCAACTAATATTTGCAACTAAACCCAATTGCCTGAATGCAAGTTCTTACTGTAGATAGTGCTTTTATTAACGGCTTTTACACAGCGTACATAACAAATTCTTGTGTAATAATCGTGATCAAACTGTTCATTTGTGGTAAGTAACGTATTACTTGTGGCTACCGGTACTGTATCTAACTACATCATACACTTAGTACAAGTAACAACAACACTGATTGCTATTAAACTCATGTATTTTCATAAATAGGTAGCAACTTGCCACAACTATGATTATTTGAAACTGTAAACTTCTCCTAAACCCCTCACCACAAACTATCATCATCAGCAGAAACACTGAACAGTACAGTATTAGTAGTGCCACAGTTTGGAGTATTTTTGTTATGATTATTTGAGTTTTGCTATACCTCGAGTGTTTTCGGGCAGAATCGGTGGTTTTACCGCGTTTTGCGCATAACCATCATAAATCGTGTTGAATTACAGTATACGCGATAGACGTAGACGCATAAATCTCCTTTACTTAATAAAGGCGTTTGCTTATTAATACTCGGTAATACCTGTGTTAGAAGTTAGAAATAGAAGAATTGCTTTCATCTTGAGGCTTCAACTCCACTACTTAAATGAATTTTGCAGAGGTAACACGCAGATCATTGATATGCACCCTTCATAATGATAAACAATATATTACAATGTATTAAACATTTAAAAGTACCGGCAAGTTGTATATGGATTCCGTTCAATCAGTTGGAGTAACTATTATCCTTCTAAAGCTTATTGTTTTGAAACGTTAGTGTAGGTTATTCGATTATTTACTTGTTCTTTGCTGTTATTATGTAATTTAAACATTGCATTATATTAATATTAGGTAACCACTGTGTCCTATACGAAATAAAACTGTGACTACTAATACTGCTTTTTTTCTTAATAATAGGTATTGTCTACCATTTTTAGCAAATTAAATGCGAATTCAAGCTCACAAATCTTCGATTATTAATGCAATCATTTGTAAACAATTCTGAATTACGCATTGCTCGGCACGCAGTACTTATAGTTTCGGTTGCATGAATAATCGAAGATTTGTGGAGCTTTAATAATTTGTTATAGATGTACACACATGAGATAATATTGGAAATTGATTGCAAGCTACATATTAAGTAGCTAATAAAATCATTAACGGTATAGTTTTAATTAAGGTATTTACGTTTTAAAGGATATGTATACAATAAAGAAACAATTACGTTTTTCTTTAATGATTATTAACATTTTGCGTTTCTATTATCTATATTAAAATAGTTTATACTAACTCATCATCTAACATTTTATGTAGATTTCTTTTACAATTTGCGAGTTAGTAAGAGATGAGTATGATGTCATGCACTGTTATTGCACCGTTATTAGTTTAACAGGAGAATATAAGACATCTTTCCATATTACTGTTTAGCATTGTACCATCTTAAAGCGAGTCTTAAAATATGTATGAAGTAATTCATACAGCTTGTATTGATTATGAAGTAGCGATAGTCGTTATAGAATACTTCACTCACGGCAATACACCTACTACTTGACAATTTTTTTACTTATTGCAACTGCATATACTCTTTGGCACAACTACTTCAGTTCAATTATCATACCCAACTTCATAAGTTACCGATATGAAGCAGACCGTAAGTAACTTCGATTGCTTCTTGTTAGTACCAGTGTTTAAAATTTCTTTTCTACTAGTGCTAAGTAATTTGTGCTTTTATCCCCTATTCAGCTGAACTTTTTACTTACGATAATTATATTTTTATTTATGATTATTATTTTTTTTTTCTCGTTTCCTACAATGAACTAGAAACCGCTAGACTAAATAACCCTAACATTAAACACGTTAGGCCTTAGGAAATTACTGACCCCATAGAAAATATTTAAGTGGGTGTTAAAATCAGGAAACAGAGTATCTGTTCTTCAAGTATCAATTCTTACTTGTTAATTCTTATTGTTTTGTTCTTACTTATTTGGTGAGGTCATAAAGCATTGTTCTGCAGAAATACAATTAACCGACACTACCAACGAACTTTCCTTTAAAATACCTTTGAAATTACACCAAGCTCCTCAGATAATGGAATTGAATAGTCACCCTAGTCTGATTAATGTTATGTATTGTACATTAATTTAAATTCTAGGCACGTTTCTTATTACACCAGTGTGTGTTATAGTGTTGTCATATCTGATTTAGATAAATTATCATATTTTCCTTTGTCTAAATAAATAATAAGTAATTGCGTCTGTAGAAAAATCTTATGTATGTTGCGAACGCAAGTGTATATTTTCGATTTTAAGATAATACCGACAACAATCTCTCAATCGCCAATGTTTCATTTTGCGCTCCTAATACCAAAAATAGCACGATCTGTATGTTTCCAATGTCCTTCTATCTTGTTCTTATATTTGTGAATCGGTTTTACAAAAATTACCAACCACTACAATTCAATACAACTTAAATGGCAGAGCGACAAATAAAGGCACTAAAAACGTATAAAACTGTTAATAATTAATACCATTGTATTAAAACTATTACAATATTTAACAAGTTAACCTTCAGAACTGAAAAAAGAAAAGGATCAAAGAGAAACAGCAATAAAGTAAAGTTCTTAAAAAGTAAAATATCATTTTGTTTCATACAATAACTTATTATTATAAGTAAAATTATATAATATTAATATGATTTCTTGCACCTATCCAATGCATGTTCTATGTAACTGGGGTTATTTTTAATAATAATATGTAATAAAAGCACACCACCAAAAGAACCACCTTAATGTCAGGTAAATATGAAACTAGTTCGTCTTCATGAGACTCCTGCGGATAAATCCCTAAATCATCGATTACCGTTAGGAGTTTCGTTGTGCTTTCCAACAAGTGACAATAGCATTCGAACATCGATAGGTCCTAAGGTAACAGTACTACTCTCAGCTAGTCACAAAATGCGCCGATTTACCCATATTTACATATTTTAACGTTTTTTTTTTTGTGGGACTAAACTCTCACGTGATGTTTATGTGTATATTATATATTTTTTTTAAAGATTTGAGATAATGGTTTGTTTTGTTTGCCGTATTTGGTTTATATATAATTTTTAAAAAAGTTCTTGGGAAGCGGCATTTATTTATTATTTTATATTATTTATACAAAAACGTTTCGATGCTTTTACACCTTTTTCAATTTGTCTCCGTGTTGGTAAATTCCAATTGTATGTTCATAATAGTAACATAAAATCAAAATTTTAAATTTACATCTTTTTTTTTTTATATTTCGTCTATGTGTTACATGTTGTGTATATCGTTTTGATTTATATTATTGTGTGCAATAATATTATATAATAACTTGATTGTTATTTTAGTAAGCAGTTACTGCAATAAACGTACTGCTGTGTACTGACTGAATTAAATAAATTTTAAAATGAAAAAAATTAAAATTAGCTAGGTCAACGGAAAAAATTTAAAATTGAACGCAAAAGAACAATTAATCTCAGAGTTACCCTCGCGAATTAAAACTTGAATCTAACCACGAAAAGTAATTTGTGAGTGAATGAAATCTGACTTTCTTAAATACCCCGAAAAATTGTAAAGGTTTAAAACAAAATAAAAGAGCAGAATTTTTAATCCAAAGATGCTAATTAACAATCAAATTTTATTATACAAAATGGGTTTAAATGACAACTTGTGCAGAAAGAAACCGTGAACTGAAGGTTCTGGCCTAAATTAAAAACTGCACTTGAATCTAAATTACAATAGGACAATGCTATTTCCTATACAAAGCAAAAGTTTTGTTTGTTCAGGAAGATAATCCTAAATATACCAATATCAATCCACGTCGTTTCAAATTAAAACAAACTAAATTAAGCGTGGACAATTTCTAGTAATTAACAAAAATGAAAAACTAAAATCAAGCACAATGCTCCTACTCACCCAAACGAGGTGATTGATAAAATAAAAATGAATCAGCAAAATAGAAAAACGGAAAAATTAACTCTATAACTATAATGAGAGAATATCAACTAAAAAATATCTTCCTGCACAAAAATAATAAATGATCTTATATCTATAAGGTGCATACATGAATATAATAGCAATTATTACAAAATGAATTCCTTGATGGACAAAATTTTTAAAGAAACGAAACGAAATTTACTATAATCAAAATGGACTACAAAATGGGAACAGAGATTTACAAAAATACGTCTACTCACGTTAACAGTCGACCAAGGAACTGCCTGACAAAACTCTACAACGCAGACCCACAATTCACCGACAAAATCTAATAGAAAAAGCATTAAACAGAACTAGCAAACGCTAGACATCTAATTGAATGGAAGTAATTAAAAAAAACTTAACACTTAATTAAATAAATCATACAATTAACTCTTTACCTAAATTTATACAAAAATAAATCTAAATTTGTGAAAAATTCTCGGTAAATTGATTAATGACTGAACGGAGTAAACAAGACAAAATCGATGCAACTTAAAATACACTCGCGAAAAACGGGATGCCTAGACTACAGCAGTACATATGCATTATTGTTATTTTTTAAAGCTGAGTATGCCTAAATCATAAACTCTTTAAATATAGATGTAGAAGAAGCTACTGCTGCATCCTACAGCTTATATGCACACTAGCATCACATCCTATTGTTACATCTATCTCTGCCACCTACCCATTATGTCAACGTTGAGCTTTAGCGAGAATCGGTTCCGTTATCATCTTAAATGCATTAACTATTGTAGAGTAGGCAGGCGGATGTCATTCTGAAAGCTGTGAGCGAATTGCATCTGTCCAATGTAACGTAAATGTAAGATATATTAGACTTCTGTCGTTTGACAAAACACGTGCGAAAGCAAGTATATGTACAAATAATTTCAAAATAATCAAAGAAACACACTAAAGCTAATAAAAGCATGTAACTTCTACACTGAAAGATGCTGCTTTATCCCATAATTTCGGAAGTACTGGGATTTAAATTATTGATTCAAATACCCATTTGCTTCCAAAATAGTTTTACTTTTGAAATAATGCGTGTACAAACAACACTGTTAAGAGTTTATCAATTTTTTTTTAATGAATTCAATCAAGTTAAATAATAAAATGCTGGTTCAACATTCCAGAAATTTATCGAATTAGGCCACTAAAGTGTTAAAAATAACTTTTTTTTCAGACAATACTGCCGATGTTAAATTAATTGTTGTTATAGTTAAACTAAGCCATTCATTGTGTTATTCTTTTCTCCACCCCTTCTTCAAAGTGTAACGTTTTCAAATTATTAACACAGGTGATATATTTAATGAACAAGTATTCATTTTACGATAAAGGCTACTTAAAATAAAATAACACTACTAAAAACAGTAGTAGTGTTATTTTATTTTATGTAGCCTTTATCGTAAAATGAATACTTGTTCATTAAATGTGCTTTAGTTATTTGTTATTACTATAACAAATAACTAAAGCACTGCTACCAACATTTATTAACTAAATTAATTTAAATTCTACTTGTTTCTATTCACTATTATTATTTCCCGCTATTTATTTCTACTACAATATGATCGATTAAATTTATAGCAAGCCATGATGTTATTTATGTTATATAACATCATGGCTCCCTAGAGGTTAAATTTAATTGATCATATTGTATTTATTCCGTTACCGTGCGCTTATTTCGTAGTTTAGCTTTCGCTATGCGCTTTTCGATAATAACTGATTTGTCTCTGTTAGCCCGCGCATCCTATTAGGCTACAGAAGATTTATAAGAGTTTTAACAAATGATAGAGGAGCAAGTACTTGCTTACTGTTTAAAAAAAAATTGAAGATTAAAAATATTGCATAATAAAAACTCATGGTTATTGAAAAACGCTGCGTTGGCCATTTAAACATACCTGCAAATGAAGTACATATATGTAATGAAATACAGTGCCATCATTTATTGTAACACAGAGCTCGGAAACTCATTCTAGTCCAATTGCAGCTGTTCTATCATCAAACAATATGATTTTACATTTTCTAGAAAAAAAGCAAGTACGATACTTAACTATTCTTTATTCTTATACCCATGTTTAATGCTTTTTCAATTTGATTCATGCAAAAAAAAATAAATCCTTCTTTTGTTATTACAATTGCAACACCAAAATTATTACCCTGTAAAAGATATATTGTATATACCATTTATCCGATATTTATATTTGCAAATATCTAATAAACCAGATATCATTTTTACTAAAGCTTAAATTGGTTACAGCAAATATTTAAATGAATTATTTCCCTTTAAAAATAGATTTACCTGCTTTTATAAATTGCAAAACTTTGTACAATAGTTTTGAACGAGCCACCTGATGCAAATTGAAAAATTTAAGTAAAATGTTATATAAATTGTGCATTGTAAGTTCCACCCCGAATAGCTACTAACAATACCGCAAATCATATTTAGGTTAAGTTGCTACTACATCGCACTATGTATTACAGGTGGTCAGACAGATGTGTGTATATTTTCGTTGGGTGTTGTCATACATAGCTACTCAATAGTGATAATCTCAATACGTAATCCACGTAAATAGAACTTACCTCAGCATCAGCTTACAGCCCAAAATAGGAGTTCATAGTTAATTGCCATTCATTATTGAAACATCTGCATGTTGGGTATTCAAACTGCATAACACAGACGCATGCGCTGAGCGCAGTTGATGGTTACACGTTATACTTCGGTAACGGTTTTAACTTTTGATTATTCGGCATACTTTCCAAAAGAAAAATATCCCTTTTTTAAGGGTCACATGTTTTTCGATCATGTAATATACATGTTATGTATAACTATAAATTCTAACAATTCACTTTTCATATTCTCCATATTCCACTTATATTTTTCCCAGTATAAATGGGGGAAATTTCTTGAAATATGTAATGTTTCTTTCCTAACAAGCAAATTTCCCAGAATGTGGTACTAGTGATAATATGGAGAGAAAATTGCATTATAACATACGAAACTATGACTTTAATACCCCAGTTAGTGTCGCAAGTCACCAGTTTTAGGCTATACGTTTCCATGCATTTTGTAAATCATAAATGAGTGTTTCAGTACTTGCAGTAGGCGTGTATAGATCTTTTCTACTATTCATCCAGCACGTTTTTCTGATTATTTTTTTTTATATACAGGTGTCTTTAGGTTTTTTTGAACTTCTAGTTGAAATTTAATTTTGAAACTTACAATGTCGTAATGGCCTGCTGTGACCAATTTAAGCAACATCTTTTCAACTTTATAGCACTTTCGGTACTTTTTTAAACAGAATGATGCAATTTTCATCGGTGTAATGAATTTACCGAGTCATTTGCAATTATTATATGGGGGTTCCCTATTCCTAAACTCAACCAATTTTGAGATATTTGCAGTTTTGTTGAATTTTTGACGTTTGTACTCTTTCAAATAAAATTAAATTGTCAATGAGGTATCAGATATTTAGTAGTTCTACTGATGTTCATGTTAGTACAAAGACGTAGGTATACGCTGTTATAGTAATAATCATTGAATCACACACAGAGTGTTCTAAAAATCAATAACACTTTTACTTTAAAATGGAACATGGTATTTTTTACTTCAGCATTGAATGCACCGTAAAATCCTATATCGATTGATATTAGGGTTTGGTATATCTTTTTTTGATAGTTTTTGAAATACTTTCATTTCTTGCATAAAATTACTAAAAATATGCCTAAATGCCAAATTTCAAGCAAATAAAATGAGTTTTCTCCCTAGAAAACACTCTCTATACTATTTGCTTAACCTATCTAACTATTTATGTTTTAAGTATCTAATGTTACTAATTTCTTACTAATAGTGAATGTTTTTTGGCTATAGGGAACGTAAGATAATTATTAGATATTAGTAAGCCATAAGACGTAGCAAACAAGTAATACCTATGGCTAATAAATTACCAAATTTCGCTGTAGTAACACGTTATATCTTTTATAGTAAGTCCTAATGCTGTCAACTCCTTCACTCATTTTCTTCCAACAAAAAGAAATAAGAAAAACTTTGAAAGTTACATAACCAAATAATATTTTAGGTTTATTCTACATTCATGAAGAATGAAACAATGATAATAGGTGAACTTGGAATGAATAAAAACACTGAAGAAATAAAATACAAAAAGAAATTTATTTATGTAATGCCAATAAACTGATATTATTATTATTATTATTATTATTATTAAATTAAAGGAGATATCTTAAATAATTGAAAAACTTCCAACTATAAATATCTCAGGTATGGAAACCAAATGCAAAAATTTATAACGGGTGACTCCAAAAAATAATATAAATATATGTACAATAAAAAAACATTGTTTTTTAGGAAAAAATATTTTAGTTGCTCGTAATTTAGAAATTAGTCATTTTAGGCAAGAAATCCCAATATTTCAAAAATTTCAACTATCAAGAATAGGTATACCAAACCCTAGTACCAATCGAAGCAAATAATATACAGAGTGCTTTATAGAAAAAAAAACTCATTTTATTTGCTTGAAATTCAAAATTTAGGCATATTTTTAGTTATTTTATACAAGATATCCTATTATTTCAAAAACTATCAAGAATCAAACCAAATCTATCAAATCCTGATATCAATCGATGTGAAATTTTACGCTCCATTTAATGCTGTAATAAAATGTACCCTCTTCTATTTGAAAGGAAAAAGTTTTATCAGTTTAAGGCGATATTATCATGGTCGGCCATATTGAAAAAGACGTGTAAATAAAGCAATATTTCGGTACCATTTTTGCCGAACGTGGGTGTTATTTTAGAAATTGTATAACACTGGAAGATAGAATAAATTTTCAACTTCGTTCTGTCGTTGCGTTTTTTGTAAGTTATTAGAAAGGAAAGTGTTGAATTTACTAAGAAAATGGCACTCTATACAAGGTAGTGCGAGAGCCTAAAAAAACCTTATTTTCAGAAGAAAACCGCTATTATTACAAAATGAAACAAGGCCAGTATATAAATGAAACATTGTAGGACATAGAAATTCTAAATTTGACAATTAGAAGTGACTTATATTCCCACAAAGGGTACCGGAATATTATTAAAGAAAAGTAACCAGAATCTAGTATTATCTCAGTTTTTTTTTATTCAAGTTGACTTCGCGTCAGTTTAGCTCTCATTTAACAGATGGCAGCAGAGGTAAACTGAATTTTCTTTTAAATTATGAATATTTGCGGAAAGCACGTATGTAATGATGGTAGGGAGTGAACAATTTTTCAAATTACCAAAAGATTCAATTTTCACGTACATTTTGATATTTTTTATAATAGTAAAGTATGGAAGGCCTATTCTGAAAGCAAATCATGATAATTTTTGTGAAAATAAGAATACCCGGTCCAAGTGTAATTTTTCATTGATAATTACGAGGAAAAAATATTGTGTTGCATTATTTATCATTTTCAATAACTGTTAAGAGTAGTACATATATGTCTTACGTTAACGCTAATATGTAAGTAGTTCAACCCTGATCAAGATATTTCCGAAAAAAGCAAGTTTCTTGGTAGTTCTCAATATCTCTGAGAAACAGGTCGACATAAATAAATATGAACCTTTTTTTTATAACAGCAGATTAATAACCTTCTTATTTCCCTGTATTATTAAATATAATGGCACAACTTAGTATTTCACTTACAAATTAATATATTAAGAAAATTTACAGTTGTATTACAAAAGTTGATAAACACATATGTATACATAAGATAAAAATGTCTTAAAGTAAAAAAAAAACTTGACTAAAAGTTGGTTAAGCCACTTTATTGTGGTGATCTCCATATTCTTGTAGATTTAAAATAATAGTATTGCTAAATTAATGAAGACCATTTCACCAACATTTTCATGCATCATTGTTTTAGTCAGGTCAATCCTTTCTTCCTATCTTTACCAGCATTTGGATACATAGGAATTTCTGTGGGTATTATGGGAATCCATTGTAGGTGTGGATTATGTGTATCCAAGAATCGCCACATTGAGATCTTTAGTAATCATGGTATCGCAGTAACGGTATTAATGAAAGACTTTTCAATTATTAGTAGGTATACCCACCTTACTGAAAAAAAATAATAACACACAAATTGATGTAAGGCACCTAAGATAAACTGTTCTAGTCTACTGCACCAAAGAACAGAACACGTCAACACATAAAGAATATCAAAGATCTGATGGCTCGCTGTAAAAGCAATTTTCTGTGGATAGTCACACGAGTGTTCCAATATTCTAATCAGCGCTCGTTGAAGTGGTTTTCCCGAAGCATTTGTTGACATTCCCTCATCTATCTCATCCTAAATACCACCCAAACGAAAAGATCGAGTATTATTTCGTGTTATATTGAATGTATGTTGTCTCTTTTATTTTATCCTCAATCAACTTGCCGAGATTGTTTTTGCTTCTTTTCTTTTTTCATCAGCCAATGTAGTCCCGGGATTAGCGATCGTGCGGTCAGGTCGTGGCAGAAAATACCGTACTTAGATAGATATTAGTAGAATCACTAAATATCTGATACCTCATGAACTATTTAATTTTATTTAAAAGTGCGAATGTCAAAAAATCAACAAAATTGCAAATATCTCAAAAATGCTGGAGTTTAGGGATTGGGAACTCTGGTACAAACTAGTTTTCAAATTCCAATTAGAAGTTCCAAAAAATAATGACCTAGTGCGATGAGACACTCTGTATATATTGGAAATCTTCTTGACTGTCAACCGGTAGAATTATCAAAAGTATTGATGGATAATAGGCAAAGCATTGCATTCGTATTATTAAGATAATTAAATTGATCAAGATTGATTAAGAAAGTTTATCGTAAAGAGTATTATATTTTTTTCCCATAATCTAAGTTGTATTGGACGGTTTTCTGTAGGTTTAGGCGGGTAGAATAATAAACCAATATCTATCTAGAGCGTACAACCTCGAGAAGTATTATAATACTGTTGGTAAATTATACAATTTATTCTTTTATAGAACTTGAACTCTCTATTAGGTATATCCTTATACTCAGTGTTACAGAATTAAAATTTACTGCAACCATTTTTCTTCTGCACGTGACAAGTTGAAAACTTGGAATCAGGTACTTTACAAGTTCAAAAGTTACACGAGTGCGGTAAGGTCATGCTGGAGTGTTGGAAAGAAAGAAAGATATAGGAATTTAAGAAACTTTAACGGCAAGAAGAAAGGATTATCGTATCTCGCTTATAATGTGAGTCGACGAGCAGGCTCGGCGCAAAAACTCATTGTTCACGCGAACTTCACGCGATTGCCGTATCCAAAAGGAAGCGGAACTACGCCGTTTCGAGCGTTCCTATTTACGCAGTTCGAGATGAAATATTTACGGCGATGAAACGCGACGTCGCCGCCTTTTATTCTCCGTATTCAATTATTAACAGGAATTCAAAGTGCGCCAGTCACTGTCCCGAACGAAACGTTCTTTATTATACGTCGCATGTGCACACATAAATCAATATTTTCAGGTATGTTTTGTCTCCGAGGAGTTAGGGAGGAAAGATCAAGCACATATTACCACGCAAAAAGGAAGATGACGAGAGCGGGAGGGCGGGTAGGATCGATCTTGGCAAACACATCATCTGATTTTGTTCAGAAACTCCGCTATCCCCTTGTTATATCTGGTATTGCGGCAATAAAATATATATAGGGGGAATATAAACTACTTCGGAAATTGAATACGTTTAACCTTGTTTATCTAGCGTCGTGTCCTCCGCCGTATATCTTGAAATGGACATAAATAACGGACGTGTAACCGGCATAACAGCTAGATGATCTGACACCATCTAAATGCATTTCAGTTTTGCTAGTTTGTTTTATGGCCGAGATTAAATATATAGCAACGGTATAGTTCGGATAGATGAAAACAAACGGCAAATGTTTTTGTTATTTCGATAATGTTCAGGACAGATATGAAGATAGATCGCCCACTTGGAGGGGAAATCTCTTAAATTAAAGAAATAAATTCTTTTATATAGGATTTGTTTGAAATAAAACAATATTAGTGAATGTAAGTTATGCTAGGGGTTGAGTATGTTCTGCAAACCAATGAAGTGCCTTTGCGCACATTTGTCGATGTACACGGAAAAACCGATTTAACTGCCGCAAAGAAATTGATTTTATTATCATATATTTTGTTGGTTCAAATGTAAAAATTCTTACTTCAATCAAATACCAAATAAAACGTTGTTTGAGACAAACAAAAAATTTTGTTAAAATATTTGCTTTAACGTACCTAAATTATTTGGTAAAGAAGGAGTTTAGTTGTCGATATTAAATCTGTTTCTTTAAATCAAATAAAGCAGCGCTCGGCAAGGTGGCCCGTAGGAGCTAACTGTTTACATTCCCCCGCCCAACTAATTTAAGCGTTTTTGTAAGTTTATCGAGGAGAATATAACATACGACACAGAGCATATTGAGTCACTGAGACGTAGAGCGTTGAGTTAAATATGATGGATATTCCGAGTGCAAACGTCGTGTATTTTACAAAGAATAGGAAACGCAATTTCATTTTCCAAAAACATATCTAAGCATAATTGGTGTGTTATTTGTGGAAATATAATGCAAGTATGTAAAAAAATTCAATTTAAAGCGACGTTTTGATCATTTTCATGAGAGATTGTTTGTTTTATTATTTATTTGAAAAGTTTTTGATAATGACAAAAACCGTAGATATGAGGCGAAAAATGTAACCGATATCATCTCTCTTGTTTGTCGCATTTCGAATCGTTCGCTTACTTATTTCGTCGAGTGTACCTACATATGTATTTGCGTATGATGTCATCTTAGAATAATACTAAACTTTATTACTATAATCAATAAATATTAAATATTCTTAAACCCAATTTTTATTACGTTGAAGTGTCTAATATGCGATAGCCATCTACATATGTTTTTAATTTCAATAGCCGATTTTTGCTGGCCGCCTGACTCAAATACTTGTTTTCGAATTCCCTACACACTGTAAAAAATTACAGTAATTTTGCCATGGTAAATCAGGAATATTACATGCAATAACGTTGTGAATTTACCACAGTAAGTCATGTAAATTTTGTTTTACATGATTTTTCTAGGACATTTAACATGGAAAAACAGATTTCGGTAAAATTTATAGCTTTTTCATGTAAGTTTAAGATGTAACAAAAATTCAAAAGGAAAATATAGGAAAAAATATGTACAATTTTGTGTTTACTATCAAAATTTACTTAAAAGTGTAAAATTGACATTTTTTTTTATATTTAGTGCACTTTAAAAGTGATTTTACTAGTGAACTATTAATTTTACTGTACAAATAGAATCTTTTATATTTTTTGTTTTTACTTGAATTTTCAGGTAAAACTATAGATATCATGGAAAATACGAAATTCATACGCCGCAATGTGATTGGTTATTGGGTTATTTATCTGTGCGCATAGGTAATTCTATTCGTTTGTCAACTTATTATTGTCTCAATGATATCACGTGGTAATGTAATAGTGGTGCGTCACAAACAATCATAGGTTTCGCGTAAGCGTGTTCATTCTTGATCCCTGGTTGAGCGATTCAGTGTGATTTATTAGGTACTATAAAAGAATTAGGTAAGTTTGTTTTATGAATACACATTTTCAGATATTTATATATGTAGTTATCAATTGTTCTTAAAATTTAACATAGTACTTTGAAGGGCATACTAACTTATAATCAGATAGGTGCAAACGTAACCGTAACGTGTTTTCAGGAGTAGGTATGCATTATATTATATTTCCCAAATATTAATACAAATAGATTCTAACCAAAAAAAGTAAGGATATTAGAATTATGATTTAGTATGTACTATCTGTTGCAACTTCATATTTAGAAGTTAATATTCGTCACAGATGAAATTACGTACATATAAATTGTAGAGTAAACGATTAATATTTGTTCTGGCCATTTTGGATAAATTCGAAAATGAATCTTACTGATTTTTTTTTTTTTAAATTTGATGCTTCTGCGCAATTTTGAGTTTTTTTTTTCGTAAGCCATACCATTAACCGTAACCATTTTAAAATAAAGAAGTTTAGGAGGTTATGTCAGCCTGAAATCGCAATGTTAACTTGAATCAGAACGATGTGTAGATAATAATTCTTAGTATCTATTGTAAATGACTATTCAGTCATACGGT
Source organism: Protaetia brevitarsis (assembly GCA_004143645.1). Classification (NCBI taxonomy): domain Eukaryota; kingdom Metazoa; phylum Arthropoda; class Insecta; order Coleoptera; family Scarabaeidae; genus Protaetia; species Protaetia brevitarsis. The sequence goes on along the minus strand of RXPK01000466.1, from coordinate 25,497 downwards.
CTAATATAGTTGATAATATTAGATGTAATTATTATTTTATGTACACACCTGTTTGTAAGTCCAGTATAATTTAGGTTAATTCGCATTAGTAGCCGCGGAAATTGAATATACAATTTATCGTCTGACAGCTGTACGATATTCTGGTATCCTAGGATTCGACTGTATTTGAATGGGGTAGTGACCCAATGTAATTCGTAGGAAATAAATGAGTGGAAATCCTTGGATACGGGTGTTTGTTAATAAAAAATCTTTTATTTTTTATCAAGTTAAATGAATTAAATCATATTCCTGTGGTATATCCGGTATCAAAAGGGATCTTCTCTGTAAATCCATGCAAATACCTTCGACCTAAAAATATACAGAAGAAACATCAAGGTTGTTCAACATTATAAGAAATTTGCTGTGTTTAGAATACCTTGGTACATTTTCTATACGGTATCATACATGTCTCTGCTGTTTCGAATATAATTATACACTTTGGATGCTGTGAAGGAGGTTTTCCCCTGAATTTTTGTGATACCGGTGTTGTCCTCCCCATGTGAACCCTTCTGTGCAACATCTGGATTGTCACGGCGAGGAAACCCTATTCTGAAGTAGTATGGGGTATATGCAAGCTGATATACGAGGTAGCTGATAAAGGGCACTGTTTACATTTCTGCGTATTTAACATTTCGAACATTTTGAGGTTATTTTTCATGTCTGCAAAATGACAGTGCATACTGAAATTTAATGTGTATATAATTTGGTAGACGTTGTTGATGGTTTTTTTTTTCTCTTATGATAGCGGGATATTTAAAAGTTATTTTGAGAATTTAAGAATCCAAACGTATACTGGATAATTGATAATATTTGTTTTGAATATTCCAAATAAGTATATTCACCTTGGATAAGAGTTCTTGTATTTTTATATGTTTCTGATGTAAACTTGTTAATAATTTATACATGTTATTAATAGTTACATTGTTTTATTAATAAAAGCTCATTTGATACATGGAATTATTAAAAATTAAACTATACATTCAATATTTAACAAAGTGGTACATAAAATATACAAGTTAGTTATTTAGGAGACACAAGACGTGCACCCAAGTATAACACTCATTGGTTAGTAAGAAGGGAAATCACTAGAAAAACTTAAATAACTCAAAAACGACAACATGTAACTATAGGAATATCTAATGAAGACTAATGTATTTATGGTCGTAGAATCCAAAAATGAATAAAAAACTAGATCATTCCGTTTTAAATAACAAAGTTGACGTCTATTTCCGGTCAACCGGAAGCGATATTTTGGTTAAGGTATGTCACATTTATAGTTCCAATCGAACAGATAATGGTGCGAAAATCTCAAATATAAGTAAAAAATAGAACATCATAAACTTACGTGGAATACCTGTATAAGTCTGACAGCAGAAATGTTGAAAAGCAGACTAACGCAGCACCTCCGCCTTGACTCTCCATTTTCAATTTTGTCCATGACAACACTGTTCTTTTGCGACTGGAAACTAATTACAAAAAGATTGTTTTATAAAATGGCGCAGTATAAATTAGGGATGAATGGCCAAAAATAGAGCACTATCGGTTTCAATTATTTATTTTTTCAAATTGCAACGTTTCGACTAAACATTTAGTCTTTTTCAAGGTATAAAAATTTGTTTAAATAACTTGCATTAAATTTTGACTAACCAATTCACGAATTATGTTGTGTTGGAGCATTGAATTATTTTGATGTTAGTAACATCTATTGCAATATTTTAAATAATAACTTGTAACTTGTCTTTCTTTGACTCTGTATATGTTTTCCACCTGTATATCTCTTATATTTTCAGATTTATGGTTTATAAATAATTTTTTATTTGCCAATTTTTTAAAAATTGTACCTATATCAATTATACGTTTCACATTTGAACGTTCGTTTGTCTATTACTTTTGTGTTTTATTAGTTTAATTGTTTCATTATAATTTTAGCTGTACCTCCTAAAAATGTTTTAAATTAAAGAATTGTTTAATTTAATCTCAGACAGAGTTTTTTTGTTCTCTAACGAAGCCGGGTTGATAATACCAGTCCATTTCCATCCATATATAATTTCTAATTACTTGCGCGCGCGCATTTAGATTTTATTTTCAGACTCAAATTGAACGCTATCATATTTTGTGTGTATCTGTTCTTTTTTTGACAATATGTGTTTATGTGTGTATATTGGAAGGGTGATATTACACTGCGACCTAAAAGATTTATTGTGTCCCCTGTTCTTGCTGTTTTACAGCTGGCCTTCCAATCCTATTCCTTTCAAAACGTGTAGGACAAAGGTTGGACTAGTAGACTGGTTTTCTATCCAGCCACGCATCCCATTAGCCTAGTCCGCCACCTTAGGATTTAGGTTTTTATTGAGATTGTCTCCTCTCGGTCCGTGCAGTTAGGCCAAGAAAAAAAGGGATGGGGGGCCCTTTCGGAACCTGGTTTAACAGTTGGGCTTCCGGTAGCCGAATGCAACAACTGGCATCGTTGAAGAACCCTGGTGCAAGCCCTTAGCCACGACACGACAGCTCGGGCGAGGGGGGAATGGTTCACGGCAACGGTCTTCATTCATCCTGCTCCAGTTTTAAGCAGAGAGAACGAACTTATAGCCGCCACTAACCATCTCGTCTTGAGCGAACCCTGACAAGATGGCCTTTCCCCTATCCACCACCCGGGGACGCGCCTAGTAGGTACTCCCAGCCCCCAGAGACAATATGGCTTATAAAAGATACATACAAAATACTGTAAATTACTGACTAAATAAGGAATGGGGTCCAAATAGAATGTTATCGTCTAAAAAATAGATCATCTTTTGAGTGTAAAAATGATTAAACATTCGCAGTAAATAAAAATCGAAATAATATTGCTGGACATTACAGAACAGTGACAAGATTTTTTTCATTATTTTAAAAGTTTAAAAACGACATTAGTCTATATTTTTCATAAAGTCCCAGGATATTACATTAGCTCGATTTAATCAACTAATTTCGGTGTTGGACATTTATCTTTTACAGAAAAAAAAAAAAAAACGAAAAAGGAAGTCACGTGGAACAGAAAGACGGTATAAAGAAGAATACCTTTTCGTTTGAGTGGCTGATGCTGCCGTGATCTTTTAGGCCTCCTGATATATTTTTTTCTTAACAGGAACTCCCTTCCCCTGCGAGATTGAGTATATCCTGTTAAGTTTATTTATTACCCGAATTCATTTATTATTTCACATACCGTCGTTACGGTATAGGGGAATAATGGTGATTTATTATTAAACGCTGACGTACACTTTTGTTTTTAACGAAAATCTTTTGGAAGGGGGCTATCTGGAAAATGTGCTACAGGCTTGGACAAAAGCCAAGTCGGACTAATTTATTTATGACTCTAGGAGCCGGGGCTCGACTAACGGAATGCTTCAGCTCTGGTATTCAATTATTAAAATTGCTCCGGCAACTACACTCACCAATAATCCATCCTTATAATGAATTAATGAATCACATTAATTGTATTGATACAATTCCAGGTAGTGGGATTGCTTGCTACAAAATGTTGACAGACTAAATTTTTTTAAACTTGTGCAAAATAACGCAGCTAGTGTACCTGCACTGTAAACCACTGTAATTCAGGTGACTTTACACCCCAGCTCAAGCAAAAATACTTTACCTGTTATGCAATTCTTTCCACGTGAGCATTTTGCTGTCAATTTAACAAAATTATTATACATGTTCATGTAAAAATACACTGTTGAAAATTTTAACACATTTTTGACTAATTAATAGTCAGGAGAGGTCCACACTCTTTTCGTGTTATTTTGTCGAGAACTATAGAAGTTTAAATTTGACGAGCAAAGATAGTCAAGTATTGTCTATTGCTAAGGGGTTATTTTGTCCAACTGACACGTGGAATTACAAAATACTTCTAGTCACATTTTATTTGATCTAGACTAGACAAATTTACTAGCTGTTTAACTAAATGAATGCGATCTATTGGGTGTTTTAACACCATTTTCTAAACACAACGTCTTTTTAATATGCAACTCCTATTTCTTCGTGCTATAATATTCTCTCTTTAAGACGTTTTCTCAATTATAAATATGCAAAACCACTCATTCACAAGTTTTGGTTTCAAGTAAACGTACCAATTTTAAAATGATTTTTTGAGAACCATTATAAAATTAAGTGAATGTTTATGCTATTTGAGTCAAATCTGAACTAATTGCGTAAATAGATGTTCCCAATACATCTTTAAGATGTTGAAATTTTTTATGCACACTGGAATTAACGTTTAATAAGACAAGGCCAGTACACGTTTGGTGGTTTGTTTGTATATGTTAATACGCAGAATCAAACCCGAAAACAGATACACGTGCAATGCAGGTGGTGCGTATAATGCAATACCGTATTAGATTAGGTGGGGTTTCTATATTTCTATCTGAGGGAAAAATTTTGATTGGTTGACGCTTCTAAATGTCTAAAAAAATAGAAAATCCTCATATCTGAACAAAGAATCCACACGAAATTCTAGTAATTTCTGTTCCATTAAACACACGTAGTCACCTCGTCTGGCAAAGTTTTTAAAAATTAACACTAAAATATTTGACTAGCGCAAAATTAACGCCAACACCGATAATATTTTCAACAGTGTACGTGTTCCGAAGAAATTTACTAAAAGTCGGAATAGCATAAATTTGGGGAATATTAGGTAATAACTTACTTAAATACCATACTACTTCAACATATAATGTTAATATCAGGCAATTATATACGTTACAGTAACTTTAGTTACTGTTAGTAAAATATAGTATAGTAACATAGTTAACATACGAAACTGAACATCTGTTAAAGCTCAGAGATTTCAAATAATTAAAATAGCAAAAAACCGTCAGTGTAAAAGAAATCATCAACAAGATTTCAAAATTAATCGTCTTTCTAAATAAAATTTCAAAAAAGCTGCTGTTGGCAGCTTGAACATCACTGTACAAGCCAGCCGACTACTTGGCTAAAAAGACATATTGTGATTAACAATAAAATCAGAATTGGATCCGAACAATCCACCCTAAAGTACGTCTGCCTCTCCTCGTCCACTGTCGGGCAGTTGCCAAGAAGGTGAGTAGGACTTTCCTCCGCAGTCCAACATTTTCTGCACAGGGGAGAGTTCACTCGCCCTATGCGATACATGTGCTTATTTAGTGCACAGTGCCCAGTTAATATTCCTATGCGTAATCTCAATCTGTCCCTGCTCATAAAAACTGCCTTACGGAGTCTTTTCTCATTCGGATAAAGCCCTAGAGATTTACAGTGTCTTGCGCTGGGGAGTCCATTCCAAAAGGAGCAGTGGCTAGTAAGAAGTTGAGATCCGACAAAGGTTTTGACCTAAAAACGGCAGCTCGCTTGCGCCCGCTGCTAACGTGTCACCTACTTTATCGCCTATGATCCCAAAGTGACCTGGCACTTATTTCAATGTAACATTTCGATGTTCCACCAGCTGTTTAAGCTTTCCGTGGCACCCCAGTATCACCTGAGAGTCAAATATTACAGCCTGCACAGCTTTGAAGGCGGCCTGGGTGTCGGAGATAACTTCCACCCTTCCATTCTTGCGCAGGCATTTTCAGATGCCCTCAGCACAAGTAGGATGGCGATAATTTTCGGCCTGGAAAATAGTGGAGAGGTCCCTAGGCTAAAAGCTTCGGCGTCTCACTCTCCGTCCCCCAAATTCCAATTTTGCCCGTGCCATTATGCGTTTTCGAGGCATCGGCAAACCAACACCAATAGACCCCGTTTCGGTCTGCGGATCTACGTAATTGCATCTACGCTGTATCCCCCAGAGAAGCTGAAAACTGGCGAGATCTTATCTGCCTTTACAGGCCGTGGTACTGTCTGTTCAATGTAGTTGAAGATGCTGGTATGGTCTCTGGTATGACCTCAACAGACTAATTACTAAGTCTATAGAAGACAAAGAGATAGCCATGACGACTTCCCTGGACATCGAGGGCACATTTAACAATGCTACCACTAATTCACTTATCAGGGTTTTACGGAGAAGGGGCCGTCGCACCGAAGCTTTTACAGTGGGTAAGAGCCAGCCTGGAAAGAAGGATAATTACATCCACAATTGGTGAGGCTACCATTGAGGCGGAGGCAGGAGGGTGATGTCCGCAGGGTGGAGTTCTTTCTCCCTTGCTGTGGGCTACCCTGGTAGATGACCTAATCCGGAAGCTGACCGGGAAGGGATTCCATTGCCTTGGATATGCTGACGACCTCACAATAGTCGTCAGAGGGCGGTTTCCAAAGGTTCTGGCGGAACGTATGCAAACCGCTCTTAACACGGTTGATAAATGGTGTAAACAAGAGCGACTATCAGTCAATGCTCAAAAAACACAGGCTGTCACGTTCACAAGAAAAAGAACGCTAGAAGGCTTACAGCCACTAGTGATAGGAGGCGAAATGATTCCATATATCAAAGAGGCGAAATACCTGGGGGTATGGTTTAATCAAAGGCATACATAGAATTCACATATCCAGAAATTGACCAGCAAAGCCATCATCGCCCTGGGTAGGTGCAGGAGGCTGTGTGAAAAGAATTGGGGTCTTAGCCCCAAGAAAGAAGACTCTCTGGTTGCACACAAGGGTAATTAGACCCATGATAACGTATGGAGCAGTAGTATGGTGGCCAAAGGCGCGGCAGGTGCGGGCGGCCAAAGCGCTGGGTGGCGTGCAGAGGTTGGCGTGCATGTGCGCCACGGGGGCGTTGAGATCGACTCCTACCATCGCGATTGAAGTAATTCTGAGCCTGCCACCAATACATATTTTTTATACAAAGAGCCGCAAAGTCCACAGTACACCGACTTTTACATAGTCAAGTACCGATAAGTAAATCGCACGGGGCTGACTATAAAAAAATGTTAGACGAACTCAAGGAGGCACCTCTTTTACAAATGCCATGTGATGTCATGGTTCAAACATTTAACCTAGATAGAAAATAGCAGGTTATAATACCAGATAAGAAGGACTGGGAGGCAGGTACTCCGGTAAGAGCGGACTCAAACTGGTATACTGACGGCTCTAAAACGGACTACGGCGTTGGAGCGGAATATACACTAAGAAGCCTAAAAGGCTCTTTCGGTAAGCTTCAGCAGAGACACGACTGTGTTCCAAGCTGAGGTTGCTGCAATCCATCACTGTGTCCGAGAGATAGAAAGACGTACCGAAGCAGGTAAAAGCGTCGCTATCTTCTCTGACAGTCAGTTCACAATTAAAGCGATTAGTTCCACAAGCGTGGACTCTAAGCTGATTTGGGACTGTGTAAGCGCCCTAAATGAGGTGGGCACCCAAAGAAAGTAACCCTAGCCTGGGTCCCTAGCCACTCGGGCGTGAGAGGAAATGAGGCGGCGGACGAGCTGGCCAGGCGAGGTTCGTCAAGGCCATTCGTTGGAGCCGACCCCTCTTTCGGCACTACCAAATCGCAAATTAAAAAATCCATCAATGAATGGATACATAATCAGTCCAGAGAGTGGTGGCAAAAATCACCGGGACAAAAGCAAGTAAAAGAGTTCCTAAAGGAGCAGTACACCATAGGCCTGGCAGATGATGCAACCTGCAGATACTGCCAAGAGGAGGAAGAAACACCAGTTCATGTGCTGTGCCAATGTGAAGGCCTGGCGAGGACAAGGTTTCTAGTAATGGGGGAAGAGAACCCCACAGCTAGTAGCTACATAAAGAAGCCGCTCTCAAAGATGAGGCGTATGTGCTATGCCAATAGCATATTCCGGTTTCTGAAATTGTTTTGCAGTATCCTTTTTCGTACCTGCTTCCTCATTTCATAAGTTAATCCTAATACCAAAAGAGGTACGTTCAAAACGAGAAAATTCATATTTATTATTTATTTAACCAAAGTGAACTAATAAAAAAATACAACTATTGTTTACGTCGAAATTATGTTCCAGTCACAGCAATTAACAATGCCGGAGTCGAGATAGGTGGCTCGGACCTGTTAATTATCAACCAATTGCGGTAAATGTTTTACGAGCATTTTTAAATATTTCGTACAATCACAATTAAATGGGTCTGGCAAGAATGTAGTCCCTTCCACTTATAGTCGACTCTTGCTAAATAGTTGGTAATATATAATAAAACCTATTTTTAAAAAAACAGGTAACAGCAATAACTTAAATGGCTATAAGCCAGTCAGCCTGCTTAATGTATTTGCCAAAATGTATGAGTCCGTAGTTAACAGCAAACTGACTGACTATTTTCTAAGTAATAATATCTTTAGTTCCAGTCAGTAATCAGAGCACCAACACAGCTTCAAATAACCTAGTCACATTAATTTATTTATCATCAATTGCAGTATGTTTATGTTTATTATTATGTAAATAGCAATAAAGCATCAAATGGGTCTATCAATGAATTTAAGAACTCTCCTTTTACATAGCAAGCCAAGATCCTGATCCTATTTTCTTTGAGCACTAGAATTAGAAATATCATTTTTTTCTGATACGTTAGCTTGAAAAAGGATTCCTGTGAGTTCCATTAGTGGTGCAATCAGGAACGCTGTTAACTGCGGACACCTTCACGTAATACATATGGCATTAATTTGTAATCTGTTTGGAAGCTGTCGAACAGGTAGAACCATTCGATTCGAAAGTTTGAAGCTGCAATAATACGACCTAGCAATGGCGCAACGAAATGGAATACAATTGTAAAACACACTGCATGTGTGTGCGTTGAACGGGAAATACGGCATAAATGCGGTTCGAATTAAAATGTCAATATACACCGATGCAATTGATTGACAGGACATTTCATGCACCGCCGCGTATCTAATGCAAATCCCTACCTGTAAATTCCTATTGTATCGAACGTGAAACAAAAGACTCACGTATATGATGCTGGAAAAAGAACTGATTTGCTCTGTTGCGCACTGTAATGAGATTTATTGTATAAGCGAACAATGACAACGTGTTTGGGTATACAAGTATAATTCTGAAGCTTTAGAGCTTAAAATACCTTCTATTTGTTTTCCGTGCACGTATCTACTAGGTATCCTCTCCTCAGTTTATAGTGATTACAGAATTTCTAGTAGTAGTTCGGTCTACAACAATTATTATTTAAAACAGTATCTTGATGGTGACGCTGTCCGTTATTATCCAACCTCTTTAAATATTCATAATGAATTACCTCTATTATCACTTAGTTTTGGATATGAATCAGGTAATTTACTTCCTCTAGAAACAGATAACAGTAATTCAGCTTCAAATTCATGTCTTCCACCATTCAATAAGTTAGGATGGACACCTATAGTCCAGGCACTTAAGCTAGATACTTATTGCACCGCCCCTATTAAATCTCTTACTTCCACTCGAGCAGCTTAATGTTCTCCATAGAGCCCAGTATCTTGCCCAGTGGAAACTTGTCAACCTTCGAGGGCTCCAATAGATCCTTCCCGATATATTTCTGCTACTTTCAATTCCTCACATGTGCAGATTACATGTAAACTCCTTTCCTCCTCCTGTGGTTCGCAACTTCTGCACCACGGTTCGCTTATTCGACCTGTGTTGTATAGATACTTTTTTGGGGGAGTGTCCAGTTACAAGCCCAGTAATGGTGTTGGCTTCTTTCTTGCTGTGTCTGAGTAAGTTATCAGAGAATCTAGCATCCCCATCCCCTATTAGCGCCTTAGTATGAAGTTAACCTTCGTTGGACCTCCATTTCTTTATCTAAGCAGGTCCAGATCTCCCTTCTTGCAGAGTCCTTAGTAATCCCACATACTGGCTTAGGACCTATGAAGTGTCTTTTAGAGCCCTCCTTGGCTAGTTTGTCGCCTGTTACATTGCCCGTCTTCCACCATAATTGATCACTTACAGTTTCTTCACCTTCACACAATAATTTCTTCAACCCATGGCCGTCACTCGCACGAAAGAGATCTGGAGTACATTTCTAGATTAAAATTAACTTTTCGCTAGTCAGGCCCAAGTATTCTCAGAGTATTCCCTCCTTAGGTTCGTTTCATTCAGAAATTGCTAATTAAAATAATTATGACTTAAATAGTAGCGAAAATTGAGTATGGCAAATTTATTATCCAGGGCATTCTTTGAAAAAAAAAGATTATTTAGTTTATTTATTGCGTGTTGGTATTACTTTTATTTTTTAATATTCGAAGTTTGTTTTAAGTTTTTTTATTAGTTTATGTTTTGATTTGATATTAAAATGTTCACTACATTTTGTTTATTCTCTTTTTAAAGATTATTTTTTTTCTAATTTCCAAAATAATTTTTAGTTTAACTTATATTTCAGCAAGTTAACATATTGCTTAATATTCACACCTAGTATTTAATTTAACAACGCGTTAACAATTTTTAGTTATAATTTTCATTTTTTTATAGTGATAACCGGAGCAAGGAGGTGCGCGTTCCGAACGAACACACGTACGTACGGGTGTCGATAGAAAGTTACCCGATTCCCCGTATAAATCCCCTAGTTGTTTTGGCCGAGTAAGAAAAACACACCCATGTATAAAAACTACATGTGCCCGTAAATCACGTGGAATATTTCAGCGATGACTCATATATACATAACACGAACCACAACGCAGCTATGTTTTCCCAATATTCTATGCATTGGCGGCATCGTAGATGTAGCTGTTTATTTATATTTGTGCAGCATTCAAATATCTCCGTTCAGGCTTTCATTGAAAAGTAAGAATTGCTAAAATAATGTATAATTTGGAATGTGTTTTAAGCACTGTAACAAGATAAAATATATAATTGTATTACTTATTTAAATAGGCAATGACATTTTCGTTATTTCTTGTATTTTATAAAAAAAAAAATGATAAAACAAGCAGGAATAATGAGTCACTAACTATTTAAAATAGTAAAACAAAAACTTCCTAAGTCTTTTGATCATTGACTAGAAATAATTTACAAATTATTAATATCAAAACATTGTAATTTTCCACAATACATTTGAAAATGATGGTAAATTTTTTATATCTAGCGGCACGTCAAATTTAAACGATTATCAAAAAAATTTATTAAATCTTAATAAATCCAATCAAGGCTCCTACCTCAAGACTTCAATTCAAAATATTGATGCAATTGGGCCAAAAAACAGGGGAAGCTCTTTTTTCACTAAATTACATTGTTAGGTACTCTTCTTCTTGTAATTTAATAAGTTTTTAAAATTTGTAACCACATAATACTTTCTAGTTTTTCCTTTGTAAATATGAAGTTCTCTTATATGTGAATACAGAACCTTACATATAATATTTTCTGGGCTGTAAAACTATGTAGATACATATGCAAAATCCGAGGCATAGACTGCGTGTAGGCAATGCCACTCAGTTTTCCCGCTTCTCAGCTTCTCCGAACGAGTTTGTCCGTGCTTTAGTGATAACCCATACCAGGTATATAACGATTAAGTAAAGCTTTAAATTAAACGTAAATATGACCCATCATTAGCAGACGTATCGCAATGATGAAATTAATTTATTTTTTTAAATCTCGCGCTACATTTCGTAAGCATAGTCCAGTCATAATTATATGTCTGCCCAGGTACCTTCCCGGAGGGCGCTGTTGTAACGTAATCGTGACGTTATGTTTTTTCTAGCGCGAAGTCCTGATATTTCGGTCAAAGATGATATGTCACAATTTCATTACAGCAATGTCCCGCTTTCTCCTAAAGATAGAGCTAATTTAGCCTTTAATAAGTTGTAGGATTGTAGTTCTTTGATAATCTTTTTTGGCAGTTGAATAATGGTAATTCTTTTTCACTAAAAGAGGAAAATCTTATGCAACAATTCAATCACTTACAGATTTCTTGGTTCTTAAAATTTTCTTTCGTTTCTAGTAAACTTTCTTATACTATTCTACTCTTTCAGTTTGGTAATTGCTTTCGCTCACCTACTTTGATTAAATGCTTCTACATTAGATATAGGTTTGTTATCATATTAAACCCTCACTTCTGTTTCTCTATGTTAGAGTCTCGCGTATATTGTCAAACCTTTCGTTTCTATACTGTATTTGCCTTAAGACCAATATAATAAAACTAATGTGTTTAATAAAGTAACATTTAATCGGAAATCTATTTTTCCCTTTAAAAATTTGATACCCACTAGCTTTATTGTTTTAGTTTTTTTTAGGTCCATAATTATATGTTTTCCTTTGTTCAGAAAGGAATGAACTTAATATTCAAATTATTGCTGAATTATTATTCCAAAACGAGACTTCAATATCGTTTGTGTTGAAATGTGTTTCATTATGTATATACTGTGGCGCGCGCCACAATTTGAAATTTGGATTTTCTGCTGCGCCAACAGGTGGTGCCACCTCTATAAACCGGACATCGCGAAACTGCTGGAAGAGAGTACTAGTGTTCGACGCGTCAAATCGCAATGGAAATTTCTATCGCAAATTTACTCGAAATTTCAGAAAAGCTCCAGGTTAATCCAGAGCCAAGCACGCCTAATACAAACACGCCCGCGAGCGAGGACGTGGCAGAAGCTGTATCAGAAAGTTACAGCATGAAGAGTTGAAGCGAGCAAAGTGAACTGCAAACATAAATTGGTGAATATGAATAAATTACTGGGCATAAATACTACTAGTAATAGGGTTTTTTGTTTGAGTTTTTTTTAGAGGAAAAGAGTTTGAAAATGTATATTTTTTAATAATTTTAGTCTAACGTCACAACTGTTCCGCCCAGTAAAGAATTAGAAACTCTGTTTTGGGCCAATAAAAAAAATAATTTGCGAATTGACGTTTATCTATAGTATAATTTGTGTCTCCGTTGTCAGTGAATGTACCAAATTGTCATTTGTGACATAGAATTTGATTGGAATTACGTTTATAGTCCGTGTTGTTTTTAGAAAGATATTAGTTTTAAAATCTAGATTTGTTGGAAAAATGTTCTATAATCATAATATCATCAATAGATGGTAAACTTTGTTCAGTAACTATTTCAAATTCAGGATCCAATATAAGTTGTATGTGTTCAAAATAATCCATTTGATTTATATAAATCCTATATAACAACAGTAGTCTTAAATAAAACTTAAGTCAGCATTTTTACAAACTATTTCTCTAATACTTAATAATTACCCAAGTTATCGTAATATCACGTATTTATTAAATAATCATACCAAATATCACTTAAACACTAACCAAAGACCATTAAATGATACCTGACATATATGACACTGGGCGAACGCAAAAATCATCAGTTTTTGATTGGCCAAAACAGTTGTGATATCTTAGGACATAATTTAAAATTTATTAATTTTTGAATTGATCTTACTCACAAATACGAAACCCAAATGTTGAATTGTTTTAGGCGTTCGTCATCGTGTAATAGAAAAATAAAGTACAGTAAGTAGTTTTTTTGTATAACTTGTTGAAGGACCCGACCATATTGAATGAATTAATTTATTACTGTTTAGTCATTTATTAATTAGTGTAAATAGTAGCGTAATTTATTTTTATTAGACTTTAAGTGCAGAAATAAATGTTTATTAAATATATCACAGATGTGATGATTTGAACCCCGTAAACGTTACAATACAGAAGAGAAATAACAAATAAACGCTCTTTCATTTCGAAGCCAAAATCAGTGAAACGTCGCACCGCGCCCCGTGTTCATTGAACCCCCAACTATAAAGAAATATACTTACTAAATGATATATGTATCTATATATGTACAGAGCGCTTCAGATTTATTGTCTTCTTGCGAACGCATATGTACAGTTTTATCACATGTTCTATGCTGTGCGTTTCTGCTGTTTTTGGATTCGCAGATAGCAGATATGGTTTATATTACTTTTGTTTTAGTTTACGATTCATAGATGATGCCTGTGAAAGTAGATGTTTTGCCTTTATTACGTATTATTTATAATAATAACTCGAGTTGATGATTTATCTAAAGTAATAGCAAAAGAATTAGAAACATTTTTAATTATTACAATCTTGTTTAATATTCTAGTTTCTTTTCGTTAAGTAACATGTATAAAAGATAGACAAATAAAACGCGGGATGCTGCCGTATAACGATAAAAATAATGGTTTTATGTACGACGATCAAGAACATACACAAATAAATTGTAATTCACAGATATTTATTGATAAGAAATTACATAGCTTACTTTAATAGGAGATATCAGCAGCAAAGTTATAGTTAATTATTATTTAATTATAATTTTGTTTTAATTGGTAACACTCCTTTGTCCGTTAAATGTGTTAAGAAAACATAACTGTCTATACTTTGCTCTACAATGATAATGCCTTTTTTTGTTCTTCTATTCGCAACGGGAGACATTAGATCTGGAGTTCACTGTACACATCAAGACAATATGCATTCTAAGTTAAAACTTCGTACTTATGCATGTACATGTAATTAAGTTATATTGACATAATAACATCGGTACTATGGTTTTAGAGTTTTGCTCGCGCTATTCATTGCAAACTATATTATTATGTCAATGAAATGAGTTATGACTTCAATAGGAAGTGACAGAATTACCAACGATAAGACAACGAGAGGCTTACGGATCCTTGCGAAATCCTGGAAATTCATCCGCATTAAGTGTTTGTAACAAGCCGAGGATAAAGCAAATCTTGAGACACAACTGTCACATCAAGCACAAATCCATTAGGTCGGAAGCATTGTACGTTGCGCCGTGACGTCATATCATAACAGTACCATCTATTTCCTTAAGTGACAGATTAATGTCGTGAATTTCAATTCGCTTTTTTTTGCTGGTACTACGTTATACATTGTACTTTCATTCAACAATGATACTTAATGCCTTCGATGTAAACGCTTTTCATTTTAATATGACGTTTTCCATTTCCCAGCGTAGCCGCGGCCACCGCTTTTTTTTGATGAATCTACTTGTCTGTAACTTTATTGTTCACGTTGAATTGTAATTTACCTTTTTTTATGATAAGATGAATTTATTGCTCGGACGTAAACCGACTTCCGAGAGGGCAACTGCGTTTTTTCAGACTGGTGCTTGTTATTCTCCCCTCTCGCGGATTGTATGACAACCGAAAGCTAATAACATGTTACTTTAATCAAGCCATTTTACTACAGTTTTTAGTTCGAACAATACAAGGGACGCATTGTCCTGGCGACGGGGCAATTTCGGGCTGTATGAAGTTGTGCGATGGAATTTCATCAGAATTTTAAAATCTACCCCTTCGCCAAAACCGCTCGCACCAACTCGGATCTCAAGCTAGTAAAAAGTTTAACGATGAAACGGCATGATGTATTATTCAACGATGAATTAATTTACTGCTGCATGTGTTGTGCAGATATTGCATACCAGGTGTTCTATTTTAAGTAAAACATTTCAATTTTATGTAGCAAAGCTAGTATTTGCGCTTGCAGGAAATATTTAGGAAGCATACAAGCCGTGTTTATTGTCTGCTGTTTATGCATCTACACTGTAAAAAAAAATTACAGTGATAATCATGGGTAACTCTGTTACCCACAATTATCACTGTAAAATTATAGTCTATTGAATATTACTGATAGCATAGTATACTTAATATACTACATGCAATAATACGAACAGCGCAGCGTATACTTCATTACATTTAAGATTTGTAAAATTTTTAACAAGTTCTAACTTTACAAATATAATTTGTATAAAAGCAAAATACAAAGGAAGATTCGTTTTCACAGTTGTATTTTGCAAGTTGTGTTACATTTGCAGAATGTAGCATCACAAGATCATATGTAAGTTTCAAAACAATTTCACACTACATTCAAATGTAACTTTATAATGATAGTCGTGGGCTGCTTTGTTACGCACGATCATCACTGTAATTGCACAAGATCAATTACTGCAAATTTGATTTTAGCGTCGTACTGAATTAGTGGAATAAATTTAAAGACATTTTATAATTTGTCTTATGCTATAGTTTAGAGCAACGTCTAACAGTTACGTAGTAGACACTTATCTCGGAAAAGCTATACAACTACTTCAATAGCTCTCTTGAAATAAAGTATAAAGCTCTTTTTCTACGACAAATCGAGAGCGTTACAATAGCCACAGTAGCAATGCAGATATTTGATTTATTCCATATACATATGTTCCTTCTACGCACTGAGAACTAGAAAGCAAAGTTTATAAAAAATGTATTTCAAACATAATATTTATTCACAATACATAATACAATAATAAATTCCACAAATATAAATGTAGATGAAATCCAAAATTAACTATGTCACAGGTAATTCATTAATACTACAATTTTTCTAGATTTTTTATTTTCTTTTTACTTCATTTTCTGTGTGTACTTTTAATATATATCATTGCAAAAATTCAAAAAGTCCAGAACTTTTTTGTTTACATTAAACTAAAATTATAATGAAAACAGAATAATTTTCACAGGACTGAGTATTGTCTATATGAATTGTTTTCCTATGCATATAGTGCAATTCTGAAAATCTATAAACAAAAAATAGAACAATTAAGGTTATAAATGCAAACTTCTCCTAAACCCCTCACCACAAACTGCACTAAACTGGACGTACGTTTCAATAGCAAAGCTATCATCATCAGCAGAAACACTGAACTAAATAACTACACTAAAACTACCCTAATTTATACCTAAAAAAGGTCAAGGTACATTAATCACGGTCATGGCTGACTGCCGTCATGCTTAACTAGTCACTAATCCTAACTCCGTCTAATCTACTACTTATGCTTAATAAACCGTAAAGACAAGAATTTAAGGGTCCTAAATCTGAATTCATTAAAATATGTTTGTTTTTATATATTTCCATACCCTCATAACAATTTAATTGTACATAGTTGTTTACGTTTCTAACTAATTTTATATTGTCAACCTTATGGTTTTTTCAAGCATATGTAGGCTACACTAGATTTGTCAAACCTTCTAAATTTAAGATGAGCCAAATGCTCCTTGTAACGTGTTTAATTGATCTTTAGTTTGCCCAATATATACATGATCACAATCTTTACAAGATATTTTATAAATACCTGATTTGTCCAAATTATCTACTTGATCTTTAGGGTGCCTAAAATATTTTAAGACTGTTATTTGAAGTAGTAACTATGTCCAGATTGAATTTAGAGAAAATTTTTTGTAGACCTTTCGTGTAACTTGGATAAAATGGTAATTTGACATATTTCTTATTTTTCTTTTCACTAATTTCTAAAGTACTCACATTTTAATTTTATTTGTTTTGTGTTTTCTGATGGTATTATATACAACGTCTTCTGAGAATCCATTAATGCAGCGATATTAATAATTTCTTTAATTTCTTTATTATATCGTTCTGTAGACAGAGGAAATTAAGTAAGCGATGTACCAAAAATTAATAGCTGCTAGTTTGTTTTTCCATGAATGGTTTGAATCTTCTGAAATAAATCTGTTATTAGTAGTGGGCTTTCTATATATGTCTATTTCTAATTTATTTTTATTTCTTATTACCAACATGTCGAGAAAACAATCCTATTGTTAGTTTCCTCTTCATGGGTAAACTTAATGGAAGGAAATTTTGAATTTATCTGTTCAAGAAAATCTCTAATTGAGCACTTACTAGTATCAAAACACAAAAAATGTCATCGACGTATCTGACCCAACCCGTGGAAAGTATGCCAAAGTATTCTGAAGATCGGTTTCAAATTTTCCCATAAAGAGGTTAGCTATGAAGGGAGATAAACTGTTACCCATTGCTGCTCCTTCAGTTTGTTGGTAAAAAGTACCGTTGATTTGAAAGAAATTTTGTTTCATGCAGAGCTTCGCTAAAGAAATGAAACTATCAACTTCATTACTGCCCAACTGATTACCTTTCAAGAAATCTTCTAAATAAGTCAAAGTGATATCCACGGGGACGCTGGGAAACAGTGAGCTCACATCAAATGAAACTAAAACTTCATTGTCAGTAAGTTCAATGTTTTTAATCTTTTCAATGAACGCGTATGAATTTTTAACGGCTAAATCCGGGGGTTGCACAGGTAAGTGATTGAATTTGTCAGATAGCCATTTGGACAGTAAGTAAGTTGGACTATTGATATTGGAGACAATGGGTCTCATGCTCTTCCTTGGTTTATGTATCTTAGGTAAACCTACATATGCTTGAAGAAAACCATAAGGTTGACAATATAAAATTAGTTAGAAACGTAAACAACTATGTACAATTAAATTGTTATGAGGGTATGGAAATATATAAAAACAAACATATTTTAATGAATTCAGATTTAGGACCCTTAAATTCTTGTCTTTACGGTTTATTAAGCATAAGTAGTAGATTAGACGGAGTTAGGATTAGTGACTAGTTAAGCATGACGGCAGTCAGCCATGACCGTGATTAATGTACCTTGACCTTTTTTAGGTATAAATTAGGGTAGTTTTAGTGTAGTTATTTAGTTCAGTGTTTCTGCTGATGATGATAGCTTTGCTATTGAAACGTACGTCCAGTTTAGTGCAGTTTGGGGTGAGGGGTTTAGGAGAAGTTTGCAGCATTTCCAGTACCACAGTTTGGAGTATTTTTGTCAAGGTTATAAATGATTCACCTACTATATTTGCATTGCTACTTTTCTTGTGTAATAATTGTGCATGGCGCTATTGTTCTTAAATGCTCCAGCTCAGCCTCCTTGATCCTCTGTCCAAAGCAGAATCATATATATGTGACAATGTTTATTTTGAATCGAAAAGCAGGAAAAAAAATGAGTGGTTTGTATAAGATATACAATTATTTTAGCATTTGTGAACATGTAATATAGTGTTGGGGAACGATACTTTCATCATCATTCACAGTAAATCGTTCGCTTCATAATGCAACTTCAATCAGCCTACTTCACTGATTGCTTGAATAAAGGGCTTGTGCATGAAGCCAATCTCTCACATTGCTTCCACGAGAATAAACGTGTAGCAACCTGCTTGTAAGTAAACAATTTACTATTTATTTTATCAATAAGGTATTTGTCCAAAAACTAAATTGTAACTTATATTATAAAAGCCACGCCGTGAACGGAGCTGCTTGACCCTGCCTTTGACGAAATATATTCATTCATATCGTGAAAGCAACCTTGAGCCTTCATTTCATTCGCTATGTGGCTTCGCACTGCAATATTTACTCATAGCTATAAAGGCGGATGAAACCACGTTCACCCCAACACTAATGCAGTAGCAATAAGATTCTATATCTACAACACAGCTAAATGTGTGCCATTTCGGTTTTAAAAGATAATGAATGTCATTGTGATAAAAATCAAATGTACAATTAATAAAATATATATACAATATACATATATTAAACCTAATGTTAGGTTGTATGCTGTTTAATTTATTATTACTGTAATAGATGGCTTATAGAAGAATATTATTTGTATCAGAGAATTTGGATTTACATAACTTTTTTTGCCGTCGAGGATCTGTGTCCCAGAAACATTTGTGCAATACTGTATAGTGCACGTGTTACCACAGTGGTGCTACCACGTGATATCTATTCATGTATTCTATTCTTTTTCGGTTTGATCGTTCTATTTCGAAAATATGTAATGTTGCAAGACACATTTAATCTGAGTACATAGCATTGACACATTTCACGTTTTGGGCCAGTTACTTTAATTACATATTTATTTCTATTACATTTTTTTTTTTTGTAAAGTTCCCTGGTTTAAGCGGAAATATAATTCAGTAAAAAGTTTTTGAATTCGCATCCCGCTTTGAGTTCCAGCTTCAATTTGATCAAAATTATGGATTAACTAATTATTTATTAACTTTGAGGTTAACGATATGGTACCTCTGAGGCTTAGTTTTAAAATCGTCGACTGCACTGGACGCCATCTGTTTTTCTCCCATGGGCGGGAGCAATCCAAAGAAGGTAATTCGACCAGAAAGACCTATTGTGCTCCCATGTCAATTTTAGCCCTCTCAGTCGGGTTACACCCTATCAAAAAAGTTCATAATCTGGTTGAGAGTTAACTTATCGACTCTGGGTTCGTCCAACCGATCGACCCCAAACTGCGTCTGTCTCTCCCCGTTCACTGCCGGGCAGTTGACAAGAAGGTGAGGAGGAAACGCCATCTCTTTACTAATTAGTTTAAACGCGGAGAAAGCATTAAATAAATCCTCCTCGGAGAACATTTAGGGATTAAATGTCACAGTTTGTAACTGAATGTCGAAAATTATCACTTTAGGTTTGAACATGTTGAATCCACTCGGCTTTTTCGGCGTAATGTGGACGCGACTTAACAATCCAAATCCACAGTTCTAATTAATGCCGAATGTTTAATGAGAGAAATTCTTAACATGCAGATGGCAAAAAGTCTTAAAATTATTTTTGTCAAAAACAATCATTGTAGACTTCAGGCATTTCTGTTATTCAGAAACTCGTTGTATTTTTTAAATGGTAAGAAACTGTTCCACAGTGTGAGCTTGTCATCTTACAGGGAAAAGAACAAAAAAATTGCTATTGCTATTACCATTTAAAAAATAAGTGATGTTATAGTAATTAGAAAGCAATTAAGAAACGAAAAGAAAATGTTCGTATCCTCTTATAAAAATAAAACCGACGTTTTCTGTATTTTTCGAAAAATCACTTAATAAGGATGTTATGAATATTAAGCGTTACTTTATTTAGGTTTTGTGTAACTTATACTGTCCAAAATAAAGCAGACAAGAAGACGATTTCGCGTGAAGAGTTATCGCACACATATAACCGCCCCTACACGTGAATTATCGCCACTATTTCACTTGAAGCTCGGCACTCCACGCGAAGATTAGAGATCCCAAAATTAACCGACCATTAAATAATCGGATTAGTTATCTGGTCAAACCAATATTAATAGGCGTACGGTTAAAAGGGAAACTTAACCGTAAAACTAAAATCCGCCACTTGCTGAAATCATTGTTACACTTCTCCGTTTAATAGGTAATCTTCTCTAATCTACACATTTTTTTTTTTTAATTTTTAATTGCTAGAAATTATGATTTAGGATTAGGTAAATCCTTATATAATTTTTATAATTCATGTACTTAGAAAATCTATACTAGTAGTAGGAAAACGAAGTGCTTAAAATAAAATTTCCCACTCGGCTCTGCTATACCGGTAGTCTTACGCCTTAGCCCTTCCGTAGTAATAAAACGTGAAAAGAGGTCTTAGCTTATTCACTCCAGCTAACTTCTTATTTAGCGCTGTTATTATAACGGCACCTAATTGAACCTCGGGCTATTTCATTAGGATGAAGCAACCGGAACTAAGAAGCCCCGTTTTGTTTCCGATGATGGCGCCTTTGTTTCCGTATTTAATTTTTTTTATACCTTTCCGAAATAATTTTGCAGGCGAACCGCTTTCACTGTTATTCGTACTCGTACTTTTAACAACAAAGGACAGTGCTTTCTTGCCTCAAATTAGGGGGTAAAGTGGATATTCGCAAAGCGAAATTGAAGAAAGAAAGAGAGCTAAAGCTGGTACGATGTCGTACATGACACAAACTAAGTGCAATTATTACATATTCTTGGTTAATGTTTTTCGTAGTCATCATAGAGTTATCTTTCTAGTTAAATAGGTTAAGTGGAATATTGGTTGGATGATAATAAAACAGTTCCTTAACTCTTATAAAACTTTTCGACTATTTTAATAAGTCTTTCCCAATTACTTGGTTGTTTTAAAGTTTTTCACAACATTGCGTTTTTGTGTCAAATTACTAATGAAAACGTGAAAACAAATTAAAATATTGGTATAAATAAAATAAAATTGTATATGAGACAACAACAATAATATATAAAAGTTTACAAGTATTTGTAAATACTTCTAAACTTTTTTTGGAAATATTTACGTGAAAGCCTGCATTTACTACACCAGGAAACAACAGCGTTGATATTAAACTGCAGTACTTCGTAGTCCTTAGCAAAATCATTAGAGGCAAACAACTTTAAATCTTTTTCAACAAACATCAGTTTTTCACAGAATATATCATTAACAAGATCATTATTAAAAATTAAGAATAGAAGAGATCCTAAATTCGAGCCTTGCAGAACGCGTGATGTAGGGATAATGAATTTAGACATCAAATTACGGCACTGGACACATTGTTTCCTATTTAGCAAGTAAGATTTAAAGAAATTTAGCACGGAGTTAGAAAAGTCAAAAGAGCGAATTTTAGCTCAAAGAACATGATGATCTATCTGATCAAATGCCTTCTAAAAATCCAAGTATAATACGTCGACCTGTCCCCTGTTAGCTATAACTTCAGAAACAAATTGGGTGAAGCAGGCCAAATGGTTACCGTCGATCTATTTTGCATGAAATCATGTTGTAATGGGGATATTAAATTACAAATTGAGGAATAGATATGCTCATATAAAACAGTTTCAGAAATTTTAGCAAAGTTACATATTAATCATATGGGTCGATAGTTATGAAGATCAGATGCCAGCCACCTTCGTCGAACAGGACATATACGCGCTATTTTTCAAATTGACATTTTCGAATGTTCTAATATTAAATTAAATGTGATGTCCAAGGGCATTGCAAAAATACCTGCGCAATCTCTAATAAGAAAACTGTGAATGACATCAAAGCCAACCGTAAAGGAATTTTTAGAACACTTCAGAGCACACTCAATTTTTTTCATTGTAAGGTATGGGACATTAAAAGCTCATTGGACACATCTGGGAAATTGGCTAGATCACCAATAACAGAATCTGTATATACACTGTTAAATTACTCTGCAAACGCATTTATAATGGAATCAGGGTAGGAAAACTTAATGTTATTATATCTAACAACGCCAGGGATTCTGGTATTACCTCTTTCATGTTGAATGAAAGCACAAAATTGTTTGGAGTCGCAGTGTATTAAATCTTCGACATTACTAATATAATCTATGTGAGCAATATTAATAATTGATAAGAGATTTCCCTTGAGACCGAAAATACTTAAATGGGTTATATCAATATATTGTTCCATACTTTCTATATTTCTTAGGTTTTGAACCTTTATTTCACAAGTAATTAAATTATATAAGTTCTGTATACCATCTTTAGCAAATTAAAAGCGAATCTGAGCTCCACAAATCTTCGATTATTAATGCAATTGAAGCTACAGCACACTGAAATAGTAATTAAAAATTATTTGCGAATACTTCTGAATAATGCATTCCTCGGTACGCAGTACTTGTAGTTTCGGTTGCATAAATAATCGAAGATTTGTGGAGCTTCGACTTGCATTTAATTTGTTAAAGATGGTACATATCTATTTGTAAATCCAGTATATATTGGGTTAATCGTAGATTTTAGAAATGTTTCCGTAGAGATTTAAGTATATTGATGTGTCCATCGTACTATCACTGAATTATTTTGATTTAGTTTCCTTAGTATCGGTGCTAATTCGGGGACAGACATTCAATGTAGTTTGTACTAAAACAAATGACTAGGAGTCCATGGAGACGTTTTTGTTGATAAATTTTCTGAATAAATTGGTTTTTTACATTTTCGTGAATTGATAAATTTAAATTATATTTTCGTATCCTCTTGGAAAGTAAAAGAAATTTTAATATGAATTATTGTATTTGCCACTGGACTGACAATATATAGAAGAAACATTAAAATAATTCATTATTTGTTACAATGTAATAAGTTTTTTTTTTGCATTATACCTAAACTTCGAGGTTAGATATTCCGATTATAATGACAATTTAAGATGATCTGTTGGATGCATGAAACATACATATTAAAATTCTTTTTTGTAAAATAAATATCATACCTAAAAACCCAACTGAATTTGTGTGTTAAATTTCGTACGTTGCGATGTAGATCTCATCACCTAACAGACGCAGACACTGCTAAATTAATATATTACTCAGATTTTTATTCCCTAGTTAATAATAGTATTTTGTTATGGGGTAGCACGGAATGCAGTGAAAGAATTTTTAAAATACCAAAAAAATGTGTGAGATCTATATTAAAAGTTAGTACTAGAGAACACTGCAACTATTCCGTCATTGTACATTTATAACATTTAGTTTTTGCAAAAAATAATTTAGAGAATTTTAAAACTCAGTCGGATGTACATAATTATTCAACAAGAATCAATTCAACTTTAGCTATTCCTTATCACAGAATATCTTAACGCAGCAGTCTGTTAAATATCAAGCAATAATAAATTTAAATTTTATAATAATCTGCAGTATGAAATCAAAATATTACCTATCAAACAATTCAAGAAAGAAATAAAACAAATGTTAATAAGCAAGGCTTTTTATAAAATAGAAGAGTTTCTTTCATTGGGAAATATAATAATTAAGTAGTATTCATATTTCAATTTTTTTTTTCTCATTTTTCTATCTTTTGTGTTAACCTTCCTAATGATGTACATTTCAGTTGTCAATTTGGAAATAAAGGCTATTATTATTATTATTATTATTATTATCACTACGAATGTAGTTAAGCATAACACTCGACTTATCGACATTTAGTTTTAAATTATTGAGATCTCTCCAGTTGTTCATTAATTTTAAAACTGCTTCTATACTTAGTGAAATTTCTTCTAGGAAATTACCCTGAACTACGAAAGTAGTATCGTTTGCATACTAATACAGTCTATTATTTTTTATAAAGCATTAACATAAATCATGAATACCAGAGGACCCAATATCGAACTCTGCGGCACTCCTTGCGTTAATGCTGAAGCAAGAGAGAAGACATATGTTCTTATACTATTAAATATAAATCACACAAACACATACACACGCACACTGGTTTCTGTTTGACAGATATGATTTAAGGGGAGGTTTACATATATACATCGGAAAAGTCCAAAAACTTTAAGCTTTTTTCTTCAGACAAAGGAAAAGATATACGAAATACGCCTTTTTCTTAATAAATATATGAAAACTTGGACATTAAAAAAATATATTTTCTTTAATGACAAGACCACTATAACGTTCGCTATTTGTATCTAGGTAGCAATGTGCACAGAAAACACGGTCAGACTGCGTAAACTCTAGCATACGCAAAAGTGATCTGAAATTGAAAATAAAAAGAAGAGTTAGAAATATATTAAATTTGTTGGAGGTTATACCTAAATTTAACCAAATAAGTCGAAAGCAAACAATGTGGCAGATACCTGGACTTTAATTTGATTATTTTCTATTTCTTTTTTGTGTGTATGTGGATATAAAAATGTGGAATATTGCAATTTTTAGTATATTATAGGTATAACCTCCAATAAAAACTGTTTACATTAAGAAACCAAAAGAATTAAGTTGATATATTGAACACTTGAAGAACTAGAACTTACGCAGATTTGAAAAATCATGTATTTGAAAAATCATGTTTCGAGAAAAACGCGTTCAAAGTTTCTCAGCAAAATTTTTTACAAGTAGTTCAACATACACTTAGTCAGCTATTCCAGCACCATACATTAATCCTTCTTCTTCTTCATACTTCTGAATTTGCAAAATTTGTTGCTTCCCTTTAGACAGCACAGCAAGTTTTGCAGCGCTGGACACTACTCTGTT